>JAJQKT010000019.1:3000000-3466750 GCA_030512225.1 Rauvolfia tetraphylla
TTCTTGGAGTAACCAATGTTGGTAAAGGTTCCTCTCTTCTTTTTAAACAATGTTGCTTAGTGCTGATTTGAATTATAACTTGCTTAGCATTAGTCAATTGTGTGACAATGAATAAGAAGTTAAATGCCAACATACGAAGTTTCAGTTGAGAATCCCTTTTGTTAAGATTTGAAAATTTGCCAACCATAACTTGTCAATTGTTTCTATGAAGTTGATTTGGTAACATTTGATGATATGAGATTGAATTCATGGTTGATATGTTCTTGAAATTGATTATATGTCATGCTAAATTAATTAAAATAACTATGATTGAATATCTATGCATTTGCTTGGCCAAAAACATCTTTATGAAACTTTACAAAATGTTCGGACTTGAAATTTGGATGTAAACCATAAGTTCGGTCGCCCAAACTTGTATGACAAAATGATATTTTGTGATTTTGATCAATCACTTACAAAACTTTTGAATGTGTATTTTATCTTGATAAGCTTGAATGTCTTGTTGCTTATGATAATGATGGATTTTCTTGGCATAGACGATTTGGTCACATGAGCATGGATTTGTTGAACAAACTTTCCTCTCAAAACTTAGTTGGAGGATTGAAAAATGTGTTTTGAGAAAATTATCTTTGAAATACTTGTCAATATAGAAAACAAACAAAAGAATCTCTCAAACCCATGAAAAAGCTTTTAGACCTCAAAACATCTTGAGCATGTTCATATGGATTGATTTGGACTTATGATGAACTCGAGTATTGATGACTTGAAGTATGCCTCAGTAGTAGTCGATGATTTGTCAATAATCACTTTAGCATTCTTCTTTGCTCAAAACGATGAAGTGTTTCATAAGCTTTAAAAAAACTATTCAAAAAGGTTCAAACCTCCCTTGTGTGCAAATTGATTTCCATTAGAAGTGACAACAGGAGAATTTTACAAACAAGTCTTTACAAAATTTGTGATGAAAGTTAAATTTCATATAATTGTTTCAGCTATAAAAACCACACAACACAATGGTGCTAATAAAAAAAATTGTACTTTACAAAAATTAGTTAGATCTATGCTTTGTGAAAATTCTTCTTCAAAAAAATGTTTCGAGCCGAAGCTATAAACAACACATTCTATGATGAATAGAACTCTTTTAAGATCATTTTGAAGAAAAACATCTTGGAGTTCTCTTTTATAAAACTCCTCAAATTGAATATTTTAAAGTGTTGGATTATAAATGTCTTATCTTGAATACTTGTGATAACTTACTTAAATTTGGTAGAAAGTCGGATATATGTATATCTCTTAACCATGCTTCTAACAAAAGGTCTATAGAGTTTATAATGAAAAGAACATTATATGATGAGAATACCATTCATGTTAGTTTTGATGAATCTTACATTTGTTTGGAAAGAAAATAAGAAGATGATGGAGTTATATCTATGAATGACTATCAAAGGAATTGAAAAAAGGGAAAAGATTTTTGATAATTAGCCAAAAACCTAATTCACCCCCCAGGTTTTTTAGTTTTGATCTCTTTCGTCAAATTTCACATCTTTCTTTTACCCCAGATGGTATTGTATATAAAGATCAGAGTCTTCCTTGGACTCCATACCTTTACCACTTCCAAATTCTTATCTCCCTTACGTATTCTCTCTATGATTTAATCAGAACAGAACTTAACACTCGATCTTGTGCTCAATTTCACTCTGAATTCCTTTCTAAATATCCAACTTGCTTGTGGAAAAATCCTAAATTTTTTATTACACTTCCTTTTTCTCAATCCACAAGTTATTCCACAAAAAGTGAGTCATAGTGGCATGTCTCCGATCACTATGATCTGGCCACTACAGAACTCAAGAAACTCTTAAACGAAAAGCTCATAGAACCCACTTCTTCTTTGTGGGCTTCTAAAGCATTTTATGTCAAAAAAAGATCTGAACAAATTCGTTGGAAAATGAGACTTGTTGTCAATTACTAGTCTTGGAATAAATTTCTACAAGATGATAGATTCCCTCTACACCAATGGCTTTGATACTGTTAGCCCTAAGGGCAAATTATGTAGTTTTGATTAATGACAAATATTGATGAGGACTAAAATGTTTGATTATTGTGTGATAGGTTCTGTAAACTGAGAAGTATGAAGTCTCATTGATTTGAAGCAAAAGTTCAAGAACAAGAACAACTTCAGTTAAGCAAGTATTTGAAGTTTGAAGAATGTTGTTCTAAAGATGATCAAAAAGCATTGAAGACTTGAAGTGTAGAGTACATTTAACTTTTAGGTAAATTTCTATGTAGACTCTACACTTGCATGTCTTGGTTATCATTGAATGCATAAGAGAGCATAAAAATAGTCTTATGATCTTAAAAGGCTTTGAATGAATCTTTTTATAAGATATGTTTGTAAACTTCATATGTTCTTGTTTTTCAAGCTTATACATGGTTAAATAAGTTTTCTATACATATCAAATGTTTTTCAAACTCATTGAAGTTATATCTCAAATGATTTTACAAAGTTTGAAAATGCTTCCAAAAAATTCGGTCGTCCAAATTTTGTAGCAAAAGTTTGCTACTATTCTTCCAGAGAAATTCGGAAGAAGATTCGGACGCAGCCAAAAAATTCGGTCGTCCGAATTTTTGGCCTTCAGCATGGTCACTGTTCTTCCAGAGAAATTCGGAAGAAGATTCGGACGCAGCAAAAAATTCGGTCGTCCGAATTTTTGTTCTAAGCATGGTTACTATTCATCCAGAGAAATTCGGACGAAGATTCGGACGCAGCCAGGAAATTCGATCGTCTGAATTTTCTGAAACTAGCCGTTTCTAGCCGTTTTATGAACGTTTTAACAGATTTTCAAATTCTATAAAAGCTATAAACATGAAAATTTTTGTAACTCTTGAAATCTTGAAAACTCCAAGCATTCAAAAGTATTTAGCAAACATTTCTTAAGCTCTCTTATGTCTTGTGCATTCAATTGATCAACCCAAAATACATCAAAGTGTGAAGGTGCAAAATTGTGTAACATCTACCATCAAGTGGTAACTTCTACACATTCTCATTTATTTATCAAATTGTGTATTTCTACTAGCTCTAGCAAGGTTATCTTGATAACATAAAATCCTTTAGATAAGGGTGATCCTTGAAAGTGTGATTCAAGGTTGTTTAAGATATAAAACCATTGTTTGTGGTGAGCCTTGTATTGTAAACATTACTAGAAGAGGTTGTGAGTGTAAAACCATAGTTTGGTGAACCTCTCTTGTAATTTGTAAACCTGAGCAATTAGTAGATTTGTTGAAATCCTTAAGTGTGAGCTTAAGGTAGTGGATGTAGATCTTGAGGATCGAACCACTATAAATTGTTTGAGTTCTTTGCTATTGCTTTCATTACTGCCTTGCTATCTATTATCTATAATTAGCTTATATAACTTGTTCTTGGTCTAAACACATAAAAGGTTTAAGTTTGCGAAAATTAGCCAAATACCTAATTCACCCCCCCTCTTAGGTATTTCAGATACCAATATTAGTGATGACCTAGAAATTGGAAGTATTTTAAAACTGAATTTTGTATCTCGAATCACCATTATCAATGGATTGTGATGCCCTTTGGTTTGAAAGTTGCCCCTTATAATTTCCAAAAGGCTATGACACGTATTTTTGAACCATTGATCCCAAATATCTTGATTTATATCATTTGCTAGTTTTTACATTTTTTTTCCTAACAAGTCTTAGAAGTTTAAGTGTTGTTGGTTGAATTTTTTCTCTTTTTGTTTGTTTGTGCTAAATTCTTTGCATAAATGATTTAAATATTTTTTTAAGTGTTACGCATAAGTAATTTAGTCTTTGAACTATTGTATGAAGAAGATAGTGCATATATTGTGTGGCGCATATTTATAACATCGAAGGATAGCATAAACTTATTGATTTCTTCTAAAAGGAATATTTATATTTAAGGTTTCCTAAACTTTTGTTTTGTATCAATATTTTATTATTCTATCTCAAAATTCTTTGAATGTCTTATCTTAAACTTCATGTAACCCTTATATGCATTTAATGTCTATGTCTAATTGTTAAACATATTAATTGGTATGTATGTATGTATATTATATAATGTTGTAGGAACTAAGAATGATCAAAGTGATTCAAAGGCAACACGTAGTAAGAAACCATCCATTGATGCTAAATATTAGGAAAAGAGATCTTGAATAGAGATTGAAATAATAGTATCAAGTGATGAGGAATGAGGAATCTATGGCATTACAACAAGGGGAGGAGCTTTATGCAGTGCACAATCCTATTACAGAAAATGGTATGAGTGATTTACAACAAGGTAATGGTTTACAATTTATTACTTTCTTTTTCTAATTACTCTATTAAATTTTTTTCAATATCCTTTAATGTTAATTGGTCATAATTCCTATTCATAGATGTTGAATCAGGTATCAACATAAAGGATACTTTTATATCAAACACATGATGCTCTCTTGGAAGTCGTAGATTTCAAAAAATTAAAACAATTGAATCAAATACAAGCCTGCTTAATCACATGATGCACAATGTGCCAACTTAGTCATTGACTCTCAAGCTGATCTACAAGAACTTTAGCATGTTATTTGTAGTGTTTTAAATGAAGATGAACTTCTATGTCAGGAAAAAGGTATATCCTGAGATTTTATCTTCTAACAAATTATTGAATTGTTCAAATCCTGAGTATTATTGTTGCATCAGAACATCTATATTTTTGCATATTATGATCTAGTGTCATATGTTTCATTTGGTCGTAGATAATTCATCTTCTGCAAATGATCTTTATCAATCAATTTCTTGCATTAACACAAAAGTAGATGCACCAGTTTAAAGAAACAATCTGAATTCGAAGATGATCTACAAGAAGTCTAGCACTGTGTTAAATAAAGATCAACTTCTATTTCAGAAAAAGGTAGATGTTATCATATTCTTTTGTGTGACAAACAACTAAATTGTACAAATTCTAACTGTTATTAGTGCTTTGGGAATTTCTATTTTTGCATATTATAATGTACTTTGATATGTCTCATTTGTTTGTAGACAATTATCTTTTGCAAATGATTTTCGTCACTCAAGTAAGCAGAAAGTAGATGTAGTCAGTTTAAACAAACAATCTATCCACAATGAGATACAACTTCAAAAACATCAAATTCCAATAGCTTCACAAGATTTAGATCTTGTTAACTTGAACAAATCAAAATGTGTGAGCATACTTAATGAATTTGACACAGCTGCAAAATGTTGTTTTTAGTTTGTTACACAAGAATTATATTATGAATATGAAATAGTGTATTCATTTTAATTACTAAAATGCTTCTGCCATGTTTCTTACTGTAATTGCATGTTAAAAATACACTCATTTTGTTTTGTCTATTATGTTATAGATATCAAACACTCTATTTGCATAAATAATGAACAAAATAATTCTGCCGCAAATATCAAGATGATGCATGACCTTCCATGTTCTTTAGCACAAAAACAACATAAATCATTAGGTGCAATGCTATTGAATAGACAATAATTAATTAAGTGTAATTATTATTATACTAATGAGCAAAATAAATGTTTTAGGTGGTGTAAATGCATTACATAATGAACCTACAAGAGAAGCAATAATTTTGCCTTTAGCTCAATGCGGACAATATTGTTTTGCTACATAATTAATCTGCAGACTTTTGTTGTTCACAAGGAGAGGTTTATATAGCATCTCATGCAATGCCAAACAAGCTATCAAAATTTTTTTTTGAGCAACAACAAAGCAGCAAAAGAATTAAGGAAACATATTCGTACATACAACAACAATTTTACATTTACAATATTTGGAGCAAAGTATGATAGTCAGATGACTCAAAATACCAAAGGAGTTTAAACCTTCAAAATTCAAGGACAAGTTTATCATTTTCTGCAATCATTGATTGCCAATATTGAACAAGTAGCTGGAATCCAGTTATACTTATATGACACTAAGATTGTGGCTCATAAAAGGTGCATGATTACTCCGCAGCTGAATAACTAGATCGCAAAACTCTAGATGAATGTTTTAAGCAAAAATGCATACAAAGTCTTCTTTAAAAGTCTGAGAGAGCTAGCACCTTTTGAACATTGTGCTATTGTATTTAACAATAGTCCTTTTCTTGATCAACGTGTGTACAATATGCCATCTACATCTCAAGTAGCAGCTGCACTAATGGAATTAGAAAACCAAACTGTAGATAATGTTGCCACATTTAAGTGTATACACATGCAAACTCAATTCATCATGCTTATGGTTGTTATGGTACTCTTCAGTATCCATTAATATTTACATATTGTCAAAGTGGTTAGCATTACAACATTCAAAACTATCATCTCAAAAAAGAAGACAACAACAATTTCCTGATTGCCATGACAATTCCACTTTGACAAATCCTTCAACAGTAGACAATATAACGCGCACACTGTAGAAGAGAAGATGAAAAGACTGATTTTCGGCTTTGAAGAAAGAAAAGACTGAATTTTTTCGGAAAACGATTCTGAAGAAACACAAAAATTAAATCCGTACGATACTTCTAAGAAACTTGTTCTAGGCAATCCCGATGATCAGAATTTAATTAAGCAAGAACAACACTCACACGCTATAATCGAAATTTCTGTTGATAAGTGAAGAGTAGTTCTTTGAGTAACAAGAATAAGAGGAATTACCTCTCAAAGGCAGCGGAAGCACATTCCCAAAAATGACTCCCAAAAAATTCTGTCCTAATTATCTTAAAGAGGCCTATATATAGCTAGGGTAAAGAAATGAAAGAATTGGGCTAATAATCCAAGATAATTAACAAATCCAAGTAAATCAATTTGGGCTGTGACCCAACTAACTCTCATCCAATAGGCTTGGCTAGCTCTATCCTCTCTATATGTTAGCCCACACACGCAAATAAGACCTCTTGAAGCCCTTTGGCCCTAGCTTTGGTCATAGTATCAACTGACATAATAAGCTCTTATTTGACATGTCCAACCCATCATGGCGATCCATGGTCCTGTTCATATCAGTCTCTCCCTCATTAAGAAGATTCGTCCTCAAATCCATATCCATATCAAAAGAAGAAAGGTCAGCAACATTAAACGCTGTAGAAACACCATACTCACCTGGCAGATCAGGCTTGTAGGCATTGTTATTGATTCACTCCAGTACCTAAAATGGACCATCACCCCTATGAGCTAATTTAGACTTCTTTTGGGCAGGAAATCATTCCTTCCTTAGGTGCACCAAAACCCAATCAACAGGTTCAAAAGTCACCAATTGTTGCCCCTTGTTAGCTTGTTTGGCATTGACCTTTTTTTTCTACTCAATATGATGTCTTGCCTTCTCAGCTTTTCTCTCACCATCTATACTAGACAACTCATGCAAAGGTAAAGGCACCAAATCCAAAACAGTTAAAGGATAAAAGCCATACGCGAGCTTAAATGGTGAATAACCTGTGGTGGAATGCACACTCTTGTTATATGCAAACTCAATAAATGGTAAACATTCACCCTAGAAACTGGAAGTATTCAAAAGAGAATAATCTTAGAAATTCAAACCTAGACTGTCTAAGAAGGTATGACTTGGATCAACACAACGACCAACTCTTGGGCACTCAAAGGATCCTGTCCTCTTATTTTTTAACAATCCAAGAAAGAATGAAATCAATCATTCAAGAAGGAATACTCTCAATTTCTAAGTATCACCGAACAAGGATCTAAGCTAAAGCCATATCAGAAATAAAAGCAGAGAAGAAGAATAGAGGAAACTTAGAAAGACATGTTTAGAATAAAACACAAGGAAAATATTATTACTCGGGAGAACTAGGCTTGCTGGGCTTTTCAAGCTTGAGGAAGTCTTACCACAATGGGATCTTTATATAAAGCTCTAAGAAAGGATCTAGAAAACTAAATTATTGTAGTATGACATCATTGCTTACATCATGATAGCTAATGAGGTCATCGTTTACATTACACCACACTTATCAGCTTTAATCAATTGGAAATAAAGTTGACATGATAACATATTGAACAATAAAGACAACCAAGTGCAGAACACTAAATAGAAAATTCGTCACAGCTGTAATGGCGAATCAGTTGGTGAGGAGACATCACTATCAATGGAGCCAGGGTCAGTGATATTGTATTCAATAATAATGTCCTAGTGGCGAGCATGTGCTTTTACTTTTCTCTTTTTCTGCTTGAGTGTATCCTTTCTGAGTGAGGTGACACAAATGGTGCGAACAGTTTCATCGAAGGCCATATGTGGAAAGATAAACCTGTGTGATGGCTAAGAAGAGATGAAGGTTAAAGTAGTCAAAAGGTGTTTCAGTGTCTGGTTGGGAATCAGGCCAGTGGTGAAGGTACCATTCACGAGCTATTCTGATGTTTATCTCGTGAGGATGGTTGGTAGAGAAATTCCATGAACCATAATCATCAGGCCAGATTTCTTGAGGTATAATTTTATTTTCAACAAAGATATATTTTTGAGCCCCAGAGTATTTTTGATGAAGATCTAGCACAGTGATGGAATTGATATGGTAGAGATAAGGAGTAAGTTCTTCCATTCTGCTAAAGGTTTAAACCAGATTAGGAACTCAAATATACTTGGAATAAACCCTTTAAGAAGAACCTGGTACTGTTGACAGAGGTACCGGAAGAACCATTTTAATGGAGTAGGAAAATCAGTAGGTCTGAGAATGAAAACTTGGCTGAAAGGGAAATATGGATTTACTTTGGATGCTTTGAGGATGGATCCTCCAAATTCTTTGAAAATCTGTAACTCATAGAAATCTCTTTTTTGAATCATTGAGTCAACAGAACATAGAACTGGGTAATATGGAGGAAAATCATTAGGAATACTAGGTGGGTTGGAACTGCTGGGTCGGATCATGACTATAATGGGTTTGGTGGTAAAGGAATCCGGTTGAGAAAAGAAATCATCCACAACATTAGATTTACCTTTGATATGTTTGACCTCGAATAAATACTGCGAAAACCACGTTGGCCACTTGAGTAGTTGAGGATGAGGAACTTGCTTCTGCTTGAACTGCAGCATTTTGGGGAACAAACTCATATCGATTTCCAAAAAGAACTTTGATCCGATGAGATTAAAACTGAACTTCTTTATCTCATTTTTGACTGCCAGGATTTTCTTGAAAGTGGAGTGGTAATATATCTCTGCTGGCTTGAATCTTCCACTAGCAAATCCACAAAGATGTCTGGTGCCATCAATTTCTTCGAGTAGTGCTGCACTCTAATGTTTATCACTTGTATCAGTCTAATGTATCTTTTGTCCTTTTGTCGACATATGCAACTTTTGAATCTTGGACACTTGTTCTTTCAGAACAGCTCCAGATTGAGTCTGTGAGGATGTCCAGGGAGGTGGATTCTTCTTGAGCATCTTAGTGAGAGGATGGATATGCTCAAAAGCTCTTGGAAGAAAGTCTAGGACATAGTTGACTATGCCAAGAAACTGTTGGACTTGTTTCTTTGAAAGATTTGACTCAGGGAACTTTCGTAACTCTTCAGAAATATGATTTTCAAGAGTGTATGTACCTGCAGTGAAATGCATTCCTAGGAAAGTAACTTTCTATTTAGCCAAGATCATTTTTTTTTCAGAAGCATTATGCCATAATCTTTAACAATTTGACAAACTGGCGTAAAAGGTTTATATGATCATCCTTAGTAGAACTGAAAAGTAGGATATCATCAATATAAACCAGTGCAGTGTGTAAGAGTGGTTTGAAAATCTTGACCATGGCTTTTTGAAAGAAAGATGGTGCGGGTTTTAATCCAAAGGGCATTACTTTCCACTGGAAATGTTGGTTAGGGATGCAAGAACCTGTTTTAGAGCGTTCATCAGGATGAATGCCTAATTGCCAAAAACCAGATTTCAAATCAAATTTGGAAAACCATTTTACACTAGAAAGTTGTGATAGCAGTGTGTGCCTGTGTAGTAATGGAAACTTGTCATCTTGTAAAAAGTGATTGAGAGGCTAATATTTCATTACCAGTCTCATTTTTCCACGGACTTATACAGCCCGTTTATCAACATAGAATGCTTCACAAGACCATTGAGAATCTGTGGGCTCAATAAGATTAGAATAGAGAAGGACAACGTATTCCTTTGTGGCTAACTGAAGATGATCAGGGTTCATATTAGAATGACTAGCTTTGGTAAGGTTGATATCCTCATTTTTCTGGAAAGGGAGTGATGCGAACCCTAGGTATAGAAACCTAGAACCCAACAACAAACTTCCTGATTCCTTTACCACAAAACCCGTTATACCCGTGATCTGACCCAGTTATTCCAACCCACCTAATATCCATCCTGATTTTCCTCTAGATTACCCAGTTCCATATTCTGTTGACTCAATCATACAAACAGGGGCTTGAGGATGTGTTTTATGTGTTTGGATAGTGAGGACTAGAACAGAGGGTTTTTCAAGAGATTTCGGGAGGAACTGAGATATGATAAGATGATGGGATTTCGTCTTCTTCAATTGCAAAGAGAGTGTATTCATCCAGTTCATCTTGTTCAAGGTCATTGTCATCATAGATAGGGCTAACCACAGTTCAATCTGAGAGATAAGGTTCTGCCTTTTCTTCTTCTGGGGATATTGCTTTGCATAATGATCTTTTTGTTTGCAGACGTAGTAATAGTCTGACTTACTTCTTGAGGTTCTAGAGGATTTGTGCTTTCTTTGGAAGTATCTCCATTTTTTATTTGAGGAACGCCTGTCTGTTGTATGGATTTTGGAGAACTTCTTCTTTCTGGATGATTTCTTGCAAGAGGATTTATTGCAGCATGATTTGATGATCAAGTCAGAGCGCTTGCATACTTGGTCAATCTCTTTATCTCCTTTGAGATATTGCTTGATAACTTGTCGTTTGTGGCAGAGGTCTTCAAGGCTTTGCAAGATGGCTTGTCTGATTTGACCTGGAGTCATACCAAGGATGGATTGTTATTTATGTCTGATGTATACGTCAGCTCCTTGGGTTAAAGCTTGAGGTATTGAGCTGAGGAAAGCTTGCTTTAAGCTAATATCTACACCAAGAAGATAAAACAACTGTTTATCTAAATCTGATCTCTAAAAAGAGTAACATTTTATTTGAAAGACTTCTTTTCTTTTTAATTCAAGATCAGAATCGGGTTCACCAAGAAAGCAGTAATAAAGTAATGAAACAGCTTGATCTATTGAAGAATTTAAGAACTGGGTTCTCTCAACATAATTGAGAGTAATAAACTAGTGCTTCAGTGTGCCGGTGAATCTGGAGGTGAACTTAGTGAGGATATTCTCTGTTGTGATGCCAAATAGTTCTCTGGTTGTCATCCAAGCATGGCATTTTTGAAATCTTATTGCCCATTTTGTGGGAGGGATGTTATCAAGCTGAAACATGAAAGTGCCTGAAGCAGTTAGGTTCTTGGAAGTATGAGATGATTCAGGCTCATCAACGATAGGAGTATCTCCTGTTTCTTCTTCTTCATGAGTCATGTTGATTTGTAGAATGTCGGGTTCAAGTTCTTCAGAGGAAGAATGTGCAGAAGAATATGAAACTGAGGAAGAATCTATTTCTGAAGAAGAAGCTGGTTCTGACTCTGTCAGATAAGAATACTGGGCCTTCGATGGAGTTTGCTCTCTTACTACAGTAATATGAGGTGTGATCTGAGACATAGCAACTTGCTGGAGCATAGGAGTCAGCGGATTCTGAATCATGGGTTGCTTTTGAGGTTCTGAATGAGGAGGAGTAGGATTCTGTTGTTGTTTCTGAGCTTGTTTTGCCTTTACCCATTGAGCAGCGTTGAAAGTGTTGGGAGAAGGTATGGACACTTCATATCCCATGGGTCCAAAAGCATAGTACTGTGTTTCGGATGGTGGTTGGAAAAGATTTGTGAAAGGAGGGAAAAAGCTGGAAGAAACTGGAGGAATAGTAGTAACTGGCAGAGGAGAAGTGTAGGGAGTAGACTCAACCTGTGCTTTGAGATAAGCGATATATCCTTCAAGGTCTGCTACCTCTTTCTATTTTTGTCTGATGACTTCGGTAGGGTTAACATCAGGCATGGGCAAATCATAAGGGATATGCTTCAATCTTTTCTCTATATTGACGTTCAGACTTTTGGTGGCTTCCAAGTCTTGTACTTGAGAATCAACTTTACTTTCCACTTTAACAAGACGGCAATTTACCTGGGTAAATTTCTGATCAATTTGTGTCAGAATCTTGCTCTGAGCAACAGCATTCTCAGATTGCCAGTTCAGGAAGATTTCAACAGGATTAGTGGGCATTGACTGCCCACTAGGAAGTATGGTTGAGGAAGAATTTTGGATCTTGTGTGAGTGTCGGGCATTGTCTTTAGTAAAAGATGTGGTGTGGGGAAAGATAGGGTTTAGTGGAGGAAATTCTACAGGTTGAAACATGCAGATAGCTGGAATAGGAGTTGGTCGTGTATGAGGCTTGTAAAATGGGTTGATAGGTTGACAAGTAGGAGGTACAGCTTTTCTTTGGGAAGGATTTTGAGGCATTTTTGGTAGTAAGGATGAAGTGGTGGTTTTGGTTTTGGAGGTAACCATGTGGATGAGTCATACTTGCTGGAAATCTGGACAACTTGAGCTCCTTGTTGATAATATGGATCTATGTTTGGTTCTTTAGTGGAACATGAAGAAGGAATTTTCTTCTTCTTCGACTAGAATATCCGCAGGTGCATTCTTCTGGATCAAGGCCACATTCAAAGTAGTAGTTTTGAAATGACTCACAAGAAGTGCAGCCACCCCAATAATAGTGATTGGAGAATGGGTCTGTCTCAAATAGGGTTGCCAATGGGTCGGGTCTTACCCAGACCCGGCCCGATAATCTCGGGTCCGAGACTACATTCATACCCGTTTACCCAAACCCGGACTCGGACCCGATAGTACATCTTCTAAACGGGTACGGGTACGGTACACAAAGTTCCGGACCCGATAGACCTGATTACCCGATTAAATTTTGAATAATAAATATTTTATATACTTAAAATTTTTATAAATGTTAATTATCTATAAATTTATATTAAAATACCTTATCATGTCTACCTGGACCAGCCTCAAGACACTATAGGATAGGGTACGAGTCTACCCTATTTGGACCCGTCAGGTAGTCGGGCCGGGTCTGGTACCAATAATGGTCAATCAGGTCCGGGTCCGGGATAAGGTGTCCCGAACCCGTTTGGACCCGTTGACACCCCTAGTCCCAAAGACTACTGGTTTGGCACATGGGGTGTACCATTTTATGATGTCTGCAAAAGTATCATGGTGGGAGACCAAAGGATTCTCTGGTCCGAGTCTATTAATCCGATCAAGAGCATCTTGATGATGTGGAGGAGGATTAGAAATAGGAAGTCGAATCATAGCGATCCTCGGATAATTTTGCTTAACAGACTAGAGATGCTTATGATCGAATTTGATGGAAACAGAACCATCAGAATTCTAGGAGATCTGAGAGTAGGAATATTCCAGAGGCTGGTTCGCATCTTCATGGACTTTTTCATATTCCGTGACCAAAGAATCAGGAAGGAGACTGAGATGTTCAGATTTAGGAATCTGTCTTGGGAGACGGGTGCAAACAGCTGACTATTTGTCATCTGCCTTGATAAGAAGGGCATCTTCTCCACCAGGAAGGGAGAGATCGATAGCATGATTTTGAACTCGATATATCATTTGATAATGTAAAGTTGCAGTAAGAGCATCATCTACCTGAGAGACTCCTGCAATCTGGACTTGTACCATGAGAGCATTTAGCATATGTGGATCTGCCGGAGACATATTGAAGTTCGGGTACAAGGTAATGGATATGTGCCAGCATTTAGCATTGCTTAAATAGTGGCTATACAAGCATGCTGATATGCTAGAAAGCAGGTATCCAAGAGGGCAACTCGAGCAACCATAGGAAGACACTTTCTGCCATAGCGAGTGAGAACTATACGAACAGCACCGAAGTGAAGATGAGGGTAACCGTGTTGCTTCCATTGACAAGGAAAGTCCTCTAGAATGTAAAGAGTAAAAAAATGCACTTTACCGGTGGCTATAATGGGATGTTGGTCCATCTTTGAGCATTGCACATGTTCTCAGACAGAAGAACTTGTTTGACGGATGAGAGACTTAAAAGATTTCTAGGGAAAACTATGGACTTAGCATAATTGATATAGGGATTCATAAACGGGTAGTTCTTAGGAGAGAAATGGGAAGATGAATCTACAGTGACATCATATAAGTAATCTAATTTTTTAGATGCAGTTTGACAGAAAGAATGAGTGGTATCTAAAGACACAGCTGAATGGAAAGTTTCTTGACACATGGATGGATAGGGCTTCTTCAACTCTAGCTTAATTTTTGATACACAAATGGCTCTGATACCATATATAGTGATGACCTTGAAACTTGAAGTATTCGTAAGAGAATAATCTCAAAAATTCAAACCTGGACTGATACCATATACAGTGATGACCTAGAAACTGAAAGTATTCAAACCTACACTAGGGGTCTTTAAAGCCTTCAATCCATAGGACATGCTCTACATTCTTGATCCTTGATCACACTTGAGTTGTCCTTAGCACTTTTAGCTTCAAGGCAATAAGAACTCCTTACTTCTTAATCCAACAATCCTATGACACAAATGATACAAAAATTAGTCCTCATCAGTGTTTGTCATTAATCAAAACTAATCATAACTTTATGATTTGCCCTTAGGGCTAACAATATTAATGACGTAATGTTTTGAAAATTTTAAAAATATCCTATATAAATAGATATCTAAAACCCTAGCCTAATTGGTTTTGGATTTGGAGTAGGTGGCTGAAACACAAGTCCTAACCTAAAAACCGTTATCAAAGTACTCGGTCATTCAAGAATATTCAAAGCCATTTAGGATTCAAAAAACAAAGTTTTGTACTCTCTTATGCATTCAATAGATTCTAAAAACAAGAAGTGTTGGGTTTACAAGAGAATACCTATTAAGCAAGTGTAAACCTATACTAAAGTCTTCAAAGCCTTCAATCCTTACGACATGCTCTATATTCTTTAGTTCTTTGAGCACATTTGAGTTGTCCTTAGCACTTTAGCTTCAAGCCAATGAGATTTCTTAGCTTTGACAATTACTCAAGATAGCCTATATCAATATTTGACATAATCAAAACTATAAGATTTTTCTTTAGGGCTTACAATATCCCCTTTTTGATGTTCAGAAACTTTGATGCAAAATGTGATGTATTTAAATAATGTATCACAATGGAGTATTAATGTTATAGATGAATGATGAACAATTTGGCACAATGACATAAAATGGCTCATAAATGAGCCTATGGCTCGAACAATCTCCATATTCCTCCTTCCTTCCATCATGATGTAAAAATAGCTTGAAAACATTTAGAATAATACCTTCAAAGCTCCCCCTTAAGGAAGAACAAGAAAGTTTTAAGCAAAAATAGTGAATCATTACTTTTGACAGGAAAGTTCAGGTGTCTGAATGTTTGGTTTGCATCCGAACTTCAAGTTTGAACTTTTGGTAAAAGCTTTAAAAGGTAAATTTTATAATATAAGTGCTTAAAACCAATCACTCAATTATCAAGGCAAGATGGTCAATTATAAAAATTAGACATTATCATCTTGATCAACTAATGCTCCACTTAAAATCATATAGACTCAAAATAAACTCAAGGACATATAAACCGACTCAAAACTATCATAATCCGCATAACAGTAATGCAATCATCATAGCATATTCAAAACCATCATAATCCACAATGCAATCATCACAGTAGATTCAAAACCATCATAATTCGCAATGCAATCATGAATGCACGTTTTGCAATCACATTTCTCCTCTCCTTTTTGGCATCAATCAAATGTGGGTGATAAAAGTGAAGTACATAAACAAAGGAAACAAGCTCTCAACACAAGTGTATCATCATTGAGCTTCAAAACATCATATAAGCTAGAAAGGGACATGGAAATATGATGCATGAGAGTACATAGACTGTTCTAGACACATGGACTAGGCATAAAGTACATAAGTAAAGTAAGAGAGCGTTAAGAAGTGCTTAGTCTTGAATTCTCTTCATTTTTTTCCCTCCATATTTTTTGGTTGTGATGGCCATATTGCCTTTGAGCTTAGTGTGTAGAGGTCCTTCAATGGCTTGCTTCTTGCCGGTGTAATTCAGTCTTGAAGTTGTAGCCAACCAAGATGATCTCTTGATCTTGACCTTTTCAATCAAGGTTCTCTCTTGATTTCCACCTTCTTGCGGCTCCTCTTGATCTCCTTCACCTAGTTATGAATCTTCAACTCTTTCTTCATTCTTCTCACTTTCTCTTGTCACAAACTCAAAGTCATTCCCATCACCATCATCATTATCATCTTCCTTATCTTTTTCTTCTTTCTTTTCTTCCTTATCTTCATCATCATCCCTTTCTTCTCTTTCTTGAGGTCTAGAGGGTCCTTCACCACTTTGGGCATTCTTTAATAATAACTCCTCTATGTTCCTCACTCTAGGGTCCAATCCATCCAATTTTCCAAGTACAACTAGGGCAAAGGATTCAAAGAATTTATACATCTTATCCATCTCCTTTATGTGGTTATTCAAGGCTTCTTGAAATACCTTGGCAACGATGGTGTCTTCTCTAGTAATCCCTTCACCACTAGTTGCTTCTCCAACATTGGGATGAGATGAAGGAGTAGGCTCTTCTTCAAACGATATCCATTTTAAGGGAGGCTTGATACATCATGTCTTTTATTTTTTTTTTTCCTTTCTCTTGCCAAATCCTCCTCCTCCTCCTCATCTTCTTCTTCATTCTCCTCTTCCTCTTCATTATCTTCACTTTCTTCCATCTTTTCATTCCTTTGAGGAGTTTCTCTCCTTGTTCTCTATACACCATCCTCATCAAGAGATAATTACATCTTTTTGAGGGAATCAGTAGTGTAGATTTCTCCATTCTTCATGGCCTGTACCCTTCCAGGAAGTTGAACTTGAAAGTGCTTGAAGATTTTGGTTAGCAATCTTCCATAGGGTAAAGCTTTGTGTGCAATCCACCTTGCACCAATCATGTGTTCCAAGGCCAAATACCCAAAATTCAACCTTCTATGTTCATGTAAAGCAAGAATTATTCACAAGATGCATGTTACCAATGGAAGACTTATATCCAAAATTGGAAATAATCATAGTAGTAATCATGTGATGAAACACACGTCCTCTAGCATCAAATGCTTTGATTTCCCTTTCTCTTACGGATCTAAATCTTCTACCATTGGTGAAAGCCTCTTCAAATCATTCATTTGTAAACAATTCGTGAGTGTAACAATTTTGCTCCAATGAATAATATCTTGCACCATTACCATCCACTCCACAAATTCTATTGATTAGAGCATCATTAAATTCAAAATCAACTTGAGATACTTTAGAAGAATACTATTGAACTACACTATCCCGAACATGCTCAACCCTTTCCTCCTTAAGGTTTGCATAAAATTCATACAAAAGGGTATATTAATATTCTTCATTAACCACCACAAGCAATCTACTCCATCCAATCTAACCAAAAAGAGATAATACATTACTCATATTTTAGAGCTTTTCCAAATCAACCTTATGCCTAGGGATGATCTTTGTACTTCTCTTGCTTCATTATTCAAATTCCACAACTATGCTTGTTGAAATGAATCGATCCACTACTAGGGTGGTTTGAGGAATACAAACCCTTCTTAGTTCGTTGATGATCAACCCTTCATCAACAATCTTTGCTTTTTCTTTTCCCTTAGCAACATTGGCCCTTTTTGAATGCACCATGGCGATTTTCTTTCAGAAAATGTGAGTTTCAAGGTTTATCTAGGCTTACAACACCAAAATGGGAAGGATTTCAAGTGAAAATGGTGAAATATAGAAGAAATTTAAATTTAGATGAGTGGATTAAGTGGGTTTTGAGTGAAGAGGGAAATTGGATGGTAGAAATGAGAGAAATGGTTGTTTGGGCAGTTTTAAAAGTTGGGACGACCAAAATTTCTGGTTTGTGTCCGAACTAGTGTCTGAATTTCTCTGTTTTTTCAACTCTAACAAATCCAGACAATTGAATTTTTAGTCATGCATCTGACCAGCGTCCGAGTCCTTTTGTCTAAAATCTTCTGAAGAACAGTTTTGACGTCCAAATTTTAGAACATGCATCCAAACCATGCATTTGAAATTTTTCCATTTTTGTCACACTTGAATACACACATTAGTAATTAAATTTTAAAATTTCTAAGCTTCTCTTAAGGCAGCAAAGCCTTTCCTTGGCCAAAGGCTTGATGAAAATATTAGTAATTTGTTCATTTGTGCAAACATAATTTAACCATATATCACATTTAGCTACATGGTTATGAATAAAATAATGCTTAATCTCTATATGCTTAGTCCTAGAATATTGAATTGGATTTATCTCAAATTAGGTATCTTTGTCCTCGGCAGTAGATAATGACTCACAAGCTTGCCACTTGCTATACCAAGATACAAGACAATTACCAAGAAATTGACGATGACCACTTGTGCTTTTACGCTTGACTTTGCATCCGGCATATTCGGTATCTGAATAACAAAAAAGATCAAAAGAAGATGATTTTGTAAACAAAAGACCATAATCATGTGTATCAATGAGATAATGAAGAATAAGCTTAATGGCAAGTAAATGGGACTCCTTTGGACAAGATTGAAATCTAGCATATAAGCACACGTCAAACATAATGTCTAGTCTACTTGTGATAAGATAAAGAAAACTATCAATCGTACCTATATATACCTTTTAATAAGCATTTTTACCTTTCTCATCTTTGTCAAGTTGATAAACTCATAGGCGTGCTAATAACTTTTGCTTGGTCCATTCCAAATCTCTTCAGTAGCTTCTTGGTAGATTTAATTTGATTTATAAAGGTGCCATCCTTGGTTTGCTTGATTTGTAAGCCAAGAAAGAATTTGAGTTCTCCCATCGTGCTCATTTCAAATTCACTTTGAATTAACTTGACTAACTCTTCACAAAGAGAAATATTAGTAGCACCAAATATTATATCATCTACATAAATTTGCACAAGTAAGAGATCATTGTTGCAAGAGACTTTTATAGAAAGAGTTATATCAACCTTTCCTCTTGAAAATCCATTTGAAAGTAGAAAATCACTTAATCTTTCATACCAAGCTCAGGATCTTGTTTTAAACAATATATATCTTTGGATAGTTTGAAGACCTGGTTAGGAAATTTTTCATGAGCAAAACTAGGGGTTGTTCTACATAAACTTCCTTATCAATATAACCATTTAGAAGTGCACTTTTGACATCCATTTGAAACAACCTAAAACTTTTAAAGCAAGCCAATGCCAAAAGCATTCTAATAGATTCAAGTCTAGCTATTGGAGTAAAAATTTCATCCTAATCAATGCCTTCTTCTTGATTGAATTGTTGGGCAACAAGTCTAGCCTTGTTTCTAACAACTTCTCTAGATTCATTTAGTTTATTTCTAAAAGCCCATTTTGTACTAATAACAGGGTGATCATGGGGTCATGGAATAAGAATCAAAACTTTGTTTCTCTCAAATTGATTTAGTTCCTCTTGCATTGCGATAATCTAAAAATCATCACATAAAGCATCATCGATGTTTTTTGGCTCAATGTGAGATAAAAGTACAAAGTTGTCGATAAAATACCATCTAGTTTAACACCTTGAGAGACACCACCAATGATTTGCTTCTTATGGTGGCCTCTTGCATATCTTAGGTCATTGGGAAGCTCTTGGTCACCACTAGATTGGTCTTCTTGTTCTTGCTCAATCATCTCTTCTTCTTCATCTCTTCTTTTATTAAAGTACCTACGTCATTATCATCTCTTCTTTTCAAGTACATGTTAGATTCATCAAAGGTCACATATATAATTTTCTCAATACATAAAGTTCATTTATTGTAAACTCTATAAGTCTTTTAGTTAGATGAAAAACCAAGAAAGATGCCTTCATCCGATTTTCTCATCAAATTCTCTGAAGTTGTCACGCATATTCATATAAACCACTAGAACCAAGTACTTTGAAATAGGCAATTGAGGGAGTTCTGCGAAATAAGTTTGAAAAGTGTTTTGCTTAAAAATGGTCTCAAAAGAGCTTTATTCATAACATAGCGAGCAATATTAACGGCTTCGGCTTAAAAATATTTTGGTAAAGAGTTTTCACAAAGCAAAGGCCTAGCCATTTCTTGTAAAGTTTGATTTTTTCTCATCAAAAACTTTTGTAAAATCTTGATTGAACCATGGGGGTTTGAACCTTTACCGTTATCACTTCTAATAGAAATAAATTTGCAATCAAGGGATGTTTGAACCTTTTTGTAAAGTCTCCCAAATTCATGAAATGCTTCATCTTTTTGTGATAAAAAAAAGCACCCAAGTGAATCTTGAAAAGTCATCTACAATTACATATGCAAACCTCTTACCACCAAGACTAGTGGGCCTCATTGGCCCAAATAAATTCATATGAACAAGTTCAAGAGGTTTTGAAGTAGAAACCATTTTCTTGGATTTGAAAGATGTTTTTGTTTGTTTTCCATATTGACTGACATGCATCACAAAAAATGTTTCTCAAAATGCATTTTAGGCAATCCTCTAACCAAATATTGTAAGAAAAGTTTGTTGAACAAATTCATGCTCACATGACCTAATCTTCTATGCCAAAGATATCCATCATTATCATGAATGGAAAGACATTTAACATCATTAGCAACAAGTTTATCAAGATATCGCACATATATATTTCCAACTCTATTTGCAACAAAAATAATTTTGCCACTTACACTATCAAGAACAGTACAAGTATCACATTTAAACAGTACAAGTATCACACAATTCGCTAATGCTAAGCAATTTGTATTTCAAATCATCAATAAGCATAGCTTGTTTAAGGAGAGGGGAAGATCCTTTACCAATAATACCTACTCCAAGAATTCTTCCTTTCTTCTTGTCACCAAAGGTGACAAATCCATCATTTGTGGGTTGAAGTTCACTAATGAGTGAAGCTTTCCCCGTCATATGTCATGAGCATCCACTATCAAGGAACCACTTAGTGGTACTTGATCTTGGGGGAATGTGTACCTATATCAAATGAGACGAAGTAAACTTTGGTACAGATTTTTTCTTGGGTCCATGGGGTTAGTAATGATTCCCTTTACTCTCCAAATGTCCAATTTTCTTATCACATAGCATCTTGTGACCTTATGCCCATGTCTTCCACAATAAGTACAATAAGTATGAGGCATGGAAATAGAAGTAGCTCTAACAATGAAATTTTATATTTACGCGTATTGTTTTCGTAGTTGTAACCAAGACTATTTTTGACAAGAGGGGATCTTTGAGCTCCAAGAAGTTTATCAAGATTGTTCATTCCTTTTGTAAATCTTTCAACACATGAAGTAAGGTCATCAACCTTCTTTTTTAAAGTTTCATGATCAACAAGTTTTTTTTTTCAAGAGACAAAATCTTTTCACAAAAAGCCTTGTTTTCAAGGGACATATTTTGTAAGGAAACATTTAAAACTTCTTTTCAACATTCAAACATTCAATAAACTCAAGAAGCTTTTTGTTCTCACAAAATTGTTTTGAATTTTCATTCAATAACTCATCAATTTTAAATCTCACTTCTTTGTTTCTTTTTGAAAATTTCTTTAATTCTCCATAGATCTCAAGGAAAGATCACTAGGGTCATCAACATTATCATTAGAAGAAACAGGGGTGGAAGGAGTGAGTTGTATCTCACTATCCGTTGCCATGAAGTACACATTTGCTTTTTCTTCATTTTCTTCTTCAACTTGAAGTAACTTCTGCATGTCATGAGCAGAGTTACATCCACTCACTCTATTGTACTCATTCATGTTCAAAGCATAACTAAGAACATTCATGGCTTGTAATTCAAGGTTATCTTCTTTGAATCACTTTCATTGAATTCTTCAATCTTTCTTTGGCTTTCTTGTGATTCCATCAACTTTCAACTTCATATGCATGTATGGACCTTTCTCAACAATATTTCACAAATCAAAGTTAATCGAACAAATGAAAATCTTAATACAAGATTTTCAAAATGTATAAATTGTTCCATCTAAAAGTGGAGGTCAGTTTATTGAATATTCTTCCAAATAAGGGAGATTTGAAATATTATCCATAGGACCTTAACTTCTAGGTTGTCAAACCGCAAAGAGAAGCCCTTGCTCTGATACCAATTATAAAACCTAAGAGGGGAGTGAATTAAATTTTTGGCTAATTTTTGAAACCTTTCCATTAACAAAATCCCTTTTAAAAGTTCATAACCTCCAAGTACTTATAAGTTTGAAATAGAGTGGTTGAAATAAAATGAGTAATCAATGAAATAACAATTAAGATTAAGAATCACACCAAACACAAGGCAATAAAGATAGCAAATATAAGTGAAAGCAATTTTACTTTCGGAATCACTGGATAATCACATGAAGCACAAGACAAAAAGAGAGCTCTATTGAGGAGTTAGAATGACCAAACTTGATTCTCTGTATCTGAATTCTCATCCAAATTTATTGTGATCGTTCCGTCAGGGAAAGTTCAGACGACCAAACTTAGACCCATGCATCCTGACTTGTATCCGAATTTCTCCAAAAATTTAGTAGTCACATTCATAATTTGGGTGTCCGAACTTTTTAAACTTTATCAAAACATTAAAAAATCAGCCTCAATAAGTTTTAAATCATTTTAAATGAAAAGATAAGTTAGTTCAAATTTTTGAACTAAAAACCATTATCAAAGTACTTGGTCAATCAAGAATATTCAAAGCCATTTAGGATTCAAAAAACCAAGTTTTGTGCTCTCTTATGCATTCAATAGATTCCAAAGACAAGAAGTGTAGGGTTTATAAGAGAATACCTATTAAGCAAGTGTAAATCGACACTAAAGTCTTCAAAGCCTTCAATCCTTAGGATATGCTTTATACTCTTTAGTGGTTTGAGCACATTTGAGTTCCTAGCACTTTATCTTCAAGGCAATGAGACTTCTTAGTTTTGACAATCCAAGAATCCTATCACAAAACAATTACTCAAGTTACCCTATCACAAAAACTATAGGGTTTGAAGTTAGGGATTACAAAAAAGATGTCTCAACAAGAAGAAACTTCATAACCTAAGGGTTTACTAATGGCGATATATCTTTATTAATGGACGCCTTTACAGCCATGGTTACATATTTGAAGCATGAGATTAAACAAGAGATGGGAGCAAGAATTGACATCCTTGAAAGGCAGATTGACCAAGGAGGGACAAGACATGATCTCCAGCCTCATTCAAGAGATAATCCTATATATGAAGAAGAGGAAGGAGAAGATGAAGGGTATGAATTTGGTCACACCTTCTTTGAAGATAGAGATTATAGAGAAGGGATAATAAGGAATCAGAGGAGAGGGGGTGAATTGGACTAAAATGTTGGAAGCTTTAAAATGAAAATTCCAGCCCTCCAAGGAAAGAATGACCACGATGCTTACATTGAATGGGAGAGGAAGTTAAAACGTGTTTTTGATTTCCATAATTGTTTGGAGGAAAAGAAAATCAACTTGCAGCGGTGGTATTTGAAAGACCGAAGAGGGGACGGGGGTGAATCAGGTCTTTGGCTAATTATCAAAAATCTTTTTTCTTTTTTACAAATCCTTTGCCGTAATAAAAGCTCTTCTACAAATTCACAAGCTCTAAGTTTATATGTGATTTAATGGTTGAGACAAGATGATCAAATAATAAAACCACAACCAATCAATCAACAACTAAGAACAAACAATAATAACACAAGTATGTAAACAAGTAAAGCTATAAATAAATGAACAAACGTGTTAGCCCTAAGGCAAATCATGTAATTTTGATTAATGACAAATATTGATGAGAACTAATATGTTTATATTGTGTGATAGGATTTGTGAAGAAAGAAGTTTGAAGTCTCATTGCCTTCAAGCCAAAGAGCAAGAACAACCTCAATAAGCTATGAGTCTTTTGAGGTTTATTCAAAGATGAACTCAAGGCATTGAAGACTTGAAGTGTAGAGTAGGTATGATGATAGGTAATATCTATGTAAACTCTACACTTGTATGTCTTGTAGTCTATTGAATGCATAAGAGAGTATAAAATTGGTTTCTTAATTTTAAAAGGCTTTGAATAAATTCTTAGTAAATGTGGTTTTGTGTCCTAAAAGTTTTTAAGTAAACTTTATATAATCAAAGGAATTTGATTTTGGTTTTCAAACTGATATTTGTCTAAATAAGTTTTCTATATATACCAAATGTATTTCAAATCCTTGGAAGTTAAATCTCAAATGATTTTACAAAGTTTGAACATGATTTCAAGAAATTCGGTCGTCCGAATTTGGTAGCAAAAGTTTGCTACTGTTCTTCTAGAAAAATTCGGAAGAAGATTCGGACGCATGAAGAAAAATTCGATCGTCCGAATTTTGGTCTTCAGCATGGTCACTGTTCTTCCAAAGAAATTTGGACGAAGATTTGGACGAAGCAGAAAGAATTCGATCATCCGAATTTCCTGAAAATAGCCTTAGCTAGCCGTTTTATAGCTATTTCAACTGATTTTCAAATTCTATAAAAGCTATAAAATGCAATATTTTGTAGGTTTCGAATCCTTGAATACTCTAAGCTTTCTAAAGTCTATTACAAACATTTCTCAAGCTCTCTTATGTCTTGTGCATTCAATTGATCAATCCAAAGACATCAAAGTGTGAAGGTGCAACTTTGTGTAATTTCTACCAACAAGTGGTAACATCTACACACTCCTCTTTACTTATTAAATTGTGTAAATCTACTAGCTCTAGCAAGGTTATCTTGATAACATAAAACCCTTTAGATAAGGGTGATCCTTGAAGTTGTAATTCAAGGTTGTTTGAGATATAAAACCATTATGTGTGGTAAACCTTGTTTGTAAAAGTTACTAGAAGAGGTTGTAAGTGTAAAAACCATAGTGTGGTGAGCGTCTCTTGTAATCTGTAAACTTGAGCACATAGTAGAGTAATTGAAATCCTTAAGTGTAGGCTTAAGGTAGTGGAGGTAGATCTTGAGGATCGAACCACTATAAATGCTTGTGTTCTTTGATCTACATTTCTTATATTGCTTTGCGATAAATTGTTTCTTTCTTGTCCATATAATCTGTTATTGATCTATACACATAAAAGATTTGATTTTGCGAAAATTAGCCAAATACCTAATTCACCCACCCCCCTCTTAGGTATTTCAATTGGTATCAGGGCTAGAACTTCTTTGTGTGGTTTTTCAACCTAGAAGACAAAGATCCTATGGCTAATATTTCAAACCTACCTTACCTAGAAGGATCTTCTACAAACAGACCACCGTTGTTTGATGGAACAAATTACACTTTTTGGAAGTCTAGAGTTAAAATATATATTTGTTCTATCAATTTTGATTTATGGAACATAGTTGAGAAAGGTCCCTATGTCTCAATGAAAATGAGAGCAGATGGAGTAACCTCAGAACCCAAATCCACTGATGAATTTGATGAGCATGATTCAAGGAAAATGACATTAAATTCAGGCCATGAATATATTAAGTTGTGCATTAGATGTTACTGAATATAATAGAGTTAGTGGGTGTGATTCTGCTAATGATATGTGGAGATTACTCCAAATTACACATGAAGGTACTAATCAAGTTAAAGAATCTAAACTTGCTATGCTTGTTAGAGATTATGAACTGTTTACTATGAAACAAGGTGAAAATATTAGTGATATGTTTACAAGGTTTACTAATATTTTCAATGGCTTGAAAGCTTATGGTAAAAGCTATACTATGGGAGAGCAAAACAGGAAGATTTTGGATGCTCTACCAAAATCTTGGCAGCCAAAGACGCTTGCTATTGAGGAGTCCAGAGATCTAAAAACTCTTCCTCTTGAAGAACTTATTAGATCACTACTTACACATGAAATGAAGATGAAATGATTGAATGATAAGGAAGATGAGGAAAAGGGAAGAAAAGGAGTAGTTCTTAATGCCTCAAATAACTTGAGTGAACAAGAACAATCTTCAAGTGAAGAAGAAGGAGGAAACAGTGGAGAAGAAGAGATTGCAATGGCAGTGAAGAAGTTCAAGAGATTCTACAAAAAGGAATTTCTCAAGAAAGGAAGAAAAGCAGGTCAAGAAGAGTGGACAATACTCATCATATAAACCTCAATGTTTTGAATGCAAGAGTACAGAGCATCTTATTGCTGACTGTCCCAAAGTGTTAGAGAGGAAAAGAGAAAGAAAAAACAGAAAGAAATCTGCCAAGAGAGGAAAAGGGCTAGCTGGAACATGGGATCAACAAGAGAGTGAGGATGAAAGTGAAGGGAAGGCCAACATATGCTTTATGGCCATTGATGATGAGGTACAATCTTCACCCTCTATTTCAAATTTGTGTGATGACGATATTGATTCTAGTGATTTAATTGTAGAATTGTATGAAGAACTGAAAAAGGCTTCAAGAAGAAATAAAGAAATGAAATCCAAAATTAACGATCTTTCAAATGAAAATTCAAAATTATGTATTGAAAATGATAGACATCTTGAGACCATTAATTCTCTTACCATTGAAAAAGAAGTTTTGAATACTACCATACAACATGTATCTTTTGAAAACAAAAAGCTTTGTTCAAGAATTGTTTCTCTTGAATCAATGCTAAAAGATCATGAGCTTTTAAAAAGGAAAGTAAATGATCTTACTTTATGCATTGAGAGATTTACAAATGGAAGAGAAAATTTAAATAAATTACATGGTTATCAAAGATCCTCATTTGTAAAGCATGGTCTTGGTTTTACACATGATTGTTTTGATCCAAAACCAAAAGGGTTATTTGTTAAAGAATCTTCTCATTATAGGTCTCATACTTGTTGTACATATTGTGGTAAGCATGGACACAAAGTTTCTAAGTGCTTTATAAAAAGAAAGGTAGAAAATGGGGTGAGGACCATTTGAAAAGTCAAAGGAACTATTACTAACCCTCTTGGACCCAAGAAGATATGGGTATCAAAAATCACTCTTTCCAATTTGGTATAGGTACAATTTGCCTAAAGATCAAGTGCCACTAAATGGTTTCTTGACAGTGGCTGCTCAAGGCACATGACTGGAAATGCATCACTTAGTGAGCTTCAAGCTACAAGTGAAGGTTTTGTCACTTTTGGAGATAAGAAGAAAGGGAAAATACTTGGAATAGGTAACATTGGTAAAGGTTCCTTCCCTCTTATCAAGCAAGTTCTACTTATTGATGGTTTAAAGTATAATTTACTTAGCATTAGTCAATTATGTGACACTGGTTGCAAAGTAGAGTTTAAATGTGATACGTGTACTATTCTTGATACTGCAAGTAATAAAACTATATTTGTTGCTAAAAGTGTTAGTAATGTATATGTGCTATATCTTGATGAGCTTATCACTAATGATATTAAATGTCTTGCCATTCATGACAATGATGGATTTTTATGGCATAGAAGATTAGGACATGTGAGCAAGGATTTATTGAACAAACTTTCTACTCAAGAACTAGTTAGAGGATTACCAAAAATACATTTTGATAAAACCCGTATTTGTGATGTTTGTCAATATGGAAAACAATCGAAAACATCTTTCAAACCAAAGAAAATGGTTTCTAACTCAAAGCCTCTTGAACTAGTTCACATGGACTTATTTGGACCTATGAGGACTACTAGTCTTGGTGGTAAAAGATATGCTTATGTGATTGTTGATGATTTTTCAAGATTTACATGGGTAATCTTTTTATCACAAAAAGATGAAACATTTTATGAATTTTCAAAACTTTTCAAGAAGGGTCAAATTTCTCTTAATTGTAATCTAATCTCTATTAGAAGTGATAATGGAAGAGAGTTTTGCAACCAAGATTTTACAAAATTCTACGATGAGTATGGTATCACTCACAATTTTTCAGCTGCCAAAACACCTCAACAAAATGGTGTTGTTTAGAGGAAAAACAGAACATTACAAGAAATGGCTAGATCAATGCTTTGTGAAAATTCTTTACCTAAATACTTTTGGGCTGAAGCTGTAAATACAACATGCTATGTAATGAATAGAGTTTTACTAAGACCTTTTATAAGAAAAACACCTTTTGAACTTCTATTTGATAAAACTCCATCAATTGCCTATTTTAAGGTGTTTGGTTGTAAGTGCTTTATTTTAAACACTAGTGACAATCTTGGTAAGTTTGATAGAAAATCTGATGAAGGCATATTTCTAGGCTATTCATAGAGTCTATAACAAAAGGACATTATGTGTTGAAGAAACTATTCATGTAACTTTTGATGAATATAATATTTATCTTCAAAGAAGAAATGAAGATGATGCGGGTTCCTCAATGGTTGAAAATCAAACTCAACACCTAGTACCCACATTGGAAGATCATGCTAAAGAAGAAGAAATAATGGAGCAAGAACATGATGGTCAATCAAGCAATAATCAAGAACTTCCAAAGGATCTCACATATGTAAGAAGTCATCCTAAGGAGCAAATCATTGGTGATATCTCTCAAGGAGTCAAAACAAGAGGGTACTTTATTGATAACTTTGCCCTTTTATCTCATATTAAACCTAAAAATATTGATGATGTATTTTGTGATAATTTATGGATTATTGCTATGGAAGAAGAGTTAAATCAGTTTGAGAGAAATAAAGTTTGGACTCTTGTTCCTAGACCTCATGATCATTCAGTTATTGGTACAAAATGGATATTTAGAAATAAGTTAAATGAACTAGGAGAAGTTGTTAGAAATAAAGCTAGACTTGTTGCTCAAGGCTTCAATCAAGAAGAAGGTATTGATTATGATGAAACTTTTGCTCCAGTGGCCAGATTAGAGTCTATTAGAATACTCTTGGCATTTTCTTGTTTTAAAGACTTTAAACTATTTCAAATGGATGTCAAAAGTGCTTTTCTAAATGGTTTTATTGAAGAAGAGGTTTATGTAGAACAACCTCCTGGCTTTATTCATGAAAAATTTCCAAATCATGTTTTCAAATTAACTAAAGCTCTATATGGACTGAAATAAGCTCCAAGATCTTGGTATGAAAGATTAAGTGGTTTTCTTCTTTCAAAAGGTTTTACAAAAGGAAAAGTGGATACAACTCTTTTTATAAAAACGTCTTCTAAAAATGATATTTTACTTGTGCAAATCTATGTTGATGATATCATTTTTGGTGCTACTAATACTTCCCTTTGTGAAGAGTTTGCTAAAACTATGCAAAATGAATTTGAGATGAGCATGATGGGAGAACTAAGTTTCTTCCTTGGGCTGCAAATTAAGCAAACCAAGGATGGAGTCTTCATCAATCAAGCAAAGTATACTAAGGAGCTATTGAAAAGGTTTGGAATGGATCAAGCACAAGGAATAAGTACTCCAATGAGTCCATTAACTAAACTTGATAAAGATGAGAAAGGTAAGAGTATTGATGAGAAATTATATAGAGGTATGATCGGAAGCTTACTCTATCTCACAGCTAGTAGACCAGATATTATGTTTGCTGTATGTTTATGTGCTAGATTCCAATCATGTCCTAAAAAATCTCATCTAATTTCTGTCAAACGAATTTTTCGTTATTTGATTGATACTCATGACTATGGCCTTTGGTTTTCAAAAACTTCGTCTTTTGAACTTATTGGATATTTTGATGCGGATTATGCTGGTTGTAAATTTCTTGTCAATTTCTTGGTAGTTGTCTTGTATCTTGGTTCAGTAAAAAGCAAGCTTGTGTGTCTTTATCCACAGCAGAAGTTGAATACATATCTGTAGGTAGTTGTTGTGCACAATTGCTATGGATGCAGTATACCTTACTAGATTATGGTCTTAAATTCAATTGTGTGCCCATACTATGTGATAATACTAGTGCCATTAACTTGAGCATAAATCCCATTCAACATTCTAGGACTAAGCATATAGAGATAAAACATCATTTCATTCATGATCATATGATTAAGAAAGATATATACTTAGAATATATAAATACAAATGATCAAATTGCTGACATATTTACAAAGCCTTTGGCTGAGGAAAGGTTCAATCACCTAAGAAGACTCTTAGGAATTTCAAGATTCGATGACTAATGTGTGTATTAAAGTTTTGATGAATACAGGAAATTTTTTATTCAAAATTCGGATGCACTACAGAAAATTCAGTCGACCGAATTTTCTGAGTGACAAGAAACAGAGACTTTTGATCAAAAATTCGGACGCAGGTCAGAAAATTCGGTCGACCGAATTTTCTAAACTGAAGAAACAGAAACTTTCAATCGAAAATTCGGACGCAGACCTGAAAAATCGGTCGTCCGAATTTTACGGACGTGACCCTTTAAATGAAGATTAAACAATCTTCTCAACACTTTAACTTCCGAATTTCACATCCCTTTTAAAACCTCTCATACCCATTCACATCCGAATCAAAATTCCTTCAAAATCACACATTCTCATCCCGATTTTTCTTTCACTTTTAAACTTCTAAACCTAATTTCATACAGAATACCAATTCTTCTCAAGAGAAAACATCACGGTGAGAACAAAGAAGCCAAATGTTGAGAAAGGAAAAGGAAAGGCTAAGGAAGGAGATGGAGACTCAATCCTCAATCAGTCAAGAAGAATTCGTATTCCTCAAACACTATCTGGGGTTGACAGGTTTGTCTCAATTAAATCTACTCATGAATTTGATGAATGGAATAAGAGTAGTAGAAAAATCATTCCTGGATATAAGGTGGATATTGATAAACTTTCAAGCATGGATATTGTCCTATCTTATTTCAATGATATTGGTTGGAGTAGTTTGCTATTCATTGATGAAGAATACTATCCTATTTTGATTTATGAATTCTATGCAAACTTGAAAGAAGAGAGAATTGAGATGATAGGAGATAATGTGATACAATGGTATTCATCTAGAGTATCACAAATAGACATTGAATTCAATAAAGGACTGATAAATAGAATTTGTGGAGTGGGTGATGATGGAGCTAGATATTATTCACCATCCATGCATTGCTATGATCGTGAACTCTTCACATATGTTAGATTTGAAGAAGCATTTACCAATGGAAGAGAGTTTAGAGCTATAATGGAAAGGGAAATCAAGAACTTGGATGCTAGAGGTAGAGTGATGCATCACATGGTAACTACAATGATTGTTCCTAATTTTGGACACAAGTCATCAGTTGGAAATATGCATTCCAAGAAGAAGTAACTAGAGGTGACACCATAGTAGCCAAAGCATTCCAAGAAGCCTTGAACAATCATGTCAAGGAAATGGAGAAAATGTATAAGTTCTTTGAGTCATTTGCTTCAATGGTTCTTGGAAAATTAGATGGACTGGAGAATAGAGTAAAGCACATTAAAGAAATCCTTATGAGAAACACTCAAAGTGGTGAAGGACCCTCTAAGCCTCAAGATGGAAATGAGGAAGAAAGAGATAGAGAAGCAAAGAAAGGAGACAATAAGGACAGCACTGATGAAGATGATGATCAGGGTGGAAATGAAGAGACTGTAGCAGAAGAAGAAGAGCAAGAACATGCTCATGAAGATCCACCAGTGGCAGGAAGTCAAGTAGCTCAAGCTGCAATTATATCTCCAGCAACAATCTCTTTCAGTCAAGGAAGAGTTAAACACTTGTCCATCAAGAAAGGAGTGACCCAAGCCTCCCCATCAACCTCACCATCACGAGACTAAGCCTTCTTTTCTAATCTCTTTACTATTTTTTTTGTTCATTTATCTTATTAAGCATGTTGCTGCATTTTCTATTCTAAACTTGTTAAGTATTTTGCTGCATTGTATGTAATAGTGAAGCTGAATGATGAAATCCCAGTGATGAGAGCTTCTTTTATATGCTAACTTGAACATCTCATTTTCATGAGTTTAAAAATTCGGACGCGTGCTATAAAATTCGGATGCATTCATATTTCACTGTCAAAATGTGCTCCTTTGTTGTTCAAATTAATTCAAATATGTTTTAATCTCTTCCAATATGTTTGAACAGCCTTAGGAAAGCTTATTTACAAAATTTGCAGCTTTCATTTTACTTATTTTAAAGTTTGGACTTGATATGTCAAAATTCGGATGCATAGTATCTCTACACCAAACTTGTTGAAAAATGAGCACAATCTAAGGGGGAGCATTGTTAAACTTTTACAACCTTAAAATCTCTCTTAGAACTTTTTCTAAATTCTTAAATGATATATCTTCTATCCTAATAGTTGGAAGGAAGGAGGTTAATGGAGGTTGGTTGGGTCATAGGCTCATATTGAGCCTTTTGTGTGTCAATGTGCTAAATTGGTTGTTTTCTATCATTGACATTAATACTTCTTTGTACTACTCTGTTTAAATCCATTCCATCTTGCATCAAAGCTTGTCATCATAAAAAAGGAGGAGATTGTTAGCCCTAAGGGCAAATCATGTAATTTTGATTAATGACAAATATTGATGAGAACTAATATGTTTATATTGTGTGATAGGATTTGTGAAGAAAGAAGTTTGAAGTCTCATTGCCTTCAAGCCAAAGAGCAAGAACAACCTCAATAAGCTATGAGTCTTTTGAGGTTTATTCAAAGATGAACTCAAGGCATTGAAGACTTGAAGTGTAGAGTAGGTATGATGATAGGTAATATCTATGTAAACTCTACATTGTATGTCTTGGAGTCTATTGAATGCATAAGAGAGCATAAAATTGGTTTCTTAATTTTAAAAGGCTTTGAATAAATTCTTAGTAAATGTGGTTTTCTGAAAATAGCCATTAACTAGCCGTTTTATAGCTGTTTCAACTGATTTTCAAATTCTATAAAAGCTATAAACGTGCAATCTTTTGTAAGTTTTGAATCCTTGAATACTCTAAGATTTCTAAAGTCTATTACAAACATTTCTCAAGCTCTCTTATGTCTTGTGCATTCAATTGATCAATCCAAAGACATCAAAGTGTGAAGGTGCAACTTTGTGTAATTTCTACCAACAAGTGGTAACATCTACACACTCATCTTTACTTATTAAATTGTGTTGATCTACTAGCTCTAGCAAGGTTATCTTGATAATATAAAACCCTTTAGATAAGGGTGATCCTTGAAGTTGTAATTCAAGGTTGTTTGAGATATAAAACCATAGTGTGGTGAGCCTTGTTTGTAAAAATTACTAGAAGAGGTTGTAAGTGTAAAAACCATAGTGTGGTGAGCTTCTCTTGTAATTTGTGAACTTGACCACATAGTAGAGTTATTGAAATCCTTAAGTGTAGGCTTAAGGTAGTGGAGGTAGATCTTGAAGATCGAACCACTATAAATTGCTTGTGTTCATTGGTCTACATTTCTTATATTGCTTTGCCATAATTGTTTCTCTCTTGTCCATATCATCTGTTATTGATCTATACATATAAAAGGTTTGAATTTGTAAAAATTAGCCAAATACCTATTTCACCCCCCCTCTTAGGTATTTCAACACGATTTATAGTGGTTCGATCTTTCCAAGATCTACATCCACTACCTTGAGTCCACTCTTAAGGATTTCAACCAATTTACTATATGCTTAATCCAAGCATTTACACAAGAGGCTCACCCTTCAATGGGTTTTACCACAACAAACTCTATTCAATCTAATAAACAAGGTTCACCCTTATCACTAAGAGTTCTATGTCACTAGACAACCTATACCAATCTAATCCAAGCCTCACCCTCACCAATGGGTTTTAGACAACAACCTTGATTAATCTAGTCTATGGCTCACTCTCCATAAGGGTTTTAAGTCTCTTGACAACCTTGTATCAATCACAACAATAATGTAAAGAAAGAGTTTGAATGTTACCAACACTTCTTGGTGGATGAATACAATTGCTAGCACCACCTCACTTCTTGCCTTTGAAATCTTAAATTTTAACCTTCAAGCACAAGGCAATTTGAGACCTTTTCAAATAATTTTGATGTAAAACAAGTTAGAGCTTGAAGGATTTGATTGTTCAAAAATTCTGCTAAAAATCAGGAGTTTATGGCTTTTATAGATTTGAAAAATTGGCTTTAACAGTCATAAAACAGTTAGTAACGGCTAGTTTCAGAAAATTCGGACGACCGAATTTTTTTTGTGCATCCAAATTTATCGTCCAAATTTTACTGTTGCACATTTTTGAAAAAATTTGGACGACAAAATTTTTTCCATGCGTCCGAATTTCTCTGAAAAAACAGTAACCATGCTGAAGACAAAAATTTGGACGACCGAATTTTTCTTCATGCATTCAAACTTGTGTCCGAATTTCTCTGGAAAAACAGTAACTATTTTTTTGCTACAAAAATCGGACGACTGAATTTTTTGGAAGCACAATAGCCATTTTAAAATTTAGTTTTCAAACTTTGTAAAATGATTTGAGATTTAACTTCAATAAGTTTAAACCATTTTGTATGTATAGATAAGTAATTTAGACATATGTAAACTGAAGAACCATAATCAAATCTCTTTGATCATGCAAAGTTTACTCAAAACCTTTTAAGATACAAAAACACATTTATTAACAAAAATTTCACTCAAAGCCATTCAAGATTAAGAAAAATGGTTTTATGCTCTCTTATGCATTCAACAGATTCCAGAACATACAAGTGTAGAGTTTACAGAAAAATTATACTTATTTAGTATATGTACCCTAACACTTCAAGTCTTCAATGCCTTCAGATCATCTTTGAACAACCTTCTTCAAACTTCAATCACTTTGGCTTATTGAAGTTGTTCTTGCACTTTGGGTTGAAGGCTATGAGACTTCATACTTCTTAGTTCACCAATCCTATCACACAATATATAAGCATATTATTCCTCATCAATATTTGTCATTAATCAAATACTACATGATTTACCCTTAGGGCTAACAATCTCCTCCTTTTTTATGATGACAAACTTTGATGCAAAATGTGATGGATTTAAACAATGTAAAACGAAGAAGTATAGATGTAAATCGTATATATTAACCAATTTGGCACATTGACATTCAAAAGGCTCAATATGAGCATATAACCCAACCAACCTCCATTAACCTCCTTCCTTCCAATAACTAGCATAGAAGATATAGCATTTAAGCATTTAGAAAAAGTTCTAAGAAAGGTTATAAGGTTGTAAAAGTTTAACAATGCTCCCCCTTAGATTGTGCTCATTTTTCAAGAAGTTTGGACTTGAGATACAGTGCATCCGAATTCTGACATATCAAGTCCGAACTGTAAAATAAGTGAAATGAAAGATAAGCTTTCCTAAGATTGTTCAAACATATTAGAAGAGATTAAAATATATTTGGATCAATTTAAACAACAAAAGAGCACTTTTTGACAACAAAAGAGCACTTTTTGGCAACAAAATATGGATGCATCCGAATTTCAGAACATGCATCGAATTTTTTGATCATGTATCCGAATTTTGAGATTTCAAATCCAAAATACAATAAAATCAATATAATGAATGTTTAAAGTGAAATAAAGCTTTGATAAGGTTGTTTAAATATGATATAAAGGATTTAAACAGTTTTCAAACAATTTTGAATAATAGAAAAACATTTTTGACAAGAAGATCTTGATGCGTCCGAATTTTTTTTTTTTTTTTGTCTGCATCTGAATTTCAAGTTTAAAAAGGCAATTTTGCATTTTCATATGAAATGTTGAAGTACTCAAATATGAATGTCCACAATGGCACTCAGTTTAGCTTTGCAAAATCACAAAATTCATGCATTCAATTGTTTTCTTGAATTAATTCAAAATCATAGGTCAAGTCAAGAACCAAGTTCAAGATTTCAATCTCAACTTAACCATATTCCAAAATCTTAGAAAATAACCAAAATTTGTGAACAATTCAGGGATAAAGCAATGCTGTCCCAGTGAGTAATACCTTGCCTCATTATCAGCTACCCCACAAATTATGTTCACTAAGGCATCATTGAATTCAAAACCCACTTGATATACTCTAGATGAATACCATTTACTACATTATTTTCCTTCATGTTCACTTCTCTCCCTTTTTTTTTAAAGATTTGTATAAACTTTATAAACTAAGGAAGGTATTAGCATTCATCAAGCACAAGCATACTAGTCTAGCTCACATCATTTAAAAATGAGAGTATATTACCCATTTCGGATAGTTTGATGACATCCATATTGTATCTTGGATTTATCGTATGGTTCCTTTTTGTCCAATCATCAAATTCAGTAGCAGCCTTCCATGTGACAAATCTATCAAGCCTTGACATGCTTTGCAAAACATAAACCTTCATTGGTTCATTGATTACTCTTCCTCCTTCTCTTTCTTTGGCTTTTCCCTTTCCTTTTCTCATGCTAGGCTTCTTTGTCCTCACATGGAGCTACAACACTTGAATATACTCATTAGTTATTGAATTTTGAAATCCCTAATCTTTTTCTAAGATTGGTCAAACCTTTCTTCGGCCAATGGCTTAGTAATGATATCATTAATTTGTTCATTAATGCGAACATACTTTAAACAAGTATTCCTCTTAGTAGAGTGATCTCTAATGAGATGAAGTTTGATCTCTATATGCTTTGTCCTAGTTTGTTGAATAGTATGATGGTCAAATTTGTTGCATTAGTGTTATCACATAACATAGCCACACATTTGAAATATATACCATAATCACTTAGAGTATCAATAAGGTAATAGAGAATGTGTTTAACAGTAATCAAATGAGACTCTTTAGGACAAGTTGAATCTAGCACCCAAGAACATGGCAAACATAATATTGGCTTTACTTGCTATCAAATGGAGTTGACTACTCCTATGAAACCTTTTTATTCTTGTCAAGCATGGTTGATAAACTTATGGAATTGCTTATACCTTAACTTGATTCATGAAAGTGCCATCCTTGGTTTGCTTGATTTGTGAGCCAAGAAAGAAATTGAGTTTTCCTATCATGCTCATTTCAAATTTACTTTTCATTAACTTGGAAAACAAATCACAGAGTGAAGTATTAGAAGCACCAAAAAATTGTATCATATATTTGGATAACTTATAGATCACTGTTACAAGAGGTTTTTATGAAAATAGTCGTGTCAACCTTTCCTCTTGAAATTGTTTTTTCAAAGAAGAAAAACAATCAATTTTTTTATACCAAGCTCTAGGAACTTGTTTTAAATCATATAACGCTTTGGATAATTTGAAAACATGGTTAGGAAACTTTTCATGATCAAAACCGGGTGGTTGTTCCACATAAACCTTTTTCCTTAATAGAACCATTTAGAAAATCACTTTTGACATTCATTTGAAAGAGTTTGAAACCTTTAAAACATGCAAATGCCAAAAGCATTCTAATTGATTTAAATATACTAACTAGAACTAAAGTCTCATTATAATCCATGCCCTCTTTTTGATTGAATCCTTGGGCGACAAGTCTAACCTTATTTCTAACAACTTCTTCAGATTCAATAAGTTTATTTCTAAAAACCATTTAGTTCCAATAACAGAATGATCATGAGACTTAGGAATATCCAAATTTAATATCTTTCAAATTTACTTAATTCCTCTTGCATAGCAATAATCCAAAAATCATCAGACAATGCATCATCAATACTTTTAGGCTCATATGAGATAAAAGAATAAAGTTATTGATAAAGTACCGCCTTGTTTTTACTCCTTAGGGTGGCCTTAGGGATGATTTGCTCCTTAGGGTGGCCTCTTGGATATCTTAAATTCTTTGGGAGCTCTTGGTCACCACTAGGTTGGTTATCTTGATTTTGTTCAATCATTTCTTCCTCATTGGTATGATCCTCCAAACTTGGTACTTGAAGATGGGTTTGATAGTAATTCATAGATGTACCTACATCATCTTCATCTTTTCTTTCCAAGTAAACGTAAGATTCATCAAAACTAATCATGAATAGTTCCCTCATCATGTAAGGTTCTTTTTTTTTTTGTTATAAACTCTATAAGCCTTGTTGTTAGAGGAATAACCAAGGAATATCCCGTCATTCAATTTTCTATCAAATTTTCCAAGTTATCTCACATATTCAATATAAGGCACTGGCAACCAAATATTTTGAAATAGGCAATACAATCTAGTAGTATTCAATATAAAGTACTTTGTTATGCATATTCATGTATATTTGATACAACCTGTCATGGATGTTTAAATTCTAGAGTATTCTATCAAATAGAAGTTCAAAAGATATTTTTCTTTAAAAAAATGACTTCAAAAGAACTCTATTAAAAAACATAACAATGCAGTGTTTTCAGCTTTGTCCCAAAAATGTTTTCGTAAAGAATTTTCTCCAAGTATAGACTTAACCATTTCTTGTGAGGTACAATTTTTCTTTTCAATAACTCTATTTTGTTGAGGTGTTTTGGCACCCAAAAAGTTTGTGAGCATTCCCATTCTCATCACAAAGTTTTGTAAAATCTTGATTGTAAAATTCTCTCCCATTGTGACTTCTAATAGAAATCAATTTGCACTCAAGATAGATTTGGAAATACATGGTAGCTTGATCATTGATAGTGGAAGTTGTGTAAATGTGGCAAGTAAATACATGGTTCATAAATTGGGACTACATTGTATAAACAATCAAAAAAAAAATATCAGTTTCAATGATTAAATGAATGTGATGAAGTGAGAATTGGTAACCAAGTTAGGTTACCTATGCACATACTATTGGGAAGGCCTTGGAAATTTGATAGGAGGGCTATTCATGATGGATACAAGAACAGGTACATCTTTGAAAAAGATGGGAGGAAGGTTACCTTAGCACCACTTGTTCCACATGAAGTTTATATTGAGCAGAAACTACTCCAAAGCAAGATGGAGGAATTTCAAGACCAAGAAGCCGAGAAGAAGTCCAAAAATGAAGCAAGGGCTGTGCCCAACTCCAGCAGCACCAATCTACTTCAAGCAGCCCCTAAAGGTGATCAAATTCAATCAACAAACAAGGGAGACAAGGCTGAATAAGTGCCAACTAGACTGGATATCAACCAGCAACCAATGACTTCAACAACTAATGGGACACAAGTGGTGAAAATTCAAAATGGAAGAAAAGAAAAACAGAAGAGAGAAATTTCTAATTTGAATCTAATAGATTTAAGATATAGAAAGGAGAGTTTCTATGTTTCATAAGCCTATGATCTTGCTCATGTATAGGGAGGTTTATTTTTCTATTATTGGCATAGATAATTCTACTCCTAGTTGTGTTATTTCTCTCTCTGCAGGAATTGGAAGATGTATTCAGCAACTAAGTGAATTACCACTAGTAAGGGAAATTGAGCATCAAATCGACCTAGTTCTCAAAGCTTGACTTCCAAACATGTCGGCCTATCGAAGTAATCTCGAGGAGACTAAGGAACTTCAAAGGCAAGTGGAGGAACTCCTAGCAAAAGGACATGTAAGAGAAAGAATAAGCCCATGTGTTGTACCTGTTCTTCTAGTACTAATGAAAGATGAAACTTGGAGAATGTGTGTAGATTGTCGAGCCATCAACAAGATAATGGTAAAGTATTGTTTTCTATCCCTAGACTTGATGACAGGCTTGATGAATTAGTGCTACTTGCTTTTCGAAAATAGATCTTAAAAGTGTATACCATTAGATTAGAATGAAGAAGGAGATGAATGGAAAACAACCTTTGGAAAAAAACATGGACTTTATGAATGGTTAGTTTATTCATTTTGGATTAACTAATGCACCAAATAATTTTATGATATTGATGAATCATGTTTTGAGGGACTGCATTAACAAATTTGTTGTGGTTTATTTTGATCATATTCTGATTTATAACAAAACTCTAAAAGATCATTTAGTCCATTTAAAACATATGTTATGCATTTGAAGGAAGGAAGGATTGTTTGCTAATCTTAACAAGTGTACTTTCTATTTGGATAAAGATACATTTCAATGTTATGTACTTTCTGCTAATAGACTTCACGTCAATGAAGAAAAGATTAAAGCTATCAACGAATGTCCAAGATGAAAATGTACTACAAGTGAGGTAAGAAACTTTCATGTTTTGGAATCATTCTATAGGAGATTTGTTCCAAATTTTAGTTCCATTGCAGCATCATTAACTGAAGTTATTAAGAAATCAGTTGGTTTTAAATGGGGGGGAAAAAGAATTAGCATTTAACTTGCTAAAGAATTTTTTTTTTTGCTCCTATTCCTACACTACCTGATTTTTTAAAAGTTGTTGAGATTGAATGTGATGCTTCTGAAATAGACATTAGAGCTATTCTTTAGCAAGATAAGAAACCAATTGCATATTTTCGTGAAAATTTGAGCGGTGCATCATTGAAATATTGTACATATAATCAGGAATTGTATGCATTGGTTAGAGCATTGTAAACTTGGCAATATTACTTATGGGTTAAAGAGTTTGTGATTTATACTGATCATGAGTCTTAAAACATTTAAAAGGACAATTGAAGCTTAGTAGGCAACATGCTAAATTGGTGGAGTTTATTGAGATGTTTCCTTATGTGATCAAGTATAAGCGAGGTAAAGAAAATATTGTGGCTGATGCTTTATCACGTAGGTCTACTTTAATCTCTACTCTTAATGCTAAGTTGTTTGGCTTTTACCATATTAAAGAGTTATGTGCAAATGATCTTGATTTTGGAAATGTGTCTACTAAATGTGATAAAGTTGTTTTTGATAAATTCTACAGAAAATAAACTTTGCATTCCTAAATGTAGTTTGTGTGAATTGTTGGTCATTGAATCACATGGAAGATGTTTAATGGGACGTTTCAGAGTTGCTAAAACTTCAGATGCTTTAAGGGAACATTTCTCTTGGATACAAATGAAAAGGAATGTCGAAAGAATTTGTTCAAGATGATTAATTTGTAAAAAGACTAAGTCTAAAGTTAAACCACCTGGATTCTATATGCCTTTGCCAATTCCAACAGATGTTTGGGTGCATATCACTATGGATTTTGTTTTAGAGTTACCAAGATCTAAAAGAGGTAGGGATTCCCTATTTGTTGTTGTTGATAGATTCTCTACAATAGAACACTTTATTCCATGCAACAAAACTAATGATGCTACTCATGTTGCTAATTTATTCTTTGGGGAAGCTGTGTGTTTACATGGACTTTGAAAAGGTATTATAAGTGATGGAGATGCTAAGTTCCTAAGTCATATTTTGCATGTTTTGTGGGGAAAGTTATGAACTACGTTGTTATTTTCTACTACTTGTCATCCAGATGGACAAACTGAAGTAGTAAATAGAACTTTAGGAACTATGCTTAGAGCTATTATAAACAAGAACTTGAAATCATTAAAAGAATGTTTACTATTCATTTAATTTGCAAATAATCGATGTATGCATTTTTCTACTAATTATTCGTGAAAGACCTAAGAGGGGGGGGGGTGAATTAGGTCTTTGGCTAATTATCGAAATCTTTTGCCCTTTTTGCAAATCCTTTGTCTTAATAAAAGCTCTTCTTTAAATTCACAAACTTCAAGTTATATGTGATTTGATGATTAATACAAGATTATCAAACTATAAGACCATAACCAATCAATCAACAACTAAGCATAAATAATAATCACAAGTATGTAAACAAGTAAAGCAATAAGAAAATGAACACACGATTTATAGTGGTTCGATCTCTCCAAGATCTACATCCACTACCTTGAGTCCACACTCAAGGATTTCAACCAATCCACTATATGCTCAAATTCAACAATTACATAAGAGGCTCACCACACAATGGTTTTACACTCACAACCTCTTTTAGTAATTATACAAACAAGGTTCACCCTTCCACAAGGATTTTATATCTAAAGACAACCTCAAGACTAATCTAATCAAAGGCTCACCCACAAACGGGTTTTACACCACAACCTTGATTAATCTAGTCTATGGCTCACCCTTCCACAAAAGGGTTTTATGTCACAAGATAACCTTGCAATGAGCTAGTAGAAAACACAATTGAGATAAGAAAAGAGAGTGTGTAAGATGTTACCACTTTGTTGGTAGAATTTATACAAAGTTGTACCGTCACACTTTGATGTCTTTGGATTGATCAATTGAATGCACAAGACATAAGAGAGCTTGAGAATTGTTTGTAATAGACTTTTGAAAGCTTAGAATATTCAAGGATTCAGTTCTTACAAAAGATTGCACGTTTATAGCTTTTATAGAATTTGAAAATTAGTTGAAACAGCTATAAAACTGCTAGTTAACGGCTACTTTCAGGAAATTCGGACGACCGAATTCTGCGTCCGAATTTTTCGGACGACCGAATTCTTCCTGCTTCGTCTGAATCTTCGTCCGAATTTCTCTGGAAGAACAGTGACCATGCTGAAGACCAAAATTCGGACGACCGAATTTTTCTTCATGCGTCCGAATCTTCTTCCGAATTTTTCTGGAAGAACAGTGGCAAACTTTTGCTACCAAATTCGGACGACCGAATTTCATGGAATTGTGTTCAAACTTTGTAAAATCATTTGAAATCAATCTTCCAAGTATTTGAAATACATTTGATATATATAGATAACTTATTTAGACAAATATAAGTTTGAAAACCACAATTAAACTCATTTGATCATTTAAAGTTTACTTAAAAACTTTTAGAACACAAAACCACATTTGCTAAAGATTCATTCAAAGTCTTTTTAAACTTAAGAAACCAATTTTATGCTCTCTTATGCATTCAATAGACTCCAAGACATACAAGTGTAGAGTTCACATAGATATTACCTATCATCATACCTACTCTACACTTCAAGTCTTCAATGCCTTGAGTTTATCTTTGAATACACCTCAAAAGACTCAAAGCTTAATGAGGTTGTTCTTTGCTCTTCCTCTTGAAGGCAATGAGACTTCAAACTTCTTTCTTCACAAATCCTATCACACAATATAAACATATTAGTTCTCATCAATATTTGTCATGAATCAAAATTACATGATTTGCCCTTAGGGCTTACAATCTCCTCCTTTTTGATAATGACAAACTTTGATGCAATATGTGATGGATTTAAATAGATTAGCACAAAGAAGTATTGATGTCAATGATAGAAATCAACCAAATTAGCATATTGACATACAAAAGGCTCATTATGAGCCTATGACCCAACCAACCTCCATTTGCCTCCTTCCTTCCAACGCAACTAGAATAGAAGGTATAGCATTTTAACATTTAGAAAAGATTCTAAGAGAGGTTTTAAAGGTTGTAAATTTTTAACAATGCTCCCCCTTAGATTGTGCTCATTTTTCAACAAATTTGGACTAGATATACTATGCATCCGAATTTTGACATATCAAGTCCAAACTTTAAAATAAGTAAAATGAAAGCTGCAAATTTTGTAAATAAGCTTTCCTAAGGTTGTTCAAACATATTAGAAGAGATGAAAACATATTTGAAAGACCTAAGAGGGGGGGGGGGTGAATTAGGTCTTTGGCTAATTATCGAAATCTTTTCACCTTTTTGCAAATCCTTTGTCTTAATAAAGCTCTTCTTTAAATTCACAAACTTCAAGTTATATGTGATTTGATGATTAATACAAGATTATCAAACTATAAGACCATAATCAATCAATCAACAACTAAGCATAAATAATAATCACAAGTACGTAAACAAGTAAAGCAATAAGAAAATGAACATACGATTTATAGTGGTTCGATCTCTCCAAGATCTACATCCACTACCTTGAGTCCACACTCAAGGATTTCAACCAATCCACTATATGCTCAAATTCAATAATTACATAAGAGGCTAACCACACTATGGTTTTACACTCACAACCTCTTCTAGTAATTATACAAACAATACAAGGTTCACCAAACACAATGGTTTTATATCTAAAGACAACCTCAAGACTAATCTAATCCAAGGCTCACCCACACACAGGTTTTACACTACAACCTTGATTAATCTAGTCTATGGCTCACCCTTCCACAAAAGGGTTTTATGTCACAAGATAACCTTGCAAATGAGCTAGTAGAAATCACAATTAAGATAAGAAAAGAGAGTGTGTAAGATGTTACCACTTTGTTGGTAGATGATTACACAATGTTTCACCTTCACACTTTGTTGCCTTTGGAATCTTGAATTTCAATCTTTGAGCACAAGGCAATTTGAGAGCTTTTCAATTCAATTTGATGTAAAACAAGTTGGATAATGTAAGATTTGTTAAGTTCAAAGTTCTACTAAAAAATCTGGAGTTTATGGCTTTTATAGAATTCAAAAATCAGTTCAAACGGCTATACAACGGCTAGTAACGGCTAGTAATGGCTAGTTTCAGAAAATTCGGATGACCGAATTCTGCGTCCGAATTTTTCGCTTCAAAATTCGGACGACCGAATTTTTTGCATGCGTCCGAATCTTCTTCCGAATTTCTCTGGAAGAACAGTAGCAAACTTTTGCTACAAAATTTGGACGACCGAATTTTTTGTCTGCGTCCGAATCTTCTTCCGAATTTCTCTGGAAGAATAGTAGCAAACTTTTGCTACAAAATTCGGACGACCGAATTTTTGGACTGCGTCCGAATCTTCTTCCGAATTTTTCAAACTTTGTCAAAACATATCCAAATCATTTCAAACAAGTTGGAAAACATTCTAGCCTTAAAGATAAGTCATTAAAGACCTTTTATGTGCAAAAACCATTTATGAAAACTTGATAATTTAGGTAAGTTCAAAACCATTGAAAACATTTAAATCAAGTTTTGTGCTCTCAATTGCAACTCATAGATTCCAAGGCTTAAGAGTGTAGGGTTTACAAAGTTTACCTATTAAGCACATGCAACCTACACTTCATGTCTTCAAAGCCTTCTAACATCTTGAACAAACTCTTCAATCTTCAATCACTTTGATATATTGGAGTTGTTCTTGCATTTTAGCTTCAAGGCAATGAGACTTCAAACTTCTTAATCCACAAATCCTATCACACAACATACAAGCATATTAGTCCTCATCAATGTTTGTCATTAATCAAAACTACATGATTTGCCCTTAGGGCTAACAATATTTGAATCAATTTGAACAACAAAGGAGCACATTTTGGTAACAAAATATGAATGCATCCGAATTTCAGAACATGCATCCGAATTTTTGACAATCCAAGTCCAAACTGCAATAAATTCAATATTATGAATGTTTAAATTGAAATAAAGCTTTTATAAGGTTGTTCAAATGTATAATAAGAGATTAAAACATATTTGAATCAATTCGAACAACAAAAGAGCACATTTTGACAATGAAATATAGATGCATCCGAATTTTCGAACATGCATCCGAATTTTTAAACTCATGCATCCGAATTTTTTGATTTCAAGTTCAAACTGCAATAAACTCAATATAATGAATGTTTAAAGTGAAATAAATCTTTCCTAAGGTTGTTCAAACATAATGGAAGAGATTAAAACATATTTGACTCAATTTGAACAACAAAAGATCGCTTTTTGGCAACAAACATGGATGCATCCGAATTTTTAAATCATGCATCCGAATTTCAAGTCAAAAATTTTTGCAACAAGTTTGAAAAGGTGATTTTGCATTTTCAAATGAAATGTTGAAGTACTCAAACATGTATGTCCACAATAGCACTCAGTTTAGCTTTGCAAAACCACAAGATTCATGCATTCAATTGTTTTCATGAATCAATCCAAAATCATACGTCAAGTCAAGAACCAAGTTCAAGATTTCAATCTCAACTTAACCATATTCCAAAATCTCAGAAAATAACCAAAACCTCACATATTATAACATATTCAATTTAAATTTCAAATGCAGCCAAATATTTTCACAATACACATTCATTTTACATTTTAACCTATAACACATAGCACATAGCACATTTACAGCAAGCACATAGCACATTTTGTATAGCATATTGCAACCATCATTCTTTCTCCTCCTTGACATATGCATGGATTTTCAGAAAATTAACACATTTTCTATTCATGCATGAGAAATTCCGCTGCTATTTCACATTTTCACACATTTTGTCATCACATTTTTTTCTCCCCCTTTTGTCATCAATCAAAGGTGGGGTAAGAGTACTTGGACAACAAAAGTGAAACAAAAGAAGCTCTTATCACAAAGATTTCATATATTGAGCTTCAAAACAGTATAATGACTAGAAAGGCACAAGTAAATTTCAATGTTAAAGCATAACATGTGCATCAAGGCATAAACTAAAGTAGGCAATAAAATAGAGTTTAGGGATAGAAAGGCTTAGTCTTGGATGCGCTTCATGGTCTTCACTTCCAAATTTGTTCGTTGTGATAGCCATGTTTCCTTGATCTCTATATGATGGGGTCCTTCATTTGTTGACTCCTTGCCCGTGTAGTTCGACATTGGAAAGTTACTAATCGAGAGGATCTTTGGATCTTCTTCCTTTGAACCACATTTTCCTTCTCTCTTGGCTGAAGGAGATTGGTGATGGATTTGTGATTTGACTTTGTGAAACTCCCTTCACTTTCTTCTTCTTGCTTGTTCTCTTGAGCATTACCTCTTTGTTCTTCATTCTCAAGGAACTAGCACCATTTAAAAATCGTAGTTTTCTTCATCGTAGTTTTCTTCTTTAGCTCTAAAGGAACTAGCACCATTTAAAAATCACTTGAGAAATCTTTCTCAAGTCTTCTTCCATATTCTTGAGTCTAGCTTCTAAACCATCAAATTTGCCAAGAATCATTAGAGCAACAGACTCGAAGAATTTACATAGTTGTTCAATGCCTCTTAAAACACCTTGGCAACTATGGTGTTACTTCTAGTGAGATTATCACCTTCAATGGAGAATACCTCTTCAAATAGTCTTCTTTTTTTTTTATATAGGGATTTGCTCCCCCTCACTTGGTGACTCATGCTTCCCTTTTTTTAAAATTTTCCTTTCTCTAGCAAGGATTTCCTCTTCCCTAAATGACCTAAATTGTCTACCATTTGTGAAAGCCTCTTCAAATCTCTCATTTGTGAACAATTCAAGAATAAAGCAATGTTATCCCAATGAGTAATACCTTGCCTCATTATCATGTACCCCACAAAATTCTGTTCACTAAGGCATTATTGAACTCAAAATCCACTTGATACACTCTAGAGGAATACCATTAAACTACATTATCCCCCTAATGTTCAATTCTTTCTTCTTTAAGATTTGCATAAAGCTCATATGTAAGGGCAGTATAAAATTCTTCATCAATTACTAGTAAATTGCTCCAATCAATATCATCAAATAGAGATAGAACATTATCAATATTGGAGAGTTTATCCAAGTTTACTTTGTTTCCAGGAATAATTTTATTTTATTTTTGTTCTTCTTGCTCCATTATATTCTTTAGCAATATATATCCAAAATTCATTTTTTTTATGCATGGCTAGCATAATTATCGCATACATATTATCAATAGAAGATTTGTGTCCAACGTATGCTATAATCAATGTAGTAAGAATGTGATGTAAAACTCTTTCACTAGCATAAAAAAAGCTTTTATCTCTCTCTCCTTTCTAGTCTTGAGGCTTCTACCATTTATATAGGCATTCTCAATTCTTTCATGTGAGTATAACTCACTTATAAAACAATGTCCCTCGGAAGAATAATGCCTAAACCCAACATCCTCAACATCACAAATTCTATTGATCAATGCATTATCAATCTCAAAAATCAACTTGTGATATTCTTGAAAAATACCACTAAATAGCTTTATTACCAACTCACTCAACTCTTTCTTCCTTATTATTTGCTTAAACTCCATAAACTAAATAAGGTAATAGCATTCATCAAACACAAGCAAACTAGCCCAGCTCATATAATTTAAAAAATGAGAGTATATTACCCATTTCGGATAGTTTGATGACATCCACCTTATGGCTTGGATTTGTCTTATGGTTCCTTTTTGTCCAATCATCAAATTCAGTAGTAGCCTCCACTGTGACAAATCTATCCAGCCATGACATGATTTGAGAAACATAAACCTTCCTTGGTTCGTTGGTTACTAGTCCTCCTTCTCTATCTTTGGCTTTTCCCTTTCCTTTTCTCATGCTAGGCTTCTTTGTCCTCACCTGGAGCTACACACTTGAATATACTCATTAGTTATTGAATTTTGAAATTCCTAAGCTTCTTCTAAGATTGGTCAAACCTTTCTTCGGCCAATGACTTAGTAATGATATCAATGAATGAAAACATGCTTTAAATAAGTATTATTCTTAGTAGAATTATATCTAATGAGATGAAGTTTGATCTCTATATGCTTTGTCCTAATTTGTTGAATAGTATGATGGTCAAATCTATTGCATTAGTGTTATCACATAATATAGCCACACATTTGAAATATAGACCATAATCACTTAGAGTATTAATAAGGTAATAGAGAATGTGTTTAACAACAATCAAATGAGATTCTATAGGACAAGATGAAATCTAGCACACAAGCACATGACAAACATAATATTGTTTCTACTTGCTATCAAATAGAGTTGACTACTCCTATGAAACCTTTTTATTCTTGTCAAGCATGGTTGATAAACTTATGGAAGTGCTTATACCTTAACTTGATTCATGAAAGTTCCATCCTTGGTTTGCTTGATTTGTGGGCCAAGAAAGAAATTGAGTTTTCCTATCATGCTCATTTCAAATTTACTTTTCATTAACTTGGAAAATACATCACAAAGTGAAGTATTAGAAGCACCAAAAATTGTATCATATATTTGGACAACTTGTAGATCATTGTTACAAGAGGTTTTTTATGAAAATAGTAGTGTTAACCTTTCCTCTTGAAAATCTTTTTGAAAGAAGAAAATCACTCAATTTTTCATACCAAGCTCTAGGAGCTTGTTTTAAATCATACAAAGCTTTGGATAATTTTAAAAACATGTTTAGGAAACTTTTCAAGATCAAAACCGGGTGGTTGTTCCACATAAACTTTTTCTTCAATAGAACCATTTAAAAAAGCACTTTTGACATTCATTTGAAAGAGTTTGAAACCTTTAAACATGCAAATGCCAAAATCATTCTAATTGATTTAAATCTACTAACCGGAACTAAAGTCTCATTATAATCAATGCCCTCTTTTTGATTTAATCCTTGGGCAACAAGTTTAACCTTATTTCTAATAACTTCTCCGGATTCAATAAGTTTATTTCTAAAAACCATTTAGTTCCAATAATGGAATGATCATGAGATTTAGGAATTTGCAAATTTTGTATCTTTCAAATTGATTTAATTTCTCTTGCATAGTAATAATCCAAAAATCATCACACAATACATCATTAATACTTTTAGGCTAATATGTAATAAAAGAATAAAGTTATTGATAAAGTACCGCCTTATTTTTTCTCCTTGGGAGATATCACCAATGATTTGCTCCTTAGGGTGCCCTCTTGAATATCTTAGGTTCTTTGAGAGCTCTTGGTCACCACTATGTTGGTCATCTTGATTTTGTTCAATCATTTCTTCCTCATTGGTGTGATCCTCCAAAGTTGGTGCTTGAAGATGGGTTTTGTTAGCCCTAAGGGCAAATTATATAGTTTTGATTAATGACAAATATTGATGAGGACTAAAATGTTTGATTATTGTGTGATAGGTTCTGTAATTTGAGAAGTATGAAGTCTCATTGCTTTGAAGCAAAAGTTCAAGAACAACTTCATTTAAGCAAGTATTTGAAGTTTGAAGAATGTTGTTCTAAAGATGATCAAAAGGCATTGAAGACTTGAAGTGTAAAGTGCATTTAACTTTTAGGTAAATTTCTATGTAAACTCTACACTTGCATGTCTTGGTTATCATTGAATTCATAAGAGAGCATAAAAATAGTCTTATGATCTTAAAAGGCTTTGAATGAATCTTTCTATAAGATATGTTTATAAACTTCATATGTTCATGTTTTTCAAGCTTAAATATAGTTAAATAAGTTTTCTATATATATCAAATGTTTTTCAAACTCATTGAAGTTATATCTCAAATGATTTTACAAAGTTTGAAAATGCTTTCAAAAAATTCGGTCGTCCGAATTTTGTAGCAAAAGTTTGCTACTATTCTTCCAGAGAAATTCGGAAGAAGATTCGGACGCAGCCAAAAAATTCGGTCGTCCGAATTTTTGGCCTTCAGCATGGTCACTGTTCTTCCAGAGAAATTCGGAAGAAGATTCGGACGCAGCAAAAAAAATTCGGTCGTCCGAATTTTTGTTCTCAGCATGGTTACTATTCATCCAGAGAAATTCGGACGAAGATTCGGACGCAGCCAAGAAATTCGGTCGTCCGAATTTTCTGAAACTAGCCGTTACTAGCCGTTTTATGAACGTTTTAACAGATTTTCAAATTCTATAAAAGCCATAAACATACAAATTTTTGTAACTCTTGAAATCTTAAAAACTCCGAGCATTCAAAAGCATTTAGCAAACATTTCTTAAGCTCTCTTATGTCTTGTGCATTCAATTGATCAATCCAAAGACATCAAAGTGTGAAGGTGCAAATTTGTGTAATATCTACCATCAAGTGGTAACTTCTACACATTCTTCTTTACTTATTCAATTGTGTTAATCTACTAGCTCTAGCAAGGTTATCTTGATAACATAAAACCCTTTAGGTAAGGGTGATCCTTGAAAGTGTGATTCAAGGTTGTTTAAGATATAAAACCATTGTTTGTGGTGAGCCTTGTATTGTAAACATTACTAGAAGAGGTTGTGAGTGTAAAACCATAGTGTGGTTAGCCTCTTATGTAATTGTTGAACTTGTGCATATAGTGAATTGGTTGAAATCCTTGAGTGTGGACTCAAGGTAGTGGATGTAGATCTTAGAGAGATCGAACCACTATAAATCGTGTGTTCATTTCCTTATAGTTTTATTTATTTACATGCTCATGTTATTATTAGTTGTTCATAGTTGTTGATTGATTGGATATAGTCTTATTGTTTGATGATCTTATCTTAACCATTACATCACATATAAACTTGAAACTTGTGAAATTAAAGAAGAGTTTTTATTAAGGCAAAGGATTTGTAAAAAGGGAAAAGATTTTGATAATTAGCCAAAGACCTAATTCACCCCCCTCTTAGGTCTTACAATTGGTATCAGAGCAAGGTCTTCTTTTTAAGGTTTAACAACCTAGAAGTAAAGATCATATGGCTAGTTTATCAAATTTGCCTTATTTGGAAGGTTTCTCCACAAATAGACCACCTTTGTTTGATGGAACAAATTACACATTTTGGAAATCTAGAGTTAAGATATATATTTGTTCTATTAACTTTGATTTGTGGAATATTGTTGAGAAAGGTCCTTACATACCAATGAAAGTGAGAATTGATGGAGTTACTAAAGAGCCAAAGTCTATGGACGAATTTGATGAGGGTGACTCAAAGAAGATGACAATGAATTACCAAGCCATGAATATCTTGAGTTGTGCACTGGATATGATTGTGTACTATCAAGTGAGTGAATGCGACACCGCTCATGATATGTGGAAACTACTTCAAGCTACTTATGAAGAAGAAAGAGTAGATGTATGCTTTATGGCAATAAATGATGAGGTACAATCCACTCCTTCTACCTCTACTTATAGAGATGATGATATTGATAATATTGATGATCCTAGTGAATTACTTGTTGAGATGTATGGAGAATTAAAAAAGGCTTCAAAAAGGAATAAGGAAATGAAAATCAAAATTAATGATTTATTGAATGAGAATTCAAAATTATTTTGTGAAAATAAAAAGCTTCTTGATTCTATTGAATGCTTGAATATTGAAAAAGAAGTTTTAAATGTCTCTTTGCAGAACATGTCCCTTGAAAATAAGATTCTTTGTGAAAATATTTTGTCTCTTGAAAGAATGCTTGTTGATCATGAGACTTTGAAAAAGAAGGTCTATGAACTTACATCATGTATAGAAAAATTTACAAAAGGAAGGGACAATCTTAATAAAATTCTTGGAGTTCAAAGATCTCCTCTTGTCAAAAATGGTCTTGGTTATAATTATGTAAATAATGTGCCTAAATACAACAACTTCTTTGTTAGAGCTACTTCTACTTCCATGCATCATATTTGTTGTACTTATTGTGGAAAACATGGACATAAAGTCACCAAATGTTATGTTAAAAGAAAAGTAGAGAATGGTGTAAAAACCATTTGGAGAGTTAAGGGAACTATTACTAATCCCCACGGACCCAAGAAAGTATGGGTACCAAAGGATACTTCCTTTCCTTTATTGCAGGTACACTACAATTCAAACTCAAGCACAACTAAGAGGTATATTGATGATGTTGGCTTAAAGAATAACGGAAAACACCTCATTTATAATCAAGGTCAAAGCAACCAAAGAAGGATTTGTTTTTGAGGCAAGAAGAAAGGAGGAATTCTTGGAGTAACCAATGTTGGTAAAGGTTCCTCTCTTCTTTTTAAACAAATGTTGCTTAGTACTGATAACTTGCTTAGCATTAGTCAATTGTGTGATATTAAATGCCAACATTCAAAGTTTCAGTTAAGAATTCCTTTGTTAAAATTTGAAAATTTGCCAACCATGACTTGTCAGTTGCTTCTATCAAGTTGATTAGGTAACATTGAAGATATGAGATTGAATTCATGGTTGATATGTTCTTGAAATTGATTATATGTCATGATAAAATGATTAAAATAGCTATGATCGAATATCTATGCATTTGCTTGGTCAAAAACATCTTTATGAAACTTTACAAAATATTTGAACTTGAAGTTTGAATGTAGACCATAAGTTCGGTCGCCCGAACTTGTATGACAAAATGATATTTTGTGATTTTGATCAATTACTCACAAAATATTTCAGTGTGTGTTTTATCTTGATAAGCTTGATGAACTTGTTGATTATGATAATGATTTTCTTGGCATAGAAGATTTGGTCATGTGAACATGGATTTGTTGAACAAACTTTCCTCTCAAGATTTAGTTGGAGGATTGCTAAAAATGTATTTTGAGAAAATTGACTTTGACATACTTGTCAATATGGAAAACAAACAAAAGAATCTTTCAAACCGAAGAAAATGATTTTCACTTCAAAACCTCTTAAAATTTGTTTATATGGATTGTTTGGACCAATGAGGATCACTAGTCTTGATGGTAAGAGGAATTCATATATGATTGTTGATGATTTCTCTAGATTTACATGGGTGATCTTTCTAGCTCAAAAAGATGAAGTTCTTTCATGAATTTGTAAGACTTTTCAAAAGGGTCCAAATCTCTCTTGAGTGCAAATTGATTTCTATTTGAAGTCACAATGGGAGAGAATTTTACAATCAAGATTTTACAAAACTTTGTGATGAGAATGGGATTGCTCACAAACTTTTTGGCTGCCAAAACACCTCAACAATATGGAGTTATTGAAAAGAAAAATTGAACCTTACAAGAAATGGTTAAGAGAAAATTCTTTACCAAAACATTTTTGGGACAAAGCTGAAAACACTGCAGTGTTATGTTTTTTAATAGAGTTCTTTTGAAGTCATTTTTTTTTTTGAAAAATATCTTTTGAACTTTTATTTGATAGAATACTCTAGAATTTAAACATACATGACAGGTTGTATCAAATATACATGAATATGCATAACAAAGTACTTTATATTGTATACTACTAATTAATAATATTGCCTATTTCAAAATATTTGGTTGTAAGTGCCTTATATTGAATAAGTGTGATAACTTGAAAATTTTGATAGAAAATTGAATAACTAGATATTCCTTGATTTTTCCTCTAACAACAAGGCTTATAGAGTTTCTAAGAAAAATAACCTTACATGATGAGGAAACTATTCATGTTAGTTTTGATGAATATTACATTTACTTGGAAAGAAAAGATGAAGATGATGTAGGTACATCTATGAATGACTATCAAACCCATCTTCAAGCACCAACTTTGGAGGATCACACCAATGAGGAAGAAATGATTGAACAAAATCAAGATGACCAACATAGTGGTGACCAAGAGCTCTCAAAGAACCTAAGATATTCAAGAGGGCACCCTAAGGAGCAAATCATTGGTGATATCTCCCAAGAAAAAAAAAATAAGGCGGTACTTTATCAATAACTTTATTCTTTTATTACATATTAGCCTAAAAGTATTAATGATGTATTGTGTAATGATTGTTGGATTATTACTATGCAAGAGAAATTAAATCAATTTGAAAGATACAAAATTTGCAAATTCCTAAATCTCATGATCATTTCATTATTGGAACTAAATGGTTTTTAGAAATAAACTTATTGAATCCGGAGAAGTTGTTAGAAACAAGGTTAGACTTGTTGCCTAAGGATTCAATCAAGAAGAGGAAATTGATTATGATATGAAACCTTTGTTCCGAATGCTAGACTTGAGTCCATAAGAATGCTTTTGACTTGTACTTGCTTTAAGTTATTTCAAATGAATGTCAAAAGTGCTTTTCTAAATGGTTCTATTGAGGAAGTGGTTTATATGGAACAATCACCCGGTTTTGCTCATGAAAAGTTTCCTAACCATATTTTCAAACTTTCCTAAGTTTTGAATGGTTTAAAACCAGCTCCTAAAATTTAGTGTGAAAGATTGAGTAGTTTCCATCTTTCAAAAGGATTTTCAAAAAGAAAACCGAAACTACCCTCTTTATAAATTTCTCATGCAACAATGATCTATAACTTGTCCAGATATATGATACAACTTTTGGTGCTTCTAATACTTCACTTTGTGATGTGTTTTCCAAGTTGATGCAAAGTAAATTAGAAATGAGCATGATAGGAAAACTCAATTTCTTTCTTGGCCTACAAATCAAGCAAACCAAGAATGGCACTTTCATAGGAGTAGTCAACTCTATTTGACTGCAAGTAGAACTAATATTATGTTTGCAATGTGTTTGTGTGCTAAATTTCATCTTGTCATAAAGAGTTTCATTTGATTGCTATTAAACACATTCACTATTACCTTATTGATACTCTAAGTGATTATGATCTATGTTTCAAATATGTGGCTATGTTATGTGATAATACTAATGCAACAAATTTGATCATCATACTATTCAACAAACTAGGACAAAGCATATTGAGATCATACTTCATCTCATTAGAGATCATTCTACTAAGGGTAATATTTGTTTAAAGCATGATTGCACTAATGAACAAATTAATGATATTCTTACTATGCCATTAGCCGAAGAAAGGTTTGACCAATCTTGGAAGTAGCTTAGAGAATTCAAAATTCAATAACTAATAAGTGTATTCAAGTGTTGTAGCTTCAGGTGAGGACAAAGATGCCTAGCATGGGAAAAGGAAAGGGAAAAGCCAAAGAAAGAGAAGGAGGATCAGTGATCAATGAACCAAGGAGGGTTCATGTTCCTCAAAGCATGTCAAGGCTTGATAGATTTGTCACAGTGAAGGCTGCTACTGAATTTGATGATTGGACAAAAAGGAATCATAAGAAAAATCCTAGCTACAAGGTGGATGTCATCAAACTATTCAAAATGGATAATATTACTTTCATTTTTAAATGATGTGAGCTGGACTGTTTGCTTGTGTTTGATGAATGCTATTACCTTCCTTAGTTTATGAAGTTTATGCAAATATTAAGGAAGAAAGAGTTGAGCAAGTTGGTAATAAAGCTATTCAGTGGTATTCTTCAAGAATATCACAAGTTGATTTTTGAGATTGATAATGCATTGCTCAATAGAATTTGTGATGTTGAGGATATTGGGTTTAGGCATTATTCTTCCGGAGAACATTGTTTTATAAGTAAGTTATACTCACATGAAAGAATTGAGAATGCCTATATAAATGGTAGAAGCCTCAAGACTAGAAAGGAGTGAAAGATAAAAGCTTTTTGATGCTAGTAAAAGAATTTTGCATCACATGCTTACTACCTTGATTATAGCATACTTTAAACACAAATATTCTGTTGATAATATGTATGTTGTAATTATGCTAGCCATGCATAAGAAAAGAAAATTGAATTTTGGATATATATATATATAGTGCTAAAGAATATAATGGCAGCTAGAAGAACCGAGCATAAGCCATTGTCGTATGGAAAGTCATTGACAGGAATTTTCAAGTATTTCCAAGTGATAATTGCTTTCTAGTGGTTTACCAATAAAGAGTGAAGAAGTATACACCAACAACTCACTAAACAAAATTCCTTGGATACTTGATGATGATAATGTATGAATGGCTAGAAGAGAAAATCCTCTAAGGGTGATAAAAGAGATGCTAGCGATGATGAAGAAAAGAAGGAAGAAGAAAATGAAGAAGAAGAAGAGGATAAAAAGGAAATCCTTGCTGGAGAAAGGAAACCTAAAATGAGGCATGACTCATCTAGTGAGGGGGAGCAACCCCACAAAAAGAAGTCTATTTGAAGAGTACTCTCTATTGAAGGAAAAGAAGTTGAAGATGAAAATCTCACTAGAGGTGATACCATAGTTGCCAAGGTGTTTCAAGAAATATTGGACAACCATATAGAGGAAATGAAGAAGATGGACAAATTCTTCAAGTCTTTTTGCTCTGATAATTCTTGGCAAATTTGATGGTTTAGAAGCTAGAGTCAATAATATGGAAGAAGACTTGAGAAAGATTTCTCAAGTGGTTTTAAATGGTGCAAGTCCCTATAAAGCCCAAGAGAACAAGCAAGAAGAAGGAGGTGAAGGAAGTTTAACAAAGTCAAAGCACAAATCCATCACCAATATCCTTCAGCCAAGGGAGGAAAATGTGGTTCAAAGAAAGAAGATCCAAAGACCCATTCAAATTGGTAGCTTTCCAAAGTAGAACTACACGAGTAAGGAGTCAACAAATGAAGGACCCCATCATATAGAGCTCAAGGGAGACATGGTCATCATAACAAACAAAGTTGGAAGTGAAGACCATGAAACGCATCCAAGACTAAGCCTTTCTATCCCTAAACTCTATTTTGATGCTTATTTTAGTTTATTCCTTGATGCACATGTTATGCTTTAATATTGAAATTTACTTGTGCCTTTCTAGTCATTATAATGATTTGAAGCTCAATATGTGAAATCTTTGTGATAAGAGCTTCTTTTGTTTCACTTTTGTTGTCTAAGTACTCTCACCCCAAGTTTAATTGCTGATAAAAAGGGAGAGAAGAAGTCGATTTATTATTGTTAAGATGCTACATAATGATTATTGCTGTTAGGATGATAATTATTTGACTAGAACTATACTGTTTATAAGAGTTGGTCAATACATTGCTAAATTGCCAAATGAGAGTTGATCAATATACTGCTTATATGTGATACATGTTGTCTCATTTTCATTAACCCCATCTTTGAGTGATGACAAAAGGGGGAGAAGAAATGGGATGACAAAATGTGTGAAAATGTGAAATAGCAGTGGACAAAATGTGTGAAAATGTGAAATAGCAGTGGAATTCCTCATGCATGAATATAAAATGTGTCAATTTTCTGAAAATCCATGCATATTTCAAGGAGGAGAAAGAACAAAACATGCTATGTGTTTGTTGTACTGCAATTGCTTGATGTAATTGTGATGTGTAATGTAAATGCACTATGAATGTGTACTGTGAAACTAATTGGTTGCATTTGAAATTTAAATTGAAAATGATTGTTTTCTGAGATTTTGAAAATGGTTAAGTTGGGATTGTGAAGTTTTTATCATGGTTCTTGACTTGACCTATGACTTTACATTACATCATGAAAACAATTAAATACATGAGTTTTGTGGTTTTGCAAAGATAAACTGAGTGCTATTGTAGCTATACATATTTGAGTACTTCTATAGTTCATTTGAAAATGCAAAATCACCTTTTCAACTTGTTTCCAAAAATTTGGACTTGAAATTCGGATGCAGACCAAAAATTCGGACGCATCAAGATCTTCTTGTCAAAAATGTCTTTTCTGTTGTTTAAATTGTTTGAAAACTGTTTTAATCCTTCCTATCATATTTGAACAATCTTAGAAAAGCTTATTTTCAAAAATTAAAGTTGTTATCTCACATATTTTACATTTTGAATTTGAAATCTTAAAATTCGGATGCATGTTTCAAAAATTCGGATGCATCCATATTTTGTTACCAAAATGTGCTCTTTTGTTGTTCAAATTGATTCAAATATGTTTTTGAAAGACCTAAGAGGGGGGTGAATTAGGTCTTTGGCTAATTATCGAAATCTTTTCACCTTTTTGCAAATCCTTTGTCTTAATAAAAGCTCTTCTTTAAATTCACAAACTTCAAGTTATATGTGATTTGATGATTAATACAAGATTATCAAACTATAAGACCATAATCAATCAATCAACAACTAAGCATAAATAATAATCACAAGTACGTAAACAAGTAAAGCAATAAGAAAATGAACATACGATTTATAGTGGTTCGATCTCTCCAAGATCTACATCCACTACCTTGAGTCCACACTCAAGGATTTCAACCAATCCACTATATGCTCAAATTCAATAATTACATAAGAGGCTCACCACACAATGGTTTTACACTCACAACCTCTTTTAGTAATTATACAAACAAGGTTCACCCTTCCACAAGGGTTTTATATCCAAAGACAACCTAAAGACTAATCTAATCAAAGGCTCACCCACACAATGGGTTTTACACCACAACCTTGATTAATCTAGTCTATGGCTCACCCTAACACAAAAGGGTTTTATGTCTAAAGATAACCTTGCAATGAGCTAGTAGAAAAACAGAATTAAATGAGGAATAAATGAGTTTGAATATTACCAACGCTTCTTGGTAGATAAATACAATTGCTAGCACCACTTCACCTTTGCCTTTGGAATCTTGAATGTACACCTTTGAGCACAAGGCAATTTGAGAGCTTTTCAATTTGATTTGATGTAAAATAAGTTAGAGCATGTAAGATTTGTTAAGTTCAAAGTTCTACAAAAAAATCTGGAGTTTATGGCTTTTATAGAATTCAAAAATCAGTTTAAACAGCCATAAAACGGCTAGTAACGGCTATTTTCAGAAAATACTGTTCATTTCAAACAAGTTGGAAAACATTCTAGCCTTAAAGATAAGTCATTAAAGACCTTTTATGTGCAAAAACTATTTATGAAAACTTGATAATTTAGGTAAGTTCAAAACCATTGAAAACATTTAAATCAAGTTTTGTGCTCTCAATTGCAACTCATAGATTCCAAGGCTTAAGAGTGTAGGGTTTACAAAGTTTACCTATTAAGCACATGCAACCTACACTTCATGTCTTCAAAGCCTTCTAACATCTTGAACAAACTCTTCAATCTTCAATCACTTTGATATATTGGAGTTGTTCTTGCATTTTAGCTTCAAGGCAATGAGACTTCAAACTTCTTAATCCACAAATCCTATCACACAACATACAAGCATATTAGTCCTCATCAATGTTTGTCATTAATCAAAACTAATCATAACTACATGATTTGCCCTTAGGGCTAACAATCTCCCCCTTTTTGATGATGACAAACTTTGATGCAAAATGTGATGGATTTAAACAATGTAGTACAAAGAAGTATTAATGTCAATGATAGAATATAACCAATTTAGCACATTGACATTCAAATGGCTCAATATGAGCCTATGACCCAACCAACCTCTATTAACCTCCTTCCTTCCAACAACATATAGAAGATATAGCATTTAAGTATTTAGAAAACTTCTAAGAGAGGTTTTAAAGGTCAGAAAAGATTAACATTACTCCCCCTTAGATTGTGCTCATTTTTCAACAAGTTTGGACTTGAGATGCTATGCATCCGAATTTTGACATATCAAGTCCGAATTGTAAAATAAGTGAAATGAAAGCTTCAATTTTTGAAAATAAGCTTTCCTAAGGTTGTTCAAACATAGTGGAAGAGATTAAAACAAGTTTGAATCAATTTGAACAACAATAGAGCACATTTTGGCAATAAAATATGGATGCATCCGAATTTCAGAACATGCATCCGAATTTTTAAACCTTGCATCCGAATTTTTTGATCTTAAGTCCAATACTGCAATAAATTCAATATAATGAATGTTTGAAGTGAAATAAAGTGTTCCTAAGGTTGTTCAAACATAATGGAAGAGATTAAAACATATTTGGATCAATTTGAACAACAAAAGAGCACATTTTGACAACACAATATGGATGCATCCGAATTTTTAGAACATGCATCCGAATTTTTTAAACTCATGCATCCGAATTTTGACATTCCAAGTCCAAATTGCAATAAACTCAATATAATGAAAGTTTAATGTGAAATAAATCTTTCCAAAGGTTGTTCAAACATAATGGAAGAGAATAAAACATTTTTGAATCAATTTGAACAACAAAGAAGCACTTTTTGGCAACAAATATGCATGCATCCGAATTTCTGAAACATGCATCCGAATTTTTTGGTCTGCATCCGAATTTCAAGTCCAAATTTTTGGAAACAAGTTGAAAAGGTGATTTTGCATTTTCAAATGAACTATAGAAGTACTCAAATATGTATAGCTACAATAGCACTCAGTTTATCTTTGCAAAACTACAAAGCTCATGTATTTAATTGTTTTCATGATGTAATGTAAAGTCATAGGTCAAGTCAAGAACCAAGTTCAAGATTTCAATCTCAACTTAACCATATTCCAAAATCTAAGAAAACAACTAAACCCTCACATATTATAACACTTTCAATTTAAATTCAAATGCAAAAATGCAGCCAAATATTTTCACATTACTCATTACATATTGCACATCAACATATACACAACACACAACACATTTACAGCAAGCACATAGCACAATTTGTAGTCATTCTTTCTCCCCCTTGATATATGCATGGATTTTCATAAAATTCACACATTTTTCTTCATGCTTGAGGAATTCCAGTGCTATTTCTCATTTTCACACATTTTGTCATCACATTTCTTCTCCCCCTTTTGTCATCAATCAAAGATGGGGTTAATGAAAGTGAGACTGCATGTATCACATATAAGCAATATATGGACTAAACCTCATTTGGCAATTTAGTAATATATTAGCCAATTCTCATAAACTGTATATTGGCAATATTCAGCAATTCTCTAGTCAAATAATTATTATCCTAATAGCAATAAGCATTATGTAGTATCTTCAATAATAATACAATAAGCAATATATTATCAACTTCTTCTCCCCCTTTTTAGTAGCAATTAAACTTGGGGTGAGTGTATTTGGACAACAAAAGTGAAAAAGAAGCTCTTATCACAAAGATTTCACATATTGAGCTTCAAAACATTATAATGACTAAAAAGGCACAAGTAAATTTCAATGTTAAAGCATAACGTGTGCATCAAGGAATAAACTAAAATAAGCATCAAAATAGAGTTTAGGGATAGAAAGGCTTAGTCTTGGATGCGTTTCATGGTCTTCACTTCCAATTTGTTTGTTATGATGGCCATGTCTCCCTTGAGCTCTATATGATGGGGTCCTTCATTTGTTGACTCCTTGCTTGTGTAGTTCTGCTTTGGAAAGCTACCAATTTGAGAGGGTCTTTGGATCTTCTTTCTTTGAACCATATTTTCCTCTCTTGGCTGAAGGATATTGGTGATGGATTTGTGCTTTGACTTTGTTAAACTTCCTTCACCTCCTTCTTCTTGCTTGTTCTCTTGGGCTTTATAGGAACTTGCACCATTTAAAACCACTTGAGAAATCTTTCTCAAGTCTTCTTCCATATTCTTGACTCTAGCTTCTAAACCATCAAATTTGCCAAGAATTATCAGAGCAAAAAGACTTGAAGAATTTGTCCATCTTCTTCATTTCCTCTATATGGTTGTCCAATATTTCTTGAAACACCTTGGCAACTATAGTATCACCTCTAGTGAGATTTTCATCTTCAACTTCTTTTCCTTCAATAGAGAGTACCTCTTCAAATAGTCTTCTTTTGTGGGGTTGCTCCCCCTCACTAAATGAGTCATGCCTCCTCTTTGTCTTCATTTCCCTTGCCAATATTTCTTCTTCATCTTCTTCTTCCTCAACCTCTTCAGTTGCTTCAACCTCTTCTCTTCTTAAAAGAGTTTCTACTTTTGTTCTCCATATTCCATTCTCATCAAGAACTAACTGCATACTATTAAGAGAATCATTTGTGTAGATTTCTCCACTCTTGAAAGTTTGTCCTTTTATGGGAAGTTTGACTTGGAAGTATTTGAAGATCCTTGTTAATAATCTCCCATAAGGTAAGGCTTTGTTGGCTGTTTTTCTTGCACTAATCATATGCTTCAATGCCATGAATCCAAAGTTTATGCTCAAGTAAGGCAAGCATAATTACCATATGCATATTTCCAGTACTTTGAGTTATGTCCAAAATTAGGGATGATCATGGTGATAATCATGTGATTCATAACCCTTCCTAATGAACCTAAATTGTCTACCATTTGTACAGGCATTCTCAATCCTTTCATGTGAGTATAACTTACTTATAAAACAATGTTCCCAGGAAGAATAATGCCTAAAGCCAACATCCTCAACATCACAAATTCTATTGAGCAGTGCATTATCAATCTCAAAAATTAACTTGTGATATTCTTGAAGAATACTACTGAATAGCTTAATTACCAATTTGCTCAACTTTGTCTTCCTTAATATTTGGATAAACTTCATAAACTAAGGAAGGTAATAGCATTCATCAAACACAAGAAAACTAGTTCAGCTCACATCATTGAAAGATGAAAGTATATTACCCATTTCAGATAGTTTGATGATATCCACCTTGTAACTTGGATTTATCATATGGTTCCTTTTTGTCCAATTATCAAGTTCAGTAGCAGCCTCCACTTTGACAAATCTATCCAGCCATGACATGCTTTGCAAAACATGAACCTTCCTTGGTTCATTGATCACTAATCCTTCTTCTCTTTCTTTGGCTTTTCTCTTTCCTTTTCCCATGCTAGGCATCTTTGTCCTCACCTGAAGCTACAACACTTGAACACACTTATTAGTTATTGGATTTTGAATTCTCTAAGCTACTTCCAAGATTGGTCAAACCTTTCTTCGGCTAATGGCATAGTAAGAATATCATTAATTTGTTCATTAGTGCAATCATGCTTTAAACAAATATTGCCCTTAGTAGAATGATCTCTAATGAGATGAAGTATGATCTCAATATGATTTGTCCTAGTTTGTTGAATAGTATGATGATCAAATTTATTGCATTAGTGTTATCACATAACATAGCCACACATTTGAAATATACCATAATGACTTGGAGTATCAATAAGTTAATAGAGAATGTATTTAACAACAATCAAATGAAACTCTTTAGGACAAGATGAAATCTAGCACACTAGCACATGGCAAATATAATATTGGCTCTACTTGTTGTCAAATAGAGTTGACTACTCCTATGAAACCATTTTATTCTTGTCAAGCATAGTTGATAAACTTATGGATGCTTATACCTTAACTTGATTCATAAAAGTGCCATCCTTGGTTTGCTTGATTTGTAGGCCAAGAAAGAAATTGAGTTTTCCTATCATGCTTATTTCAATTTTACTTTGCATCAACTTGGAAAACACATCACAAAGTGAAGTATTAGAAGCACAGAAGTATTAGAAGCACAAAAAATTGTATCATGTATTCGGACAAGTTATAGATCATTGTTGCATGAGGATTTTATAAAAGAGGGTAGTTTCGGTTTTCTTTTTGAAAATCCTTTTGAAAGATGGAAACTACTCAATCTTTCACACTAAATTTTAGGAGCTGGTTTTAAACCATTCAAAACTTAGGAAAGTTTGAAAATATGGTTAGGAAACTTTTCATGAGCAAAACCGGGTGATTGTTCCATATAAACCACTTCCTCAATAGAACCATTTAGAAAAGCACTTTTGAAATTCATTTGAAATAACTTAAAGCAAGTACAAGTCAAAAGCATTCTTATGGACTCAAGTCTAGCATTCGGAACAAAGGTTTCATATCATAATCAATTTCCTCTTCTTGATTGAACCCTTAGGCAACAAGTCTAACCTTGTTTCTAACAACTTCTCCGGATTCAATAAGTTTATTTCTATAAACCATTTAGTTCCAATAATAGAATGATCATGAGATTTAGGAATATCCAAAATATTGTATTTTTCAAATTTATTTAAATCCTCTTGCATACAAATAATCCAAAAATCATCACACAATGCATCATCAATACTTTAGGATCATATCCAATAAAAGAATAAAGTTATTGATAAAGTACCGCCTTATATTTACTCCTTGGGAGATATCACCAATGATTTGCTCCTTAGGGTGGCCTTTGTGGATATCATAAGTTCTTTGAAAGCTCTTGGTCACCACTAGGTTGGTCATCTTGATTTTGTTCTATCATTTCTTCCTCATTGGTATGATTCTCCAAAGTTGGTGCTTGAAGATGAGTTTGATATTCATTCATAGATGTACCTACATCATCTTCATCTCTTCTTTCCAAGCAAATGTAAGATTCATCAAAACAAACATGAATGGTTTCCTCATCATGTAAGGTTCTTTTTATTGTAAATTCTATATGCCTTTTCGTAAGAAGAATAGCTAAGATATATCAATATCCATTTTTCTACCAAATTTAAGTAAGTTGTCACAATAATTTAAGATAAGACATTTATAACCAAACATTTTAAAATATGCAACTTGAGGCATTCTATAAAAAAGAAATCAGAAGATGTTTTTCTTCAAAATGATCTTAAAAGAATTCTATTTATCATAGCATGTGGTGTTTAAGGCTTTGGCCCAAAAATATTTTTGAAGAAGAATTTTCACAAAGAATAGACCTAGCCAATTTTTGCAAAGTTTAAAATTTTCTTTCAATAACACCATTTTATTGTGAAATTTTTTTTTTTGCAGTTGAAACAATTATATGAAATTCAATTTTCAAGGCAAATTTTGTAAAAACTTTGTTGTAAAATTCTCCCATTGACACTTGTAATAGAGATCAATTGCACTCAAGGGAGGTTTGATCTTTTTGAGTAGTTTTTTTTTTTTAACTTATTTAACACTTCATCTTTTTGAGCAAAGAAGAATGCTAAAGTGAATATTGAGAAATCATCAACTACTAGTAAGGAATACTTCAAGTCATCAATACTAGAGTTCCTCATAAGTCCAAATCAATCCATATGAACATGCTCAAGATGTTTTGAGATCTAAATGCACTTTCATGTGTTTGAAAGATTCTTTTGTTTGTTTTTCATATTGACAAGTATCTCAAAGATAAATTTCTCAAAACATATTTTTAGCAATCCTCCAACTAAATCTTGAGAGGAAAGTTTGCTCAACAAATCCATGCTTAAGTGACCTAATCTTCTATGCCAAGAAAATCCATCATTATCATAAGCTACAAGACATTCAAGCTTATCAAGATAAAACACATAATGAAACATTTTGCAAGTAATTGATCAAAATCACAAAATGTCATATTGTCATATAAGTTCGGACGACTGAACTTATTGTCTACATCCAAACCTTTTTGTAGAGTTCTAAGAAGATGATTTTAGCAAACCAAATGCATAGATAGTTAATCATCTTATCATGACATATAGTCAACTTCAAGAACATATCAACAATGAATTTAATTCCACATTATCAATGTTATTTAATCAATTTCATAGAAGCAATTGGTAAGTCATGGTTGGCAAATCTTTAAATCTTAACAACAAAGAATGCTCAACTAAAACTTCACATGTTGGTATTTAACTTCTTATCCATTGTCACACAATTGGCTAATACTAAGCAAGTTAAAGTTCAAATCAGCAATAAGCCACATTTGTTTAAAAAGAAGAAAGAAACCTTTACCAACATTGGTTACTCCAAGAATTCTTCCTTTCTTCTTGTCTCAAAAACAAATCCTTCATTGTTTGTCTTGACTTTGATTATGAATGTGATGTTTTCTGTTATTCTTTAAGCTAACATCATCAATATACCCCTTTAGTAGTGCTTGAGTTTGAATTGAAGCGTACCTGCAATAAGGAGAAGAAGTATCCTTTGGTACCCATACTTTCTTGGGTCCATGGGGGTTAGTAATAGTTTGCTTAACTCTCCAAATGGTTTTTACACCATTCTCTACTTTTCTTTTAACATAACATTTGGTGACTTTATGTCCATGTTTTCCACAATAAGTACAACAAGTATGATGCATGGAAGTAGAAGTAGCTCTAACAAAGAAGTTGTTATATTTAGGCACATTATTGACATAATTGTAACCAAGACCATTTTTAACAAGAGAAGATCTTTGAGGTCCAATTAGTTTGTCAAGATTGTCTCTTCCATTTGTAAATTCTTCAACACATAATGTAAGATCATCAACTTTCTTTTTCAAGATTTCATGATCACTAAGCATTTTTTTTCAAGAGAAGAAACTTTTGTACAAAGAGATTTATTTTCAAGAGATATGTTATGTAAAGAAACATTCAAAACTTCTTTTTCAATATTCAAGCATTCAATAGAATCAAGAAGCTTTTTATTTTCACAAAATAATTTTGAATTTTCATTCAATAAATCATTAATTTTAGTTTTCATTTCCTTATTCCTTTTTGAAACCCTTTTTTAATTCTTCATACAATTCAACAAGTAGTTCACTAGGATCATCTACAATACCAACATCATCATCACAACAAGTAGAGGTAGAAGGGATTGGATTGTACCTCATCATTTATTGCCATGAAGCACACATTTGCTCTTTCTTCTTCATGAGTGATTTGAAGTAGTTTCCACATTTCATGAGCGGAATCACATTCCATCACTCTATTGTATTCATTGACGACCAACGCACAACAAAGAATGTTCATTGCTTGGTAGTTTAATGTCATCTTTCTTGAATCGCTCTCATCATAGTCCTCCATAGGCTTTGGTTCCCTTGTAACTCCATCGGCTTTTAATCTCAATGGCACATAGGGACCTTTCTCAATAATATTCCACAATTCATAGTTAATAGAACAAATGTATATCTCAATCCTAGACTTCCAAAAAATATAATTAGAACCATCAAACAATGGAGGTCTAGTAGTGGAGGAACCTTCCGTATAAGGCAAATTTGATAAACTAGCCATATGATCTTTACTTCTAGGTTGTTAGACCTTAACAAGAAGACCTTGCTCTGATACCAATTGAAAGACCTAAGAGGGGGGGTGAATTAGGTCTTTGGCTAATTATCGAAATCTTTTCACCTTTTTGCAAATCCTTTGTCTTAATAAAAGCTCTTCTTTAAATTCACAAACTTCAAGTTATATGTGATTTGATGATTAATACAAGATTATCAAACTATAAGACCATAATCAATCAATCAACAACTAAGCATAAATAATAATCACAAGTACGTAAACAAGTAAAGCAATAAGAAAATGAACATACGATTTATAGTGGTTCGATCTCTCCAAGATCTACATCCACTACCTTGAGTCCACACTCAAGGATTTCAACCAATCCACTATATGCTCAAATTCAATAATTACATAAGAGGCTCACCACACAATGGTTTTACACTCACAACCTCTTTTAGTAATTATACAAACAAGGTTCACCCTTCCACAAGGATTTTATATCCAAAGACAACCTAAAGACTAATCTAATCAAAGGCTCACCCACACAATGGGTTTTACACCACAACCTTGATTAATCTAGTCTATGGCTCACCCTAACACAAAAGGGTTTTATGTCTAAAGATAACCTTGCAATGAGCTAGTAGAAAAACAGAATTAAATGAGGAATAAATGAGTTTGAATATTACCAACACTTCTTGGTAGATAAATACAATTGCTAGCACCACTTCACATTTGCCTTTGGAATCTTGAATGTACACCTTTGAGCACAAGGCAATTTGAGAGCTTTTCAATTTGATTTGATGTAAAATAAGTTAGAGCATGTAAGATTTGTTAAGTTCAAAGTTCTACAAAAAAATCTGGAGTTTATGGCTTTTATAGAATTCAAAAATCAGTTTAAACAGCCATAAAACGGCTAGTAACGGCTATTTTCAGAAAATACTGTTCATGTGAATAGTGGTACTTTTCATGCACTGTTCATGCACCGGTCACAAAAATTCGGACGACCGAATTTTCCAGCTTCGTCCGAATCTTCGTCCGAATTTCTCTGGAAGAATAGTAAACGGTTCAAATGAATAGTGTACTGTTCACGTGAATAGTGTACTATTCATGCGTTGTTCACTGTTCACAGTGTTACTATTCATGCGTTGTTCACTGTTCACAGTGTTACTATTCATGCGTTGTTCACTGTTCACAGTGCAGAAAAAATTCTTCACAAAATTCGGACGACCGAATTTCTTCGCATGCGGTCCGAATCTTCTTCCGAATTTTTTAAAACTTTGTCAAAACATATCCAAATCATTTCAAACAAGTTGGAAAACATTCTAGCCTTAAAGATAAGTCATTAAAGACCTTTTATGTGCAAAAACTATTTATGAAAACTTGATAATTTAGGTAAGTTCAAAACCATTGAAAACATTTAAATCAAGTTTTGTGCTCTCAATTGCAACTCATAGATTCCAAGGCTTAAGAGTGTAGGGTTTACAAAGTTTACCTATTAAGCAGATGTAACCTACACTTCATGTCTTCAAAGCCTTCTAACATCTTGAACAAACTCTTCAATCTTCAATCACTTTGATATATTGGAGTTGTTCTTGCATTTTAGCTTCAAGGCAATGAGACTTCAAACTTCTTAATCCACAAATCCTATCACACAACATACAAGCATATTAGTCCTCATCAATGTTTGTCATTAATCAAAACTAATCATAACTACATGATTTGCCCTTAGGGCTAACAGTTTTAATCTCTTCCATTATGTTTGAACAACCTTAGGAACACTTTATTTCACTTTAAACATTCATTATATTGAATTTATTGCAGTTTAGACTTAAGATTTAAAAAATTCGGATGCATGTTCTGAAATTCGGATGCATGCATATTTTGTTGCCAAAAAGTGCTCTATTGTTGTTCAAATTGATTCAAACTTGTTTTAATCTCTTCCACTATGTTTGAACAACCTTAGGAAAGCTTATTTTCAAAAATTGAAGCTTTCATTTCACTTATTTTACAATTCGGACTTGATATGTCAAAATTCGGATGCATAGCATCTCAAGTCCAAACTTGTTGAAAAATGAGTACAAACTAAGGGGGAGCATTGTTAAACATTTACAATCTTTAAAACCTCTCTTAGAATCTTTTCTAAATGCTAAAATGCTATACCTTCTATTCTAGTTGTGTTGGAAGGAAGGAGGTTAATGGAGGTTGGTTGGGTCATAGGCTCATATTGAGCCTTTTGTATGTCAATGTGCTAAATTGGTTATTTTCTATCATTGACATCAATACTTCTATGTACTACATTGTTTTAATCTATCACATTTTGCATCAAAGTTTGTCATCATCAAAAAGGGGGAGATTGTTAGCCCTAAGGGCAAATTATATAGTTTTGATTAATGACAAATATTGATGAGGACTAAAATGTTTGATTATTGTGTGATAGGTTCTGTAATTTGAGAAGTATGAAGTCTCATTGCTTTGAAGCAAAAGTTCAAGAACAACTTCATTTAAGCAAGTATTTGAAGTTTGAAGAATGTTGTTCTAAAGATGATCAAAAGGCATTGAAGACTTGAAGTGTAAATTGCATTTAACTTTTAGGTAAATTTCTATGTAAACTCTACACTTGCATGTCTTGGTTATCATTGAATGCATAAGAGAGCATAAAAATAGTCTTATGATCTTAAAAGGCTTTGAATGAATCTTTCTATAAGATATGTTTATAAACTTCATATGTTCATGTTTTTCAAGCTTAAATATAGTTAAATAAGTTTTCTATATATATCAAATCTTTTTCAAACTCATTGAAGTTATATCTCAAATGATTTTACAAAGTTTGAAAATGCTTTCAAAAAATTCGGTCGTCCTAATTTTGTAGCAAAAGTTTGCTACTATTCTTCCAGAGAAATTCGGAAGAAGATTCGGACGCAGCCAAAAAATTCGGTCGTCCGAATTTTTGGCCTTCAGCATGGTCACTGTTCTTCCAGAGAAATTCGGAAGAAGATTCGGACGCAGCAAAAAAAATTCGGTCGTCCGAATTTTTGTTCTCAGCATGGTTACTATTCATCCAGAGAAATTCGGACGAAGATTCGGACGCAGCCAAGAAATTCGGTCGTCCGAATTTTCTGAAACTAGCCGTTACTAGCCGTTTTATGAACGTTTTAACAGATTTTCAAATTCTATAAAAGCCATAAACATGCAAATTTTTGTAACTCTTGAAATCTTAAAAACTCCGAGCATTCAAAAGCATTTAGCAAACATTTCTTAAGCTCTCTTATGTCTTGTGCATTCAATTGATCAATCCTAAGACATCAAAGTGTGAAGGTGCAAATTTGTGTAATATCTACCATCAAGTGGTAACTTCTACACATTCTTCTTTACTTATTCAATTGTGTTAATCTACTAGCTCTAGCAAGGTTATCTTGATAACATAAAACCCTTTAGGTAAGGGTGATCCTTGAAAGTGTGATTCAAGGTTGTTTAAGATATAAAACCATTGTTTGTGGTGAGCCTTGTATTGTAAACATTACTAGAAGAGGTTGTGAGTGTAAAACCATAGTGTGGTTAGCCTCTTATGTAATTGTTGAACTTGAGCATATAGTGAATTGGTTGAAATCCTTGAGTGTGGACTCAAGGTAGTGGATGTCGATCTTAGAGAGATCGAACCACTATAAATCGTGTGTTCATTTCCTTATAGTTTTATTTATTTACATGCTCATGTTATTATTAGTTGTTCATAGTTGTTGATTGATTGGATATAGTCTTATTGTTTGATGATCTTATCTTAACCATTACATCACATATAAACTTGAAACTTGTGAAATTAAAGAAAAGTTTTTATTAAGGCAAAGGATTTGTAAAAAGGGAAAAGATTTCAATAATTAGCCAAAGACCTAATTCACCCCCCTCTTAGGTCTTACAGGTTTGATAGTCATTCATAGATGTACCTACATCATCTTCATCTTTTCTTTCCAAGTAAATGTAAGATTCATCAAAACTAACATGAATAGTTTCCTCATCATGTAAGGTTATTTTTCTTAGAAACTCTATAAGCCTTGTTGTTAGAGGAAAAATCAAGGAATATCTAGTTATTCAATTTTCTATCAAAATTTTCAAGTTATCACACTTATTCAATATAAGGCACTTACAACCAAATACTTTGAAATAGGCAATATTAATTAGTAGTATACAATATAAAGTACTTTGTTATGCATATTCATGTATATTTGATACAACCTGTCATGTATGTTTAAATTCTAGAGTATTCTATCAAATAAAAGTTCAAAAGATATTTTTCAAAAAAAAAATGACTTCAAAAGAACTCTATTAAAAAACATAACACTGCAGTGTTTTCAGTTTTGTCCCAAAAATGTTTTGGTAAAGAATTTTCTCCAAGTATAGACTTAACCATTTCTTGTAAGGTTCAATTTTTCTTTTCAATAACTCCATTTTGTTGAGGTGTTTTGGCAGCCAAAACGTTTGTGAGCAACCCCATTCTCATCACAAAGTTTTGTAAAATCTTGATTGTAAAATTCTCTCCCATTGTGACTTCAAATAGAAATCAATTTGCACTCAAGAGAGATTTGGACCCTTTTGAAAAGTCTTACAAATTCATGAAAGAACTTCATCTTTTTGAGCTAGAAAGATCACCCATGTAAATCTAGAGAAATCATCAACAATCATATATGAATTCCTCTTACCATCAATACTAGTGATCCTCATTGGTCCAAACAATCCATATAAACAAATTTTAAGAGGTTTTGAAGTGAAAATCATTTTCTTCGGTTTGAAAGATTATTTTGTTTGTTTTCCATATTGACAAGTATGTCAAAGACAATTATCTCAAAACACATTTTTAGCAATCCTCCAACTAAATCTTGAGAGGAAAGTTTGTTCAACAAATCCATGTTCACATGACCAAATCTTCTATGCCAAGAAAATCATTATCATAAGCAACAAGTTCATCAAGCTTATCAAGATAAAACACACACTGAAACATTTTGTGAGTAATTGATCAAAATCACAAAATATCATTTTGTCATACAAGTTCGGGCGACCGAACTTATGGCCTACATTCAAACTTCAAGTTCAAACATTTTGTAAAGTTTCATAAAAATGTTTTTGACCAAGCAAATGCATAGATATTCAATCATAGCTATTTTAATCATTTTATCATGACATATAATCAATTTCAAGAACATATCAACCATAAATTCAATCTCATATCTTCAATGTTACCTAATCAACTTGATAGAAGCAATTGACAAGTCATGGTTGGCAAATTTTCAAATTTTAACAAAGGAATTCTTAACTGAAACTTTGCATGTTGGGATTTAATATCACACAATTGACTAATGCTAAGCAAGTTATAGTTCAAATCAGTACTAAGCAACATTTGTTTAAAAAGAAGAGAGGAACCTTTACCAACATTGGTTACTCCAAGAATTCCTCCTTTCTTCTTGCCTCAAAAACAAATCCTTCTTTGGTTGCTTTGACCTTGATTATAAATGAGGTGTTTTCCGTTAGTCTTTAAGCCAACATCATCAATATACCTCTTAGTTGTGCTTGAGTTTGAATTGTAGTGTACCTGCAATAAATGAGAGGAAGTATCCTTTGGTACCCATACTTTCTTGGGTCCGTGGGGATTAGTAATAGTTCCCTTAACTCTCCAAATGGTTTTTACACCATTCTATACTTTTCTTTTAACATAACATTTGGTGATTTTATGTCCATGTTTTCCACAATAAGTACAACAAGTATGATGGAAAGAAGTAGAAGTAGCTCTAACAAAGAAATTGTTATGTTTAGGCACATTATTGACATAATTGTAACCAAGACCATTTTTAGCAAGAGAAGATATTTGAGATCCAAGTAGTTTGTCAAAATTGTCTCTTCCATTTGTAAATTTTTCAACACATGATGTAAGATCATTAATTTTCTTTTTCAAAATTTCATGATCACTAAGCATTTTTTTAAGAGAAGAAACTTTTGTACAAAGAGATTTATTTTCAAGAGATATGTTTTGTAAAGAAACATTTAAAACTTTTTTTTCAATATTTAAACAATCAATAGATTCAAGAAGTTTTTTTTTGTTCTCACAAAATAATTTTGAATTTTCATTCAATAACTCATTAATTTTGAGTTTCATTTCCTTATTCTTTTTCGAAGCCTTTTTTAAGTCTCCATACATCTCAACAAGTAATTCACTAGGATCATCAATATTATCATAATAAGAAGTAAAGGTAGATGGAGTAGGTTGTACCTCATCTTCCATTGCCATGAAGCACACATTTGCTCTTTCTTCTTCATGAGTGACTTGAAGTAGCTTCCATATTTCATGAGCGGAATCACATTCCATCACTCTATAGTATTCATTGACAACCAACGCACAACAAAGAATGTTCATTGCTTGGTAGTTTAATGTCATCTTTCTTGAATCGCTCTCATCATACTCTTCCATGGACTTCGGTTCCCTTGTAACTCCATCGGCTTTCAATCTCAATGGCACATAGGGACCTTTCTCAATAATATTCCACAATTCATAGTTAATAGAACAAATGTAAATCTCAATTCTAGACTTCCAAAAAATATAATTAGAACCATCAAACAATGGAGGTCTATTAGTGGAGGAACCTTCCACATAAGGAAAATTTGATAAACTAGCCATATGATCTTTACTTCTAGGTTGTTAGACCTTAAAAAGAAGACCTTGCTCTGATACCAATTGAAAGACCTAAGAGGGGGGGGGGTGAATTAGGTCTTTGGCTAATTATCGAAATCTTTTCCCCTTTTTGCAAATCCTTTGTCTTAATAAAAGCTCTTCTTTAAATTCACAAACTTCAAGTTATATGTGATTTGATGATTAATACAAGATTATCAAACTATAAGACCATAACCAATCAATCAACAACTAAGCATAAATAATAATCACAAGTATGTAAACAAGTAAAGCAATAAGAAAATGAACACACGATTTATAGTGGTTCGATCTCTCCAAGATCTACATCCACTACCTTGAGTCCACACTCAAGGATTTCAACCAATCCACTATATGCTCAAATTCAACAATTACATAAGAGGCTCACCACACAATGGTTTTAAACTCACAACCTCTTTTAGTAATTATACAAACAAGGTTCACCCTTCCACAAGGATTTTATATCTAAAGACAACCTCAAGACTAATCTAATCAAAGGCTCACCCACAAACGGGTTTTACACCACAACCTTGATTAATCTAGTCTATGGCTCACCCTAACACAAAAGGGTTTTATGTCACAAGATAACCTTGCAATGAGCTAGTAGAAAACACAATTGAGATAAGAAAAGAGAGTGTTTAAGATGTTACCACTTTGTTGATAGAATTTACACAAAGTTGTACCTTCACACTTTGATGTCTTTGGATTGATCAATTGAATGCACAAGACATAAGAGAGCTTGAGAAATGTTTGTAATAGACTTTTGAAAGCTTAGAATATTCAAGGATTCAGTTCTTACAAAAGATTGCACGTTTATATTGATGACAAATATTGATGAGAACTAATATGTTTATATTGTGTGATAGGATTTGTGAACTAAGAAGTTTGGAGTCTCATTGCCTTCAAGCCAAAGTGTAAGAGCAACCTCAATAAATTATGAAGTCTTTTGAGGTTTATTCAAAGATGAACTCAAGGCATTGAAGACTTGAAGTGTAGAGTAGGTATGATAATAGGTAATATCTATGTAAACTCTACACTTGTATGTCTTGGAGTTTATTGAATGCATAAGAGAGCATAAAATAGGTTTCTTAATCTTAAAAGGCTTTGAATAAATTTCTTAATGAATGTGGTATTGTGTCCTAAAAGTTTTTTAAGTAAACTTTATATGATCAAAGGAATTTGATTTTGGTTTTCAAACTTATATATGTCTAAATAAGTTTTCTATATATACCAAATATTTTTCAAATCTTTGGAAGTCAAATCTCAAATGATTTTACAAAGTTTGAACATGATTCCAAGAAATTCTGTCGTCCAAATTTGGTAGCAAAAGTTTGCTAATGTTCTTCTAGATAAATTCGGTAGAAAATTCTGACGCATGAAGAAAAATTCGGTCGTCCGAATTTTGGCCCTCAGCATGGTCACTGTTCTTCCAAAGAAATTCGGATGAAGATTCGGACACAGCAAGAAGAATTCGGTCGTCCAAAAATTTCGGACGCAGAATTCGGTCGTCCGAATTTCCTGAAAATAGCCGTTAACTAGCCGTTTTATAACTGTTCCAACTGATTTTCAAATTCTATAAAAAGCTATAAACGTGCAATCTTTTGTAAGTATTGAATCCTTGAATACTCTAAGCATTCTAAAGTCTTTTACAAACATTTCTTAAGCTCTCTTATGTCTTGTGCATTCAATTGATCAATCCAAAGACATCAAAGTGTGAAGGTGCAACTTTGTGTAATATCTACCAACAAGTGGTAACATCTACACACTCATCTTTATTTATTAAATTGTGTTGGTCTACTAGCTCTAGCAAGGTTATCTTGATAACATAAAACCCTTTAGATAAGGGTGATCCTTGAAGTTGTAATTCAAGGTTGTTTGAGATATAAAAACATTGTGTGTGGTGAGCCTTGTTTGTAAAAGTTACTAGAAGAGGTTGTGAGTGTAAAACCATAGTATGGTGAGCCTCTCTTGTAATCTGTAAACTTGAGCACATAGTAGAGTAATTGAAATCCTTAAGTGTAGGCTTAAGGTAGTGGAGGTAGATCCTAAGGATCGAACCACTATAAATTGCTTGTGTTCTTTGATCTACATTTCTTATATTGCTTTGCTATAAATTATTTCTATCTTGTCCATATAATCTGTTATTGATCTATACACATAAAAGGTTTGATTTTGCAAAAATTAGCCAAATACCTAATTCACCCACCCCCCTCTTAGGTATTTCAATTGGTATCAGAGCTAGAACTTCTTTGTGTGGTTTTACAAGGTGAAAATATTAGTGATATGTTTTGAATGCAAGAGTACAGAGCATCTTATTGCTGACTGTCCCAAAGTGTTAGAGAGGGAAAGAGAAAGCAAAAATAGAAAGAAATCTGCCAAGAAAAGAAAAGGATTAGTTGGAACGTGGGATCAATAAGAAAGTGAGGATGACAGTGAAGGGAAGGCCAACATATGTTCTATGGCCATTAATGATGAGGTACAATCTTCACCTTCTATTTCAAATTTTTGTGATGATGATATTGATTCTAGTGATTTAATTATAGAACTGTATGAAGAGTTGAAAAAGGATTCAAAAAGAAATAAAGAAATGAAATCCAAAATGAATGATTTTTCAAATGAAAATTCAAAATTATGCGTTGAAAATGATAAATTTCTTGAGACCATTAATTCTCTTACCATTGAAAAAGAAGTTTTGAATACTACCATACAAAATGTATCTTTTGAAAATAAAAAGCTTTGTTCAAGAATTATTTCTCTTGAACCAATGCTAAAAGATCATGAGTTATTAAAAAGGAAAGTAAATTATCTTACTTTATGCATTGAGAGTTTTACAAATGGAAGAGAAAATTTAAATAAATTACGTGGATATCAAAGATCCTCATTTGTAAAGCATGGTCTTGGTTTTATACATGATTGTTTTGATCCAAAACAAAAAGGGTTATTTGTTAAAGAATCTTCTCATTTTAGGTCTCATACTTGTTGCACATATTGTGGTAAGCATGGACACAAGGTTTCTAAGTGCTTTATAAAAAGAAAGATAGAAAATGGGGTTAAGATCATTTGGAAAGTCAAAGGAACTATTACTAACCCTCTTGGACCCAAGAAGATATGGGTACCAAAAATCACTCTTTCCAATTTGGTATGGGTACAATTTGCCTCAAGATCAAGTGCCACTAAATGGTTTCTTGACAGTGGCTGCTCAAGGCACATGACTGGAAATGCATCACTTGTTAGTGAGCTTCAAGCTACAAGTGAAGGTTTTGTCACATTTGGAGATAAGTAAGAAAGGGAAAATACTTGGAATAGGTAACATTGGTAAAGGTTCTTTTCCTCTTATCAAGCAAGTTCTACTTATTGATGGTTTAAAGTATAATTTACTTAGTATTAGTCAATTATGTGACAATGGTTGCAAAGTAGAATTTAAATGTGATACTTGTACTATTCTTGATAGTGCAAGTAATAAAACTATTAGTAGTGTATATGTGTTATATCTTGATGAGCTTATCACTAATGATATTAAATGTCTTGCCATTCATAACAATGATGGTTTTTTATGGCATAGAAGATTAGGACATGTGAGCATGCATTTATTGAACAAACTTTCTACTCAAGAACTAGTTAGCGGATTACCAAAAATGCATTTTGATAAAACCCATCTTTGTGATGCTTGTCAATATGGAAAACAATCAAAAACATCTTTTAAACCAAAGAAAATGGTTTCTACCTCAAAACCTCTTGAACTAGTTCACATGGATTTATTTGGACCTATGAGGACTACTAGTCTTCGTGGTAAAAGATATGCTTATGAGATTGTTGATGATTTTTCAAGATTTACATGGGTATTCTTTGTATCACAAAAAGATGAAACATTTTATTAATTTTCAAAACTTTTCAAGAAGGTTCAAATTTCTCTTGATTGCAAACTGATCTCTATTAGAAGTGATAATGGAAGAGAGTTTTGTAACCAAGATTTTACAAAATTCTGTGATGAGTATGGCATCACTCATAATTTTTCAGCTGCCAAAACACCTCAACAAAATGGTGTTGTTGAGAGGAAAAACAGAATATTACAAGAAATGGATAGATCAATGCTTTGTGAAAATTCTTTACCTAAATACTTTTGGGCTGAAGCTGTAAATACAATATGCTATGTAATGAATAGAGTTTTACTAAGACCTTTTATAAGAAAAACACCTTTTGAACTTCTATTTGATAAAACTCCATCAATTGTCTATTTTAAAGTTTTTGGTTGTAAGTGCTTTATTTTAAGCACTAGTGACAATCTTGGTAAGTTTGATAGAAAATCAGATGAAGGCATATTTCTTGGCTATTCATCAAATAAAAAGGCATATAGAGTCTATAACAAAAGGACATTATGTGTTGAACAAACTATTCATGTAACTTTTGATGAATCTAGCATTTATCTTCAAAGAAGAAATGAAGATGATGCAGGTTCCTCAATGGTTGAAAATCAAACTCAACACCTAGTACCTACATTGGAAGATCATGCTAAAGAAGAAGAAATAATGGAGCAAGAACAAGATGGTCAATCAAGTAATAATCAAGAACTTCCAAAGGATCTCACACATGCAAGAAGTCATCCTAAGGAGCAAATCATTGGTGATGTCTCCCAAGGAGTTAAAACAAGACGGTACTTTATTGATAATTTTTCCCTTTTATCTCATATTGAACCGAAAAATATTGATGATGCATTGTGTGATAATTTTTGGATTATTGCTATGGAAGAAGATTTAAATCAGTTTGAGAGAAATAAAGTTTGGACTCTTGTTCCTAGACCTCATGATCATTCTGTTATTGGTGCAAAATGGATCTTTAGAAATAAGTTAAATGAACTAGGAGAAGTTGTTAGAAATAAAGCTAGACTTGTTGCTCAAGGCTTCAACCAAGAAGAAGGCATTGATTATGATGAAACTTTTGCTCCAGTGGCCAGATTAGAGTCTATTAGAATACTTTTGGCATTTGCTTGTTTTAAAGACTTTAAACTATTTCAAATGGATGTCAAAAGTGCTTTTCTAAATGGTTTTATTGAAGAAGAGGTTTATGTAGAACAACCTCCTGGTTTAATTCATGAAAAGTTTCCAAATCATGTTTTCAAATTACCCAAAGCTCTATATGGACTGAAACAAGCTCCAAGAGCTTGGTATGAAAGATTAAGTGGTTTTCTTCTTTCAAAAGGTTTTACAAAAGGAAAAGTAGATACAACTCTTTTTATAAAAACGTCTTCTAAAAATGATATTTTACTTGTGCAAAATCTATGTTGATGATATCATTTTTGGTGCTACTAATACTTCCCTTTGTGAAGAGTTTGCTAAATCCATGCAAAATGAATTTGAGCTGAGCATGATGGGAGAACTAAGTTTCTTCCTTGGGCTGCAAATTAAGCAAACCAAGGATGGAGTCTTCATCAATCAAGCAAAGTATACCAAGGAGCTACTGAAAAGATTTGGAATGGATCAAGCAAAAGGAATAGGTACTCCAATGAGTTCATCAACTAAACTTGACAAAGATGAGAAAGGTAAAAGTATTGCTGAGAAATTATATAGAGGTATGATCAAAAGCTTACTCTATCTCACAACTAGTAGACTAGATATTATGTTTGTTATATGCTTATGTGCTAGATTCCAATCATGTCCTAAAGAATCTCATCTAATTTCGGTCAAACGAATTTTTCGTTATTTGATTGATACACATGACTATAGCCTTTGGTTTTCAAAACATTTATCTTTTGAACTTATTGGATACTCTGATACTGACTATGCTGGTTGCAAAATTGAACGTAAAAGCATAAGTGGTCATTGTCAATTTCTTGGTAGTTGTCTTGTATCTTGGTTTAGTAAAAAGCAAGCTTGTGTGTCTTTATCCACTGCAGAAGCTGAATACATAGCTGCAGGCAGTTGTTGTGCACAATTGCTATGGATGCAGCATACCTTACTTGATTATGGTCTTAAATTCAATTGTGTGCCCATACTATGTGATAATACGAGTGCTATTAACTCGAGCATAAATCTCATTCAACATTCTACGACTAAGCATATAGAGATAAAACATCATTTCATTCGTGATCATGTGATTAAGAAAGATATATGCTTAGAATATATCTATACTATACTAAAAGTATGGATAGGGGTCATGGGGATTTAAACTTAGTTGTTTCTTCCTTTTTTGGATTGCCGAAAATGCCCTTATAAAAATAAGTTATTATTATTTTGATGGACTAACCATAGGACATTAAATTAAAAGCACACAAAGTGTACAAATATAATTATTTCATATAAATCTATCCTTTGAATTCTAATTTAATTACAATTATTTGGGAGTTACATAAAGAGTAATAACATTGAACCACATCATCTCCTACAATTTCAGTTCTTTCTTCTTTGAGGTTTGCATAGAATTCATATATGAGGGTAGGATATAACTCTTCATCAATGATTAACAGACTACTCCATCCAATATCACTAAAAAATGATAGAACATTATCCATATTTGATAATTTATCTAAATTCACCTTGTTCCTAGGATAATCTTTCTGTTTTTCCTGTTCCATTAATCAAACTCATGAGTAGACTTGATTGAAACAAACCTGTCAACTCCAGACAATGCTTGAGGAATTCGAACTCTTCTTGGTTCATTGATGATTAAGTCTCCATCTCCTTCCTTGGCTTTTCCTTTCCCCTTTTCAACATTTGGATTCTTTTTCCTCACCATGATGTTGTTGCTTGAAAAGTAGTGATCTTTAGAATGTATCTAGGGCTTGGAATTCAAAAATGAAAGCAAATCAAAGTAAAAATTGTGGTGTCTTGGAGAAATTTTGATTCGGACACGGATGGGTAAGAAAACTGTTTGGTTTTCATTTAAATAGTTGTATCCGCAAAACTTGGACGACCAATTTTTCAGGTCTGCGTCCGAATTTTCGGTCAAAAGGCACTGTTTCTTCAACTCAGAAAATTCGATCGACCGAATTTTTTGTTATGCATCCGAATTCTGCGTCCGAAAATTTTCTAACATATCAAGTCCAAACATTAAAATAAGCGAAATGAAAGCTGGAATTTTTTAAAATAAGCTTTTCAAAGGTTGTTCAAACATATTAGAAGAGATTAAAATATATTTGAATCAATTTGAACAACAAAGGAATGCATTTTGACAACAAAATATGGATGCATCCGAATTTCAAAACATACATCCGAACTTTTAAATTTTAAATCCAAACTTTAAAATATGTGAGATGAAGGCTGTAATATTTGAAAGTAAGCTTTCCTAAGGTTTTTCAAATATAATAGAAGGATTTGAAATAGTTTTCAAACAGTTTGAACAACAGAAAAATCAGTTTTGGCAAAACAGTTTGGATGCGTCTGAACTTTTTGGTTTGCATCCAAACTTCAAGTCCAAACTTATATATTCTATCCTCACATATTATAATTCTTTCCAGTTTAAATTTCAAATGTATAAATATAATAAAAACATGCCAAACACACATTGTACATATAACATATATTGCATAAGCACACACATTTCACATGTTTGCAGCACACATGCCAAAAAAATAATTTTCACAGTGCAGTTTGCAGCTCATCTTCTTTCTCCCCCTATTAGCCCTAAGGGCAAATCATGTAGTTTTTATTAATGACAAATATTGATGAGAACTAATATGATTATATTGTGTGATAGGATTTGTGAACTAAGAAGTTTTGGAGTCTCATTGCCTTCAAGCCAAAGTCCAAGAACAACCTCAATAAACTATGAAGTCTTTTGACGGTTATTCAAAGATGAAATCAAGGCATTGAAGACTTGAAGTGTAGAGTAGGTATGATAATAGGTAATATCTATGTAAACTCTACACTTGTATGTCATGGAATTTATTGAATGCATAAGAGAGCACAAAATAGGTTTCTTAATCTTAAAAGGCTTTGAATAAATTTCTTAATGAATGTGGTTTTGTGTCCTAAAAGTTTTTAAGTAAACTTTATATTATCAAAGGAATTTGATTTTGGTTTTCAAACTTATATATGCCTAAATAAGTTTTTTATATATACCAAATGTTTTTCAAACCTTTGGAAGTTAAATCTCAAATGATTTTACAAAGTTTGAATATGCTTCCAAGGAATTCGATCGTCCGAATTTTGTAGCAAAAGTTTGCTACTATTCTTCCAGAGAAATTCGGAAGAAGATTCGGACGCATGAAGAAACATTCGATCGTCCGAATTTTGGCCCTCAGCATGGTCACTGTTTTTCCAGAGAAATTCGGACGAAGATTCGGAAGCAGCAGGAAGAATTCAGTCGTCCGAAAATTTCGGACACAGAATTCGGTCGTCCGAATTTCCTGAAAATAGCCGTTAACTAGCCGTTTTATAGCTGTTTTAACTGATTTTCAAATTCTGCAAAAGCCATAAACGTGCAATCTTTTGTAAGTTTTGAATCCTTGAATACTCTAAGCATTCTAAAGCCTTTTACAAACATTTCTTAAGCTCTCTTATGTCTTGTGCATTCAATTGATCAACCCAAAGACATCAAAGTGTGAAGGTGCAACTTTGTGTAATATCTACCAACAAGTGGTAACATCTACACATTCTTCTTTACTTATTAAATTGTGTTGGTCTACTAGCTCTTGCAAGGTTTTGATAACATAAAATCCTTTAGATAAGGGTGATCCTTGAAGTTGTGATTCAAGGTAGTTTGAGATATAAAACCATTGTATTTGGTGAGCCTTGTATTGTAAAAAGTTACTAGAAGAGGTTGTGAGTGTAAAACCATAGTGTGGTGAGCCTCTCTTGTAATTTGTAAACCTGAGCATATAGTAGTGTGATTGAAATCCTTAAGTGTAGGCTTAAGGTAGTGGAGGTAGATCTTGAGGATCGAACCACTATAAATTGCTTGTGTTCTTTGATCTTACTTTCTTATATTGCTTTGCTATAAATTGTCTCTATTTTTTTTTATATAATCTGTTATTGGTCTATATACATAAAAGGTTTAATTTCAAAAAAAATTTAGCCAAATACCTAATTCACCCGCCCTCCCCTTAGGTATTTAACCCCCTTTTGCCATCACTCAAGAATGGGAAAATGAAAATGAGACTGTCATTACTAAAGGAAGCTCTCAACTCTAGGGTTTCATCATTGAGATTCATACCATTAACGCTATTACATAGGCCATATTAATCTAATGATAGATTGCAGAAATTTAAAGTGTAAAAATAGAGATATTTGAATAAAATATGCCAGTAAAGGTTCAAAATAAGTAAAAGCAGTAAATGGAAATGAGAGTGAAGATATGCTTAGTCTTTGGATATTGATGGAGAATCCTTTCTTGGTTTCTTCTTTGCAGCAACATGCTTGACTATTCTATGGACAAATGTTGGTTTTGATGGGGTTGCTATTTCAGCTCTTGCAATTTGGCCTCCTTCTTGACTAATTTCAGCTTGCCACACTTCTTGATCTCTTCCTTGAGACTCCATGATCTGTTCATTACCATTCCCTTGATCACCATTATCATCTTCATCATCACTATCACTGCCTTCTTCACTTTTCTTGTTATCTTCATCATGCTCATCATCCTTTTTTTCTTGAGTTCTAGAAGGCTCTTCACCACTATGAGGATTTCTTATCAATATTTCCTCAATGAGCTTGACTCTATTCTCCAAACTATCCAGTTTTCCAAGCACCATAGGAGCAAATGTTTCAAAGAATTTATACATTTTCTCCATTTCTTTCATGTGGTTGTTCAATGCTTCTTGAATTTTATTCTCTCTTGAAATCTCTTCAGCACTAGTACCTTCCCCAGCAATAGGATGTGATTGTGAAGTTGGCTCTTCTTCAAAGAGTCTTCTTTTGGAGGGAGGCTGCTTCCCCTCACTTGTTGAATCATGCCTTCTCTTAGTTTTTATTTCCCTTGCCCATGTCTCTGCCTCATCTTCATCTTCTTCTTCAATTTCCTCACTTTCCTCTGCTTCAACTCTCTTTGGAGGGGTCTCTCTTTTAGTTCTCCACACTCCCTCATCATCAAGAGTCAATTGCATCCTTTTGAGACAGTCATTTGTATAGATTTGTCCTCTTTTAAAAGCTTGTCCTCTAACAGGAAGCTTGACTCGAAAATGTTTGAAAAATCTTGTCAGAAGTCTTCCATATGGTAAAGCCTTGTTATCAGTCTTTCTAACCCCAATCATATGCTTCAATGGGATGTATCCAAAATTCAGTCTCCTATGCTCATGCAAAGCAAGCATAATTACCATATGAATGTTCCCCACAAATGTTTTGTGACCAAAGTTAGGAATTATCATGGTTGTAATCATATGATGCATAACTCTTCCTCTTGCATCTAAAGCCTTAACTTCCCTTTCTTTAATAGTCCTAAACTCTCTACCATTTGTGAAAGCTTCTTCAAATCTAGCATTTGTAAACAGTTCTGGTTCATAGCAGTGTTGTCCCAAAGAAAAATATCTTGCTCCAACATCACTCACTCCACAAATTCTATTTACCAATGCATCATTGAATTCAAAATCTATTTGTGAGACTCTAGAGGAATACCATTGATTAGCATTTTCTCCCTCATATTCTGTTCTCTCTTCTTTTAGATTAGTATAAAATTCATATACAAGAGAGGGATAATACTCTTCATCTATAGCTCACAGATTACTCCACCCAATATCACCAAATAAAGATAGGACATTACCCATATTGGTGAGCTTTTCAAAATCAACTTTGTTTCTAGGGATGATTTTCGTTGATTTCTTGTTCCATTCTTAAAATTCTGATGCAGCTTTGATTGAGATGAACTTGTCTGCTCCAGATGATGATTGAGGAACCCTAATGCTCCTTGGTTCATTTAGAATTCGTCCTCCTTCATTGACCTTTGCTTTCCCTTTTCCTTTTTCAACATTTGCTCCTTTAGTTCTCACCATTTTGGTCTTCTAACAGAAAAAGTAGCGAAATTTGAGAGGTGTGTAGGGCTGGGAATTCAAAGATTCAAGTGTTTTGATGTGAAAATGGCAAAATCTTAGAGGGATTTATTTTTGGACGCGAGTGGGTAGAGAGAAATTTTGAAAAGGAGAGAGATCGGATGAGAGATTATGTGTGTCACGGCTAGTTTGATTTCTTAAAAATCGCTGTAATCGCAAAGTTCAGACATCCAAACATTTTGGTTTGCGTCCGAACATGCGTATGAACTGCTCTGTTTCTCAAGTTTTAGAAAGTTCGGACGTCCGAACTTTCTGTCATGCGTCCGAACATGCGTCTGAACTTTTTTGTCCAGAATTTTCTGTCAAAGTTTGGACGTTCCATTTTTCACTTCAATGCATCCAAATTTTTAACACACTTAAATAATCACATTAGTGATTGAATTTTGAGATTCCTAAGAGCCTTCTTAAATGAGTAAACCTTTCCTCAGCCATAGGCTTTGTGAATATATCTACAATTTGATCATTTGTATTTATGTATTCTAAGCATATGTCCCTTTTAGCAATATGATCACAAATGAAATGATGTTTAATCTCTATATGCTTTCTTCTAGAGTGCTGGATAGGATTTATGCTCAAATTGATGGCACTAGTATTATCACATAGAATAGGTATACAATTAAATTTAATACCATAATCAAGTAGTGTATGTTGCATCCATAATAATTGAGCATAACAACTACCAGCTGCAATATATTCAGCTTCAGTAGTAGACAAAGACACACAAGCTTGTTTTTCACTATACCACAACACAAGATAAGTACCAAGAAATTGACAATAACCACTTGTACTTTTTTGTTAAATTTTGCATCCAGCATAATCAACATCCGAATATCCAATAAGGTCAAAAGATGAAGATTTTGAAAACCAAAGATCATAGTCATGTGTATCAATCAAATAACGAAAAATACGTTTGATAGAAATTAAATGAGATTCTTTAGGACATGATTGAAATCTAGCACATAAGCAAACAGCAAACATAATATTAGGTCTACTTGCTGTGGATAGAGTAAACTTCCAATCATACCTCTATAAGATTTCTCATCAACATTTTTACCTTTTTCATCTTTGTCAAGTTTAGTTGATGAACTCATTGGAGTACCTATCCCTTTAGCTTGATCCATTCCAAATCTTTTCAAGAGCTCCTTGGTGTACTTTGCTTGATTAATGAAGACACCATCCTTGGTTTGCTTAATTTGCAGCCCAAGAAAGAAATTCAATTCTCCCATCATGCTCATTTCAAATTCATTTTGCATAGATTTGGCAAAGTCTTCACAAAGAGATATGTTAGTAGCACCAAAGATAATATCATCAACATAAATTTGTACAAGTAAAATATCATTATTGGTTGATGTTTTTATAAAAAGTGTTGTGTCTACTTTTCCTTTTGCAAAACCTTTTGAAAGAAGAAATCCACTTAATCTTTCATACCAAGCTCTTGGGCCTTGTTTCAATCCATAGAGAGCTTTGGTTAACTTAAAGACATGATTTGGAAATTTTTCATGAATAAAACCAGGAGGTTGCTCTGCATAGACCTCTTCTTCAATAAAGTCATTTAAAAGAGCACTTTTGACATCCATTTGAAATACCTTAAATCCTTTAAAACAAGAAAAAGCCAAAAGTATTCTTACAGATTCCAATCTGGCTACAGGGGCAAAAGTTTCATCATAGTCAATACCTTCTTCTTGGTTGAAGCCTTGAGCAACAAGTCTAGCCTTAGTTCTAACAACTTCTCCTAGTTCATTTAATTTATTTCTAAAAGCCCATTTTGTACCTATAATGGAACAAGAGTCCAAACTTTATTCCTTTCAAATTGATTTAATTCTTCTTCCATAGCAATAATCTAGAAATTATCACTTAATGCATCATCAATGTTTTTAGGTTCTAAATGAGATAAAAGAGCAAAATTATCAATAAAGTACCGCCTTGTTTTTACTCCTGGGAGACATCACCAATAATTTGCTCCTTAGGATGACCTCTTGCATATGTTTGATCCTTTGGAAGCTCTTAATCATTGCTTGGTTTACCATGTTGTTCTTGCTCCATTATTTCTTCTTCCTTGGTATGTTCTTCCAATGTGGGTACTTGATGATGGGCTTGATTTTCAATCATTGAGGAACCTGCATCATCTTCATTTCTTCTTTGAAGATAAATGTTAGATTCATCAAAAGTTATATGTATGATTTCTTCAACACATAATGTTCTTTTGTTATAGACTCTATATGCCTTTTTATTTGACGAATAGCCAAGAAATACTCCTTCATCTGATTTTCTATCAAATTTTCCTAGATTATCACTAGTGTTTAAGATGAAGCACTTACAACTAAAAATCTTAAAATAAACAATTGAAGGAGTCCTATTGAATAGAAGTTCAAAAGGTGTTTTTCTTATGAAAGGTGTCAATAAAACTCTATTCATTACATAGCAAGAAGTATTTACAGTTTTAGCCCAAAAGTATTTTGGCAAGGAATTTACACAAAGCATTGATCTAGCCATCTCTTGTAAAGTTCTATTTTTCCTTTCAACAACACCATTTTGTTGAGGTGTTTTAGCAGCTGAGAAATTGTGAGTAATATCATATTCATCACAAAATTTTGTAAAGTCTTGATTGCGAAATTCTCTTCCATTGTCACTTCTAATAGAAATCAGTTTATATTCAAAGGATGTTTGAACCTTTTTGAAAAGTTTTGCAAATTCATGAAATGTTTCATCTTTTTGAGCTAAGAAGAGCACCCAAGTAAATCTCAAAAAATCATCTACAATCACATAAGCATATCTTTTACCACCAAGACTAGTGGTTCTCATTGGTCCAAATAAGTCCATGTGAACAAGTTCAAGAGGTTTTGAAGTGGAGACCATTTTCTTTGGTTTAAAAGATATTTTTGATTGTTTTCAATATTGACAAGCATCACAAAGTCGTGTTTTATCAAAATGCATTTTGGGTAATCCTCTAACTAGCTCTTGTGTAGAAAGTTTATTCAATAAATCCATGCTTACATGTCCTAATCTTCTATGCCACAAAAATCCATCATTATCATGAATTGCAAGACATTTTATATCATTTGTGATAAGTTCATCAAGATATAACACATACACATTTTCAACTCTTTTAGCAACAAAAATGGTTTTGTTACTTGCACTATCAAGAATAGTACAAGTGTCACATTTGAATTCTACTTTACATCCATTGTCACATAATTGACTAATGCTAAGTAAATTATACTTCAAGCCATCAATGAGTAAAACTTGCCTAATAAGAGGGAAAAAGCATTTACCAACGTTACCTATTCCAAATATTTCTCCTTTCTTCTTGTCACCAAATGTGACAAAGCCTTCACTTGTTGCTTGAAGCTCACTAACCAGTGAGGCATTTCCAGCCATATGTCTTGAACACCCACTGTCAAGGAACCATTTTGTGGCACTTGATCTAGAAGCAAATTGAACCTACACCAAATTGGAAAGAGTGATTTTTGGTACCCATACTTTCTTGGGTCCAAGGGGGTTAGTGAAATTTCCTTTGACTTTCCAAATGGTCTTAACACCATTTTCTATCTTTCTTTTTACAAAACATTTAGAGACCTTGTGACCATACTTGCCATAATATGTCCAACAAATATGAGGCCTAGAATTAAAAGTTTCTTTAGTAAAAGAGTTTTTATACTTCGGAACATAGCCATCATGAGTAAAACCAAGACCATGTTTTGCAAATAAAGATCTTGATAACCAAGTAATTTATTTAAATTTTCTCTTCCATTTGTAAATTTTTCAATGCATGAAGTAAGATCATTACCTTTTCTTTTTAAAATCTCATGATCACCAAGCATTTTTTTTAAGAGAGATAACTTTTATGCAAAGCTCTTTGTTTTCAAAAGATATGTTTTGTAAGGTTGCATTTAAAACTTCTTTTTCAATGTTAAGACAATTAATGGTCTCAAGAAGTTTACTATTTTCAACATATAATTTTGAATTCTCATTTGATAAATCATTGGTTTTGGATTTCATTTCTTTATTTATTTTTGAAGCCTTTTTCAATTCTTCATACATCTCTATAAGTAATTCACTAGGATCAACATCATCATCATAAAAATTAGAAATAGAGGAAGAAGAATGTACCTCATCATCAATTGCCATAAAACATATGTTGGCCTTTCCTTCACTGTCATCTTCACTTTCTTGTTGATCCCATGTTCCAGCCAGTCCTTTTCCTTTCTTGGCAGATTTCTTTTTGTTCTTGCTGTCTCTTTCTCTTTCCAGAACTTTGAGACAATCATCAACAAGTGTTCTGTGCTCTTGCATTCAAAACATTGGGGTTTGAAGGATGAAGTATGTCCACTTTTCTTGTTTGAATTTCTTCCTTTCTTGAGGAACTCCTTTTTGTAGAATCTCTTGAATTTCCTAACTGCCATGGCAATTTCCTCTTCTCCACTGTTACCATCTTCTTCTTCACTTGAAGATTCTTCTTGTTCACTCAAGTGATTTGAAGTCTTGAGTACAACTCCTTTTCTTCATCTTCTTTGTCATTTAATCTTTTCATCTTTATTTCATGTGTGAGCAGAGATCCAATAAGCTCTTCAAGCGGAAGAGTTTTCTAAGTCCTTGGACTCCTCAATAGCAAGTGTTTTTGGCTGCCAAGATTTTGGTAGAGCATCCAAAATCTTCCTGTTTTGCTCTCCAATAGAATAACTCTTTCCATAAGCTTTTAAGCCATTGAAAATGTTAGTAAACCTTGTAAACATGTCACTAACATTCTCACCTTGTTTCATAGAAAGAAGTACATAGTCTCTCACAAGCATGGCAAGTTTAGATTCTTTAACTTGGTTTGTACCCTCATGAGTTATTTGGAGTAATCTCCACATATCATGAGCAGTGTCACAACCACTAACTCTATTATATTCAGTTACATCTAAAGCACAACTTAATATGTTCATGGCCTAATAATTCAATGTCATTTTCTTTGAATCATGTTCATCAAATTCGTCCGTAGACTTTGGTTCTAAGGTCACTCCATCAGCTCTCATTTTCATAGGAATATAAGGACCTTTTTCAACAATATTCCACAAATCAAAATTGATAGAACAAATATATATCTTGACTCAAGATTTCCAAAAGGTATAGTTTGTTCCATCAAACAAAGGTGGTCTATTTGTGGAAGACCCTTCTAGGTAAGTAAGTTTGAAATATTAGCCATAAGATCTTTAACTTCTAGGTCGTAAAACCACACAAGAAGTCCTTTCTCTGATACCAATTGAAATACCTAAGAGGGGGTGAATTAGGTATTTGGCTAATTTTTTGCAAACACAATCCTTTTATAAGTCTAAGCAAAAAACAGATTGTATGTGCTTGGTTCAATAGAAGAGTAAGGCAATGAATACCAAAGCAGTAGAGCAATATAAGGAACAAAGAACATAAGCAATTTATAGTGGTTCGATCTCTTCAAGATCTACGTCCACTACCTTAAGCCTACACTTAAGGATTTCAAACAATCTACTATAAGCTCAATTCTACAAATTACACAAGAGGCTCACCACACAATATTTTTACACTCACAACCTCTTTTAGTAATTGTACAAACAAGGTTCACCCTTCCACAAGGAGTTTATATCTAAAGACAACCCAAAGACTAATCTAAACCAAGGCTCACCCACTCACAGGTTTCCCAAAGACTAATCTAAACCAAGGCTCACCCACTCACAGGTTTTACACCACAACCTTGATTAATCTAGTCTATGGCTCACCCTTACCGAAAGGATTTTATGTCATAAGATACTCTTGCAATAAGCTATTATAAAAAATACAGTTTAATAGAGAAGGAAGAATGTGTAGATGTTACCACTTGTTGGTAGATGTTTACACAATGCTGCACCTTCACACTTGTTGTCTTTGGAATCTTGAATGATCAATTGAAAGCACAAGACAAGAGAGAGCTTGAAATGTTTGCTAAAGGCTTTGGAATGTTTAGAGTTTTCAAGAATTCAAAACTTGCAAAAAATCTGACGTTTATAGCTTTTATAGATGTGAAAATTCAAATGCAACAGCTATAAAACGGCTAGTAACGACTACTTTTAGAGAAATTCGGACGTCCGAACTTCATGCCAATCGTCCAAACTTTCGTCCGAACTTTACTGTGCCAAGCTATTGGAAAAGTTCGGATGTCCAAAATTTTCCTCATGCATCCGAACTTGCATCCGAACTTCTCTGAAAAAACAGTGACCATGCTATCATAGAAAGTTTGGACGTCCGAACTTTACTCCATGCGTCCGAACTTGTGTCTAAACTTCTCTGAAAGCACAGTTACCATTTCCAGAGTTTGGACGACCAAACTTGCATCCAAACTTATCAAATTTAGTCAAATCTTTTGAAAATCATTGTTAATAACATTGAAAACGTTTTGCAGGAATGAACACATCATTTAGGCACATTTAAACACAGAAACCGTTACCACAACATTTTAATCATACAAAATCTTCTTAAGATCATTTGAGATTTCAAAAGCATACTTGTTATCACAAAGTTTATTGAAAACCATTTTAAAAACAAGTTTTATGCTCTCTCATGCATTCAACAGATTTCAAGACATACAAGTGTAGAGTTTACAGAAAAATATACCGATTTAGTATAAGAACTCTACACTCTAAGTCTTCAATGCCCTCAATCATATTGAACATACTCTTCAATCTTCAATCCCCTTTGGCATAGTTGAGTTGTACTTGCATTGTGACTTAAAGGCAATAAGACTTTATGCTTCTCAATCCATCAATCCTATCACTCAATCATACAAGTACATTAGTTCTCATCAATGTTTGCCATTATTCAAAACTAATCATAACTACATGATTTGCCCTTAGGGCTAACAATGCTCATTTCAAATTGATTTTGCATTGATTTGGCAAACTCTTCACAAAGAGATGTATTAGTAAAACCGAAAATAATGTCATCAACATAAATTTGCACAAGTAAGATATCATTATTACTAGAGGTTTTTATAAATAGTGTTGTATCCACTTGTTCTTGTGAAAATCCTTTTGATAAAAGAAATCCACTTAATCTTTTGTACCAAGCTCTTGGAGCTTGTTTCAATCCATATAGAGCGTTGGTTAGTTTGAAACAATAACTAGAAAACTTTTCATGAAGAAAACTAGGTGGTTGTTCTACATAATCCTCTTCTTCAATAAAACCATTGAGAAATGCACTTTTGACATCCATTTGGAATAGTTTAAAATCTTTAAAATAGGCAAAAACCAAGAGTATTCTTAAGGATTCAAGTCTAGCTACTGGAGCAAAAGTTTTACCATAATCAATGCCTCTTCTTGGTTGAAACCTTAGCAACAAGCCTGCCTTATTTCTAACAACTTCTCTTAGTTCATTTAATTTATTCCTAAAGATCCATTTTTTACCAATAATGGAATGATCATGAGGTCTTGGGACAAGAGTCCAAACTTTATTTCTTTCAAATTAATTTAACTTCTCTTGCATAGCAATAATCCAAAAATCATCACACAATGCATCATCAATGTTTTTAGGCTCAATGTGAGATAAAAGAGCAAAGTTGTCAATAAAGTACCGCCTTGTTTTAACTCTTTGGGAGACATCACCAATGATTTGCTCCTTAGGATGACCTCTTGCATATCTTAGATCCTTTGGAAGCTCTTGATCATTGCTAAGTTGGCCATCTTGTTCTTGCTCTATTATTTCTTCTTCTTTGGCATGTTCTTCCAAAGTGGGTGCTTGATGATGAGTTTGATTATCAATTATTGAGGAACCTATATCATCTTCATTTCTTCTTTCAAGATAAATATTAGATTCATCAAAGTTTACATGTATGGTTTCTTCAACACATAATGTTCTTTTGTTATAAACTCTATAGGCCTTTTCTTCAACACATAATGTTCTATCAAACTTTCCTAGATTATCATTAGTATTTAAGATAAAACACTTACAACCAAGTACCTTAAAATAAACAATTGAAGGAGTTTTATCAAATAGGAGTTCAAAAGGTGTTTTTCTTATAAAGGGTCTTAAGAGAACTCTATTCATTACATAACAAACAGTATTTACAGCTTCAACCCAAAAATATTTTGGCAAAGAATTTTCACAAAGCATTAATCTAGCCATTTGTTGTAAAGTTCTATTTTTCTTTTCAACAACACCATTTTGTTGGGGGTGTTTTAGCAGCTAAGAAATTGTGAGTAATACCATATTCATCACAAAATTTTGTAAAGTCTTGATTGCAAAATTCTCTTCTATTGTCACTTCTAATAGAAATCAGTTTATATTCAAGAGAGGTTTGAATCTATTTGAAAAGTTTTGCAAATTCATGAAACGTTTTATCCTTTTGAGCTAAGAAAATCACCCGTGTGAATCTTGAAAAATCATCAACAATCACATAGGCATATCTTTTACCACCAAGACTAGTGGTCCTCATTGGTCCAAACAAGTCCATATGAACAAGTTCAAGAGGTTTTGAGGTAGAGACCATTTTCTTTGGTTTAAAAGATGTTTTTGATTGTTTTCCATATTGACAAGCATCACAAAGACGAGTTTCATCAAAATGCATTTTAGGTAATCCTCTAACTGATTCTTGTATGGAAAGTTTATTCAATAAATCCATGCTCACATGACCTAATCTTCTATGCCATAAATATCCATCATTATCATTAATGGCAAGACATATGATATCATTTGTAATAAGTTCATCAAGATATAATACGTATACATTTCCAACTCTATTAGCAACAAAGATAGTTTTACTATTTGCACTATCAAAAATAGTACAAGTGTCACATTTAAATTCTACTTTACATCCATTATCATATAATTGACTAATACTAAGTAGATTATACTACAAACCATCAATAAGTAATACTTGCTTAATGAGAGGGAAAGAACCATTACCAGTTTTACCAATTCTAAATATTCTTCCCTTCTTCTTATCACCAAATGTGACAAAACCTTCACTTGTTGCTTGAAGCTCACTAACAAGTGAGGCATTTCTTGTCATGTGCCTTGAACAGCCACTGTCAAGAAACTACTTAGTGGCACTTGATCTTGAAGCAAAACGAACCTACACCAAATTTGAGAGAGTGACTTTTGGTCCAAGGGGGATAGTAAAAGTTTCTTTGACACTCCAAATAGTTTTAACACCATTTTTTATCTTGCCACAATATTGTACACATAACATTTTGACACTTTGTGTCCATGCTTACCACAATATTGTACACATAACATTTTGACACTTTGTCTCCATGCTTGCCACAATATGTACAACAAGTATGAGGTATAGAATTAAGAGTTTCTTTAGATGAGAAGTTTTTATATTTTGGAGCATAACTTTCATGAGTGTAACCAAGACTATTTTTTGCATATGAAGATCTTTGATAACCACGTAATTTATTTAAATTTTCTCTTCAATTTGTAAATTTTTCAATGCACAATGTAAGATCAATAACTTTCTTTTTCAATATCTCAGGATCATTAAGCATTGTTTCAAGAGAAATGACTTTTGTGCAAAGATCTTTATTTTCAATAGATATGTTTCGTATAGTTACATTTAAAACTTCTTTTTCCATGTTTAGGCAATTAATGGTTTCAAGAAGTTTTCCATTTTCAAAACATAACTTTGAATTCTCATTTAATAACTCATTGATTTTTGTTTTCATTTCTTTATTCCTTTTAAAAGCCTTTTTCAGTTCTTCATACATTTCAACAATTAAATCACTAGGATCAACATCATCATCATATTATGTAAAAATAGAAGAAGTAGATTGTACCTCATCATCAATTGCCATAAAGCATATGTTGGCTTTTCCTTCACTGTCATCTTCACTTTCTTGATGATCCCAAGTACCAACCAATTCTTTTCCCTTCTTCGCAGATTTATTTTGAGTTTGTTGTCTCTTTCCCTTTGCAAAACTTTAGGACAATCATCAACAAGATGTTCTGTGCTTTTGCATTTAAAGCATTGAGGTATGAAAGATGATGATTGTCCACTCTTCTTGGCTGGCTTTTTCCCTTTCTTGAGAAATTCATTTTTATAGAATCTCTTGAATTTTCTCACTGCCATAGCTATTTCTTCTTCTCCACTATTTCCATCTTCTTCATTTGATGATTTTTCTTGTTCACTAAAATGATTTGAAATTTTGAGTACAACACCTTTTCTTCCCTTCTCTTCATCTTCAATATTATTTAGTCTTTTCACCTCCATCTCATGCGTAAGCAATGATCAAATGAGCTCTTCAAGTGGGAGAGTTTTTAAATCCTTTGATTCATCAATAGCAAGTGTTTTCGGTTGCCAAGATTTTGGTAAAGCATCCAATATCTTTCTGTTTTGCTCTCCAATTGTATAGATCTTCCCATAAGCTTTTAAACCATTAAAAATGTTAGTAAATCTTATAAACATATCACTAATATTCTCACCTTGCTTCATGGTGAATAGCTCATAATCCCTTACTAGCATGGCAAGCTTTACTTCTTTACCTGGTTTGTACCTTTATGTGTTACTTGAAGTAATCTCCACATATCATGAGCAGTGCCACATCCACTAACTCGATTATATTCAGTTACATCTAGTGCACAACTTAAAATGTTCATGACCTGATAATTTAATGTCATTTTATTTGAATCATTCTTGTCAAATTCGTCTATAGGCTTTGGTTCTAAAGTCACTCCATCAGCTCTCATTTTCATTGGTATGTAAGGACCTTTCTCAACAATGTTCCACAAATCAAAGTTAGTAAAACAAATATATATCTTAACTATAGATTTCCAAAATGTATAATTTGTTCCATCAAACAAAGTGGTCTATTTGTGGAAAATCCTTCTAGATAAGGTAAGTTTGAAATATTAGCCATAAGATCTTAACTTCTTGGTTGTAAAACCACACAAATAAGCCCTTACTCTGATACCAATTGAAAGACCTAAAAGAGGGGGGTGAATTAGGTCTTTGGCTAATTTGAGAAAACTATTTCCTTTTATAAATTTAGCTAGAGCAGATTATGAATACTTGTTTTAATGAGATAATAGTTAAATCAATGGCAAAGCAATAAGTAATCTAAGATCAATGAACACAATCAATTTATAGTGGTTCGATATATTTAAGAGCTACGTCCACTACCTTGAGTCTACACTCAAAGATTTCAATCAATCTACTATATGCTCAAGTTCAACAATTATATAAGAGGCTCACCAGACAATGGTTTTACACTCATAACCTCTTTTGCAATTCTATAAAAAAGGTTCACCCTACCAAAGGATTTTATATCTACAAAAACCTTGAATCAAAGTCTCAAGGATCATCCTTACCTAAAGGATTTTATGTTTACAAGAAAACCTTGTAATGAGCTAGTAGAAAACATAATTAAATGGAGAATGGATAAGATGTTACTACTTTCATGGTAGATAATTACACAATGTTGCACCTTTTCACTTTGTTGTCTTTGGAATCTTGAATGATCAATTGAAAGAATAAGACAAAAGAGAGCTTTGATGTTTGCTAAAGATTTTGGAATGTTACAATTTCTCAGCGATTCAAAAATTACAAAAATTCTTGCGATTATGGCTTTTATAAATTTCAAAAATCAGTTTTAACAGTCATTAAACGGCTAGTTTCTGAGGAGTAACAGTAACGTTTGGACGAGTTGTCTGGAAACGTTTGGACGTCTGAACTTTTTCTTCTGCGTCCAAACATTCGTCCAAATTTCTCTGGAATAACAGTAACCATGATATCAAGGAAGATTCGGACGTCCAAACTTTTTTCTTTGTGTCGTATTTCTCTGGAAGCAGAGTAGCCATTTTCAAAGTTTGGACGTCCGAACTTACATCTGAACTAATCAAACTTTGTCAAAACATTTGAAAATCAATCTTAATAAGTTTGAAAATGTTTTGTATAAATAGGTAAGTTATTTAAGCACTTTTAAACTCAAAAACTCTTACCAAAACACTTTGATCATCCAAAGTTTACTCAAGATCATTTAAGACTTAAAATGTATACTTGTTATTCAAAAGTTCATTCAAATCCATTTAAGATTCAAAATAATTTTTGTGCTCTCTTATGTAGTCAACAAATTCCAAGACATATTAGTGTAGGGTTTACAAAAGAATATACCTATTAAGCATATGTTTCCTACATTTCAAGTCTTCAATGCCTTTTAGTCAAACAATCCTATCACACAAATGACATAAAGATTATCAAAACCTCATGATCTGCCCTTAGGGCTAACAACATTCATCACTTTGAATTGTACCTTAAGTTCTTGTCTTATTGATAACGGGTTTAAGGTTTCTGTTTATACTTTTAGTTCTTGGGTCATATATCCAATAGGTTAAAGGTTTTGAAGCATTTTTCACACATCTTTGGGCATTTGTGGAAGTATACTGTTGGGTTTTAGGTCTTTATACCTAGGGTTCGCATCATTGGTTTTTATTTAAAAAACAGCAATGGTCAATATCAAATCGAGCTCAACTTGCTAGAAAATCTTGGGGACCGAAAATGAACAAAATGTATTGGGTCTTGCTGAGTCTAGAGCAAGGTTTGCATCACTTTGACCTACTGCAAGGAACATTTGGAAACATACTTCAGAGGGAAATATAGGGAGAAGAAATAGATTAAAGGAAGAAGAGATATGGGTTATAACTTTTTGGGTTGATTTAATATTACAATTTAATTTGGGTAATATTTACTTTATGTAATAAGCTTTGTCTTTTTGTTACAAGTGCTAGCTCTCCATGATGTATTAGCAGGACATATTGATACTCAGAATGAAGTAACTAACATTTCACCTAAAAGTGTATGGCATATAATCAAGTGCAGTTCATTTGAATATATTTGCTTCTCATGAACATTTTTCATGATACGATATTGTTGCCTTTTTTTTCCTTTCTTGTTCTCATATATTACCATTAGAATCTATTCAGCATTAGTTATCATGAAAAAAAAGAACTTTTCAATCTTGAATATGATTTTAATATAATAGGACTGATATAGTAAGTCAAGTGGAAAGTGCTTATGTTAGTTCAATGTACTATGTGCTGCTTTGAAAATGCATCTTCAAAAATGCATTTTAGCTAAGTTCTTTTCTGAAACTTGTTAGAGATTTACCATAATGAAATTTTGAGAAAAATCATCTTTGTGATGTTTGTCAAATGGAAAACAAATAAAAATCTCTTTAAAACCCAAGAAAATGGTTTCTTCCTCAACACCTCATGAACTTGTTCACATGGATTTTTTTGATCTATGAGGACCACTAGTCCTGGTGGTAAGATGACGTACACCTATGTGACAGTTGATGATTTTTTAAGATTTACTTATGTACTCTTCCTTGCTCAAAAATATGAAGCTTTTCTGAGTTTGAAAAAATCTTCATAAAGGTTGAAAGCTCCCCTTGAATAAAAATTGGTTTCTATTAGAAGTGATAATGGAAGAGAATTTTATAATCAAGACCTTACAAACCTTTGTGATGAAAATGGAATTTCTCATAATTTTTTAGCTTCCAAAACTCCTCAACAAAATGATGTTGTTGAAAGGGAAAATCACACTTTATAGAAAATGGCTAGGTCCATATTTTGTGAAAATTCCTTTAAAAAAAATTTAGGCCGAAGTCGTAAACGCCGCTTGCTATGTGATGAATAAAATTCTTTCGAGAGTATTCTTGAGAAAAAATCCTTTTGAACTTTTCTTTGGTAGAACTCCCTCTATAGTCTATTTTAAAGTGTTTGGTTGCAAGTGATTTATTTTGAATATTGTGATAATCTAGGCAAATTTGATAGAAAATTAGATGAAGGTATTTTCCTTGCTTATTCGTTAAATAAAAAGGCTTATAGAGTTTATAATAAAAGAACCTTATGCATTGAAAAATCTATTCTTGTGAGCTTTGATTAATCTAATGTCTATCTTGAAAGAAGAGATGAAGATGATGCAGGTACCTCAATGAATGGTGATCAACCACATCTTCAAGCACCAAATATGGAAGAACATGCCAATGATGAGCAAATGATAGAATAAGAACAAGAAAGTCAACCTAGTGGTGACCAAGAGTTTCCGTAGGACTTAAGATATGCTAGAGACAACCTTAAGGAGCAAATCATGGGTGATATCTTTGAAGGAGTTAAAAAAAACAGTACTTTATTGATAATTTTGGTCTTTTATCTCATATTGAATCTAAAAATATTGATGATGCCTAACGTGATTATATTTGGATTATTGCTATGCTAGAGGAATTAAATCAATTTGACAAAAACAAAGTCTCAAACCTGACATGCAATCCGAGGAAGAAAATATGGAGATGTTGGAATTTTCGGCTTGAACAAACAAAGATTCAACTTTCGAATAAACAAACAATTCTTATACACACAAGATAATTAAATTTCTACGACACCTCTTAGAAATTTGTTCTAAGCAATCCTGATAATAAGAATTTAAACAAGTAAGAAGAACACTTACACGCCACAATCGGAAATCTCACTTGATAAGTGAAAGTGTAGTTCTTGGAGTAACAAGAGTAAGAAGAATCAACCCTCTCAAAGTGGTGGCGGCAACCCCTCTCAAATGACTCTCAAAATCTGACCTAATCGCCTCAAAGAAGGCTACTTATTGCTAGGGTAAGATATGATGGGCTTAATGATACATGTAAGCCCAACATAAAACAAGACATAAAACAAATCCAACAAGATTTGCAGCCCAAGTTTTAGAAACATAACTTCCTCTTGGACTTGAGCCCAATACATAGCCTTCAAGTAGTAAAATCATCCGACCTAAATATTTGAGACAAATGGACCAAGTTGGGCTACGACCCAACTAATTCTCCTCTAACAGGTTTGGTTAACTCTATCCTCTTCAAATGTTGGCCCACATAGGAAAATAAGACCTCTTGAAGCACCTTAACCCTAGCTCTGGTCATTGGCCCAACCGGTATAATTAGCTCTTTATTGGACACGTCCAAGCGATCATAGTAATTCGTAGTCTTGCTCCACTCCTTGCTGCCAGCCTAGCCTTTAGCTGTCTCTCTACCTTCATGTCCATGTTCACCATGTCCTCAATCTCTAGATAGTGTTGTAGCTCCACAACATTGGCTATTTCTCTATTGAGCCCACTCAAAAATCTAGCCATTGTAGTCTCCGGATCTTCCTCGATGTTGGCTCGGATCATAGCTACTTCCATCTCCTTGTGATAGTCTTCAACTAATTTAGACCCTTGAGTGAGTCGTTGAAATTTTTGGTGCATCTCCCTATAGTAGTAAGAAGGTACATAACGCTTCCTCATGCATGCCTTCATTGCTCCCCACGCAGCAATCGGCATCTCTCCATTTCTCCTCCTAGATGTCACCATTTCATCCCACCATATTAGTGCATAATCTGTAAACTCAACGGCTGCAAGTTTTACCTTCTTATCCTCAGAAAAGTTGTGGCACTCAAAAATCATGTCCACCTTCCTTTCCCACTCCAAGTAGGTGTCTGCGTCGTTCCTCCCTTTGAATGCGGGAATCTACATTTTAATGGATTTGAGGTCTCCGTCTCTTCTATTAAATGGCAAGTCTCTTTGAAGTCTCCTAGGTCTACGTGCCTCAAACTCCTCCTCCTCCTCTAGTTCAAACCGAGGTAGAGGTCGATGAGGTGGGGGTTGTTGTTGGCGCACTCCTGCACATCTTCCCTGAGGTTCCGCACGCCTCTCTTGTCTGATCTCATCAATTTGCTCTCTTATCTCATCAAAGACTTGGTTGAACCTCTCAAATTGTTGTTGCATAGCTTTCAAAGTGAAAGCAATATTTGTATCTCCCCCTTGGTGCTCCTCGGTGCTCCTTGGTGCTACCTCCCTGTGACATTGCGAAGTGATATTATACCTGCAAAATAGCGGTAGTGATAAACAACCTCACACACTCCCTCACGTGTTTCACTCGAATGTTGTCACTCCCCTCGTGTTTATGTCATGACAATGACACCCTCAAATGAGCTCACACACTCTTGCCTTTTAACACTCAAATTCCTCTTAAACTCAAGCTACACTTCAGAACCGAACTCAACAAATCAACCAGTCCGATTGAAGCCCAAATAACAAACACAAACCAGTACAATAACAGTAGCTTACAATCTTTCAAGTATCAAAACAACTACTAGCCCACTGACAATAGGTTACAATCGTCCAAGTAGCAAGTAACAACCAATACACTAACGATTGCTTACAACCTTTGAAACCCAATAGTCCAGCAACAAATTGCTTACAACTGTCCAATTTACATACAATAAACAGTCCAACAACAATAATCTTGGAAGCTCCAAACAAGAATTATAACAAGCTAACAATTGGAACAACCAATTTTTTTTTTAAACTACTTATCACAAGTAACTCAAAATGGTCCAACAAGAAGTATGAATATGCTAGGAAACAATTTTTTTTTTCGGACTGCTCTTTTTTTTCTTCTTTTCTTGTCCAAAATATATGTGTATATGTATTTGAATGTACTATTTTTTTATAACAATCTAACCCAAGCAAATATTAAAAAATGCTTAATACAAAGAATTAAAATCTTAGCCCGAAATTTCACACCTTTTGAAGTTCCATCGGTTAATCTTTGAAGAAGCAGGTTGAAGAGGCTGTTTGGACAGTCTTTGAACTTTGATGGAGTAGAATGGAAATCCTCCTCCACACCACGGCTCTGATACCAAATGACATGCAATCCGAGGAAGAAAAGATGGAGACGATGGAATTTTTGGCTTGAACAAACAAAGATTCAACTTTCGAACAAACAAACAATTTTTATACACACAAGATAATTAAATTCCTACGACACATCTTAGAAACTTGTTCTAAGAAATCCCAATAATAAGAATTTAACCAAGTAAGAAGAACACTTACACGCCACAATCAAAAATCTCAATTGATAAGTGAAAGTGTAGTTCTTGGAGTAACAAGAGTAAGAGGAATCAACCCTCTCAAAGTGGTGGCAGTAGCCCCTCTCAAATGACTCTCAAAATCTGACCTAATTACCTCAAAGAAGGCTACTTATAGCTAGGGTAAGATATGAAAGGGTTGGGCTTAATGATACATGTAAGCCCAACATAAAACAAGACATAAAACAAATCCAACAAGATTGGCAGCCCAAGTTTTCAAAACATAACTTCCTCTCGGACTTGAACCCATTACATAGCCTTCAAGTAGTAAAATCATCTGACCTAAATATTTGAGACAAATGGCGCAAGTTGGGCTGCGGCCCAACTAATTCTCTTCCAAAAGGTTTGGTTAACTCTAATTCTCCTCCAATAGGCAAATAAGGCCTCTTGAAGTGCCTTAGCCCTAGCTCTGGTCATTGGCCCAACCGGTATAATTAGCTCTTTATTGGACACGTCCAAGCCATCATAGTAATTCGTAGTCTTGCACGCATCAAAACCTTGTCCCAAGACCCCGTGATAAACCCGTTATTGGTACAAAATGGGTTTTCATAGACAAATTAAATGAATCCAGAGAAGTTGTTAGAAATAAAACTAAACTTGTTACCCAAGCATTTAATCTAGAAAAGGACTTTGATTATCTATGCTTTTGCTCTAGTAGCTAGGATTGAGTCCATAAGAATGCTTTCGGCATTCTTTTTATAAAGTTTTAACTCCTTCAAATGGATGCCAAATGTGCTTTTCTAAATTGTCTTTTAATTGTACAAGAAGTCTGTGTGGAACAACCTCCTAGTTTTACTCATGAAAAATTTCCAAATCATGTTTGTAAATTTATAAAAGCCTTATATGGTCTTAAACAAGCCTCTTGGGCTTGGTATGAAACACTTATGGCTTTCTACTTCGAAAAGGATATTCAAAAGGGTTCGTTGATACAACATCTTTTATCAAAACCTGTTGCAACAATGAATTGGATGACATTATTTTGGTCCTACTAATATCTCTCTTTGGGATAAATTTTCTAAGATTATGCAAAATGAATTCGAGATAAGCAGATAAGAGAACTCAACTTCTTTCATGGACTTCAAATCAAGTAAACCAAAAAACACTAAGAAGCTATTGAAAAAATTTGGAATGGACAAAGCCAAAGGATTTGGAACGCTTATGAGGTCATCAGTTGAACATGACAAGGATGAAAATGATAAAAAGGTTGATGAAAATGTACATAGAGTTTTGATTGGTAGTTTACTCTATTTGACCACTAGTAGACCTGATATCATGTTAGGAATCTCATCTAGTTTTTGTAAAATGTATTCTTCATTATCTAGTTGATACTCATGATTATGGTTGTGGTTTTCAAAATCTTCTTGTTTTGACTATGTTGCCTATTCGATGCCAACTATGTCGGACGTAAATTCGACATAAAAGTAGCAAAAATAAACTTTTGTGACATCTAGTAGATTGAAATTAAACACTATTTCATATGTGATTATGTTGCATAGGGTGATGTGTGTTTGGAATGTTCAAATGATCAAATAGTCGACATTTTTAAAAAACCATTGATTGAGGAAAGGTTCTTCTACCTATGAAGATGCTTAGGAATTTCAAAATTCATCACTACTGTGTATATAAATTTTTCCATATATACAGGGCAAGTTCAGACGAGGCATTCAGACACAAACAAGCAATTAGGTCATCTGAATTGAAGTTGTGTGAAGAACAAACAAAAATATTTGGACACAAGACCAAAATTTCGGTCTTCCTAATTGAAGAAGCTGAAAAACTTGGACATGGATTTTTGAACGTGGAATTTAGACGTAAAGTATGAAATTCAGTCTTCTGAATCAAGTGGTTGCTTATGAAATTCAGTCTTCTGAATCAAGTGGTTGCGGGTGGTTGTATTAATAAGCACCTTTTTATATCTATTTAAATTATCTATAGCCGTTTCTTATCCTCTCTGTTAGCCCTAAGGGCAAATCTTGTAGTAATGATTAGTTTTGATTAATGTCAAACATTGATAAGGACTAATTCTTATGTTATTTGTGTGATAGGATTGTTGGATTAAGAAGTAAGGAGTTCTAATAGCCTTAGAACTAAAAGTGCTAAGGACAACTCAAGTGTGATCAAGGATCAAGAATATGGAGCATGTCTTATGAATTGAAGGCTTTAAAGACACTAGTGTAGGCTTACACTTGCTAAATATTTATATCCTTGTAAACCATACATTTGTTTGTCTTGGAATCTATTGAACGCATGAGAGAGCACAAAAAATATTTTTGAATCTTATATGGCTTTAAGTGAACTCTTGATTAACAAGTATGTTTTTGTATGATCAAAGTGTTTTGGTAACGGTTTTTCAGTTCAAAAGTGTTTAAATGACTTATCTCTTAATACAAAATGTTTTCAAACTTATTGAGGATCATTTTCAAATGTTTTGACAAATTTTGAACATTTCAGAAGTCCAAACTGTGACATGGTAACTGTTTTTCAAGAGAAATTCGGACGCAAGTTCGGATGTAAGGGGCAAAGTTCGGTCGTCCAAACTTTCCCAGACAACATGCCACAGTAATGTTTGGACGAGAGTTTGGACGTAGAGGATCAAGTTTGGTTGTCCGAACTCCTCAAAAACTAGCCATTACTAGCTGTTTTATGACTGTTAAAATTATTTTTTAAAACCTATAAAAATCATAAACTTCAGATTTTTTTCAACTTTTAAAAACTTGAAGAATCCTAAAATTCCAAAATCATTTGAAAATATTAGAGCTCTCTTTTATCTTGTGCTTTCATGTGATTATTCAAGATTCCAAAGACAAGAAGGTGAAGTGGTGCTAACTTGTGTAATCATCTACAAAGTAGTGGTAATATCTCTTTAAATCTCTGTTTATCTCTATATCTACTTGCTCAATAGTTATCTTGTGACATCAAACCCTTTTGGTAAGGGTGAGCCTTAAGTCATTTGTTCAAGGTTGTCAAGGGACCTAAAAGTCCGTGTGTAGGTGAGCCATAGACTAGATTAATCAAGGTTGTGGTGTAAAACCCCGTATGTGGGTGAGCATCAGATTAGATTAGTTTTTAGGTTGTCTAGTGACATAAAACTCCATGTGTGGGTGATCCTTGATTCAAGGTTGCCTTTCCTTATGGTAGGGTGAGTTTTAGGATTGCAAAGGACGTTGTTGGTGTAAGCATGGAATTCTTGAAGTCGGACTGCCCATTTTGCTGGAGGGATATCATTGAGCTGAAATGTGAATGTGCCTGAAGTAGTCAATTTCTTGGAAGTTTGAGATGACGCAGGCTCATCGAAATAGGTGTGGCTTCAGAGGTATCTCTTATATCTTCTTCTTCACGAGTCATGTTGATTTGTGGAATTTCTGGTTCAAATTCATCAGAGAAGGACTATGTAGAAGAGTCTGAGACTGAAGAGGAGTCTGTGTCGGAATCAGAGATTGGGTCTGACTCTGTTGGAGAAGAATACTAGGTCTCAGATGGATGTTCTTGAACAACAGCAATATGAGGGATGGTCTGAGTGGTAGCCGCTTCCTGAAGCATAGGAGTCAGAGGATTCTGAATCATAACTTGCTTTTGAACTTCCAGAGGAGGGGGAGCAGGCTTCGTTGTTGTTTCTGGGCTTGCTTTGTTTTCAACCATTAAGCAACGTTGGATGGTGGCTGGAAGGGATTTGTGAAAGGTGGAATGAAGCTGGAAGAGATTGGAGGGGCAGTAGTAACTGGAGAAGGAGAAGAGTAAGGAGTAGACTCAACCTGTGCTTTGAGATAAGCAATATAAGCAATATAACCTGCTACTTCTTTCTACTTTTGTCAAATGAATTCAGCAGGATTAACACCAGGCATGGGTAGATCTTAAGGGATCTGCTTCAATCTTTTCTCCATATTGAAGATCATCCTTTTGGTGGCTTCCAAATCTTACACTTGAGAATCAATTGTAGTTTCAATAGTAACAAGACGGGAGTTTACTTGGGTAACTTTCTGATCAATCTGGGTTACAAGCTTGTTCTGAGCAACAGCATTTTTCGATTGCCAATTTAGGACGGTTTCAACTGGATTAGTGGATGCAGTCTGTCCACTAGGAAGTATGGTTGAAGAAGAGTTCTGGATTTTATGAGAGTATCGAGCATTGTCTTTGGTAAAAGGTGAGGTTTGAGGAAAGATAGGGTTAAGCTGAGGGAATTCTGCTGGTTGAAACATACAAATAGCTGGAATAGAAGATGGTGGTGTAGGTGGCTTGTAAAATAGATTGATGGGTTGACAAGTAGGAGGCACCGATTTTTCTTTGGCAAGGATTTTGAGACATTTTTGGTAATAAAGGGTGAAGTGGTGGTTTTGGTTTAGGAGGTAACCATGTGGAGGGGATTTCTGCAGTAGACGAATCATACCTGCTGCGAGTCTAAATGACTTGAGCTCCTTGTTGATAATCTGGATCTATGTCACGTGTCTTAGTGGAACACGGAGAAGGAATTGATTTCTTCTTCCTTCTTCTTCGACTGGAATATCTGCAGGTGCAATTTTCTAGATTAAGACCACATTCAAAGCAGCAATTCTGAAAAGATTCACAGGAAGTGCAACCACCCAATAGCAATGATTGGAGAATATCTGGGAAAGTATCTTTGTAAGAGACCAGGGGATGATCTGGTCCAAGTTTGGTAATCCAGTCAAGATCTGCCTGATGATCTGGAGGAGGATCAGAGATAGGAAGACGAATCATAGCGATTCTCGGATAGTTTTGCTTGATACTCTAAAGATGCTTATGATCAAATCTGATGGAAACAGAACCATTAGAGTTCTGTGAGATCTGAGAGTATGAAGATTCAAGAGGTTGATTTGTAGTTTCATGGACTTTTCCATATTCTGTGACCCAAGCGTCAAGAAGGAGATTGAGAAGTTCAGATTTGGGAATCTGTCTTGGGATATGGGTGCAAACAACTGACTGTTTGTCATCTACCTTGATAAGAAGAGCATATTCTTCACTAGGAAGGGAGAGATCTATGGCATGATTTTGGACTCGATACTGTAAAGTTGCAGTGAGAGCATCATGTACCTGAGAGGCTCCTACAATCTGGACTTGTACCATGAGAGCATTGAGCAGATGTGGATCTGCCAGAGACATATTGAAGTTGGGGTACAAGGTAATGAATACCATGCCAGCATTCAGTGTTGCTTCCACTGTGGCGATACAAGCATACTAATATGCTAGAAAGCAGGTATCCAAGAGGGTAACTCGGGCAACCATAGATAAACCATTTCTGCCATGGAGGGTGAGAGCTATACGAATAGCACCAAAGTGAAGATGAGTGTAACCATGTTGCTTTCATTAACGGGGCTATAATAGGATTTTGGTCTATCTTTGAGCATTGGACATACTCTCGAACAGAAGAAGGGGTCTGGCGGATAAGAGACTTAAAAGATTTCCAAGGGGAAACTATGGACTTAGCATAATTAATATAAGGGTTCATGAAAGGATGACTTTCAGGAGAAAAGTGAGAAAATAAATCCACAGTGACTTCGTATAAGTAATCTAAATTTTTAGATGCAGTTTGATGGATGGAAGGAGTGGTATCTAAAGAAAAAGATGAACGGGAATTTTCTGGATACATGAGTGGGTAAAGCTTCTTCAACTCTAGCTTAATTTCTGATACACCAATGGGTCTGATACCAACATTAGTGATGACCTAGAAACAGGAAGTATTCAAAAGAGAATAATTTCAGAAACTCAAACCTGGACTGTCTAAGAAGATATGACTTGGATCAATACAACGGCTAACTCTTGGGCACTCTAAGGATCCTGTCATCATATCTTTCAACAATCCAAGAATGAATGAAATCAACCATTCAAGAAGGAATACTCACAATTTCTAAGTATCACCGAACAAGGATCTAAGCAAAAGCCATATCAGAAATAGAAGCAGAGAAGAAGAATTGAGGAAACTTAGAAAGACATGTTTGGAGTAGAACAAGAAAGATATTATTACTCGGGAACTAAGCTTGACGAAATGTTACAACAATGGGCTCTTTATATAGAACTCCAAGGTAGAACCTAGAAGACTAAATTATTGGGCTATGACGTCATTTCTTAGATCATGGTAGCTAATGAGATCATCGCTTACATCACACCATACTTATCACACTTACCAGCTTTAATCAGTTAGGAAATAAAGCTGACACGACAACACACTGAATAATAAAGACAACAAAGTGCAGAGCACTAAATATAAAAGTCTTCACAGCTATAATGCTTAGAATCAGTCGGTGTTGAAACATCACTATCAGTGAAGTCAGGGTCAGTGATATTGCGTTCAATAATGAGGTCCTGATGCAAAGCATGTGCCTTTGCTTTTTTCTTTTTCTGCTTGAGTGCATCCTTTCTGAGTGACGTGACACAAGTGGTTCGAGCAGTTTCATCAAAGGCCATACGTGAAAAGGTAAACCCATGTAATGACTGAGAGGAGCTAGCTGGCTGAAGGTTAAAGTAATCAAAAGGGATTTCAGTGTCTGTCTGAGAATTAGGCAGGTGGTGAAGATACCATTCACGAGCTATTTTGATGTTTATCTCGTGATGATGGTTTGTCGGATAATTCCAAGAACCATAATCATCAGGCCAGCTTTCGTGAGGCATAATTTTATTTTCAACAAACATGTATTTTTGGGCCTTAGAGTATTTTTCAGGAAGATCTAATACAGTGATGGAATTGACCTGCTAAAGATAGGAATATGAATAGATTGTGAAATCAGTGTCTTTTGGGCGGTGGATGTCAAAGAGGAGGAAGTGTTTAGGAAAAGTTAGAAGTAAATTCTTCCATTCTGCTAAAGGTTTAAACCAGGTTAAGAACTCAAGTATACTTGGAATAAACCCTTTACCAAATAATGCAGAGTCGATTTCAAGAAGAATGTGGTACTGTTGATTGAGGTACCAGAAGAACCATTTCAATGGAGGGGGGAAGTCACTAGGTCTAAGAATGAAAACTTGACTGAAAGGGAAGTATGGATTGGCTCCAGATGGTTTAAGGATGGATCCTCCAAATTCTTTAAAAATTTGTAACTCATATGGAATTGGGTAATCTGGAGGAAAGTCTGGAGGAATATTAGGTGGGTTGGAATAATTGGGTCGGACCATGCCTATAACAGGTTTGGTGGTAAAGGAATTAGGTCGGGAAAGGAAATGAGCCACAACATTAGATTTACCTTTGATATGTTTGACCTCGAAAGAATACTGCGCAAACCACGTTGACCACATGAGCAGTTGAGGATGAGGAACTTGCTTCTGATTGAACTGCAACATTTTGGGGAATGAACTCATATCTGTTTCCACCAAAAACTTTGATCCGATGAGATAGAAACTGAACTTCTTTATTCCATTTTTGTCTGCGAGGATTTCTTTGAAAGTGGAGTGCCATCAATTTCTTCAAGTATCACTACACTCCAGTATTTATCACTTGCATCAGTCTGAAGTATCTTTTAGCCGTTTGCTGGGAGATGCAATTTCTAAATTTTGGACACTTGTTCTTTCAGTGGAGCTACAGCTTGAGCCTGTAAGGATGTCTAGGGAGATGGATTCTTCTTGAGCATTTTGGTGAGTGGATGGATATGCTCAGAAGCTCTTGGCAGGAAATCTCAAACATAATTAACAATGCCAAGGAACTGTTGGACTTGTTTCTGAGAAAGATTGGACACATGGAACTTCTGTAACTCATCAAAAATATGATTTCCAGGAGTGTATGTACCTGCAGTGAAATGCATTCCTAGGAAAGAAATTTCCTATGTAGCCAAGATCATTTTCTTTTCAGAAAGCATTCCGCCATAATCTTTAACAATTTGAGCAAATTGGCATAAAAGGTTTATATGATCATCTTAGTAGAACTGAAAAGCAGGATATCATCAATATAAACCAGTGCAGTGTATAAGAGTGGTTTAAAAATCTTGACCATGGCTTTTTGAAACAAGGATGGTGTGGGTTTTAATCCAAAAGGCATTACTTTCCACTGGAAATACTGGTTAGGAATACAAAAACCTGTTTTAGGAAGTTCATCAGAATGAATGCCTAATTCCCAAAAACCAGATTTCAAATCAAATTTGGAAAACCATTTTGTGCCACTGTGTGCTTGTGTGGTAATGGAAACTTATCATCTTGCAAAAAGTGGTTTAGAGGCTGATAATTAATTACCAGTCTCATTTTTCCACGGACTTGTTCTGCCCGTTTGTCAACATAGAAAGCTTCACAAGACCATTGAGAATCTGTAGGTTCAATGAGATCAGAATGAAGAAGGTCAAGGCATTCTTTTATGGCTAACTGGAGATGATCAGGGTTCATGCCAGAATGACTGGCTTTGGTAGGGTTGATATCGTCATTTTTCTTGAAAGGGAGTTTTATGAAGAATTGAGGATTCTGCCAAAGTGGATGAGAAATTTAGTAAGAAATTCTGCATGAGATTCAGCACAAGATTGGGAGACAAGAAGTTTTTGAATCTCGTTAACATGATTGGGAGTGATTTGGTAAAGTCTTGGAATGGTACCATATTTTCTAAACTGAAGATGATCAGGGTTCATGCTAGAATGACTGGCTTTGGTAGGGTTGATATCCTCATTTTTCTTGAAAGAGAGTTTTATGAAGAATTGAGGATTCTGCCAAAGTGGATGAGAATATTTAGTAAGAAATTCTGTGTGAGATTCAGCACAAGATTGGGAGACAAGAAGTTTTTGAATCTCGGTAACAGGATTGGGAGTGATTTGGTAAAGTCTTGGAATGGTACCATATTCTCTAAACAGTTTTCCAAAACGAATACCATTGGGAAGGATCTGAAATTTGTGAATTTTATTGTAAATGTCAAAACCAACAAGAAGATCTTTTTCAGTTTCAGCACAGCCAACAAGATGTAAACGAACTTCACATTTGGGGAAGAATTGGATGGTAATGGGTTTCTTTCTAATCAGAGAAGTGTAGAATGTTTTTCCATCAGAAGTGGTGAATTCTTTCTGATGTTCTACCCAATATTCAGGAGGTATAACAGATGGATTCATCATGGATACTGCAGCACCTGTGTCAAAGAAGGCTATAGCAGGAATGAGTTTATCATATTTGGAGGTTCGGATTTGAACAAGGGCTGGAAGATGTCGAGTCTGAATAGTAACGATTGGAACAGAAGGTTTTTCTGGTGATTTTTCTGAAGTGTTGGGTCCGGTTCCGAGGGAACTGGTTCTGAGATATGATAAGACAAAGAGATTTCGTCTTCTTCAATGGCAAAGAGGGTGTCTTCGTTCAGTTCATCTTGCTCAAAGAAAAGGGACTCAAGGTCATCGTCATCATAGATAGGACTAACGTGTTCGATTTGTGAGATGAGGTTTTGCCTTTTCTTTTTTTGAGGACATTGCTTGGCATAGTGACCCTTCTTTTTGCAGACATAGCAGTAGTCTGACTTGCTTCTGGGACTTCTGGAGGACTTGTATTTCCTTCTAAAGTATCTCCATTTTTACTTTGAAGAACATCTATCTGTTGTATGGATCCTGGAGAACTTCTTTCTCCTGCATGATTTCTTCCAAGAGGACTTGTTACTGGTTAGGAATACAAAAATCAGATTTCAAATCAAATTTGGAAAACCATTTTGCACCAGAAAGTTGTGACAACAGTGTGTTCCTGTGTGGTAATGGAAACTTATCATCTTGCAAAAAGTGGTTGAGAGGCTAATAATTAATTACCATCTCATTTTCCCACAGACTTGTTCAGCCCGTTTGTCAACATAGAATGCTTCACAAGACCATTCAGAATCAATAGGTTCGAGAGATCATAATGGAGAAGGTCAAGGCATTCTTTTGTGGCTAATTGAAGATGATTAGGGTTCATGCCAGAATGACTGGCTTTGGTAGGGTTGATATCCTCATTTTTCTTGAAAGGTAGTTTTATGAAGAATTGAGGATTCTGCCAAATCAAGCTGCAACAAGTCCTCTTGCAAGAAATCATCCAGGAGAAAGAAGTTCTCCAAAATCCATACAACAGATAGACGATCTTCAAAGAAAAAATGGAGATACTTCAGAAAGAAACACAAGTCCTCCAGAAGTCCCAGAAGCAAGTCAGACTAGTGTTATGTCTACAAACATAAGGGTCACTATGCCAAGCAATGTTCTCAAAAGAAGAAAAGGCAAAACCTCATCTCACAAATTTTAGATTCTTCCTAATGGTATTCGTTTTGGAAAATAGTTTAGAGAATATGGTACCATTCCAAGACTTTACAAAATCACTCCTAATCCTGTTACTGAGATCCAAAAACTTCTTATTTCCCCATCTTGTGCTGAATCTCACACAGAATTCCTTACTAAATGTTCCCATCCACTTTGGTAGAATCCTCAATTCTTCATAAAACTCCCTTTCAAGAAAAATGAGAATATCAACCCTACCAAAGCCAGTCATTCTGGCATGAACCCTGATCATCTTCAGTTAGCCACAAAAGAATACCTTGACCTTCTCCATTCTAATCTCATTGAACCTACTGATTCTCAATGGTCTTGTGAAGCATTCTATGTTTACAAATGGGCTGAACAAGTCTGTGGAAAAATGAGATTGGTAATTAATTATCAGCCTCTCAACTACTTTTTGTAAGATGATAAGTTTCCATTACCACACAGGCACACACTGTTGTCACAACTTTCTGCTGCAAAATGGTTTTCCAAATTTGATTTGAAATTTGGTTTTTGGTTTTTGGCAATTAGGCATTCATCCTGATGAACTTCCTAAAACAGGTTTTTGTATTCCTAACCAGCATTTCCAGTGGAAAGTAATGCCTTTTGGATTAAAACTCGCACCATCCTTGTTTCAAAAAGCCATGGTCAAGATTTTTGAACCACTCTTACAAACTGCTCTGGTTTATATTAATGATATCCTGCTTTTTAGTTCTACTAAGGATGATCATATAAAACCGTTACGCCAGTTTGCTCAAAATGTTAAAGATTATGGCTTAATGATTTCTAAAAAGAAAATGATCTTGGCTACACATGAAATTACTTTCCCTAGAATGCATTTCACTGCAGGTACATACACTCCTTGAAATCATATTTCAGACGAGTTACAGAAGTTCCCTGAGTCCAATCTTTCTCAGAAACAAGTCCAACAGTTTCTTGGCATAGTCAACTATGCCTGAGATTTCATGCCAAGAGCTTCTGAGCTTATCCATTCACTTACCAAAATGCTCAAGAAGAATCCATCTCCCTGGACATCCTTACAGACTGAAGCTGTAGCTGCACTGAAAGAACAAGTTTCCAAAATTCTGAAATTGCATCTACCAACAAATGGCCAAGAGATACTGGAGTGCAGTACTACTTGAAGAAATTGATGGCACCCGACATCTTTGTGGATTTGCAAGTGGAAGATTCAAGACAGTAGAAATTCATTACCACTCCACTTTCAAAGAAATCCTTGCAGTTAAAAATGGAATAAAGAAGTTCAGCTTCAATCTCATCGGATCAAAGTTTTTGGTGGAATAGATATGAGTTCGTTCCCCAAAATGTTGCACAGTATTGAACTACACAGGTGGTCAACGTGATTTGCGCAGTATTCATTCGAGGTCAAACACATCAAAGGTAAATCTAATGTTGTGGCTGATTTCCTTTCGCGACCCGATTCATTTACCACCAAACCCGTTATAGCCATGATCCGACCCAGTTATTCCCATCCACCAAACATTCCTCCAGATTACCCAGTTCCATATTCTGTTGACTCAATAATGCAAAAAAGAAACTTTTATGAGTTACAGATTTTTAAAGAATTTGGAGGATCCATCCTAAAACTATCCGGAGTCAATCCATATTTCCCTTTCAATCAGGTTTTCATTCTCAGAGAAAATGACTTCCCTCCTTCATTGAAATAGTTCTTTTGGTACGTCTGTCAACAGTACCACATTCTTCTTGAAATTGACTCTGCATTATTTCTTAAAGGGTTTATTCCAAGTATGCTTGAATTCTTAACCTGGTTTAAAACTTTAGCAGAATGGAAGAACTTACTTCTCAGTTTTCCTAAACACTTCCTCCTCTTTGACATCCACCGCCCAATAGACCCTGATTTCACAATCCATCAATATTCCCATCCTTACCAGGTCAATTCCATCACTGCATTAGATCTTCCCCAAAAATACATGTTTGTTGAAAATAAAATTATGCCTCAAGAAATCTGTCCTGATGATTATGGTTCTTGGAATTATCCGACCAACCATCATCACGAGATAAACATCAAAATAGCTCGTGAATGGTATCTTCACCACCTGCCTGATTCTCAGCAAGACACTGAAACTCCTTTTGATCACTTTAACCTTCATCCAGCTAGCTCCTCTCAGTCATCACATGGATTTACCTTTCCACGTATGGCCTTTGATGAAACTGCTTGAACCACTTGTGTCACGTCACTCAGAAATGATGCACTCAAGTAGAAAAAGAAAAAAGCAAAGGCACATGCTCTGCATCAGGACCTCATTATTGAACGCAATATCACTGACCTTGACTCCACTGATAGTGATGTTTCAACACCGACTGATTCTGAGCATTACAGCTATGAAGACTTTTATATTTAGTGCTCTGCACTTTGTTGTCTTTATTATTCAGTGTGTTATCGTGTCAACTTTATTTCCCAGCTGATTAAAGCTGATAAGTGTGATAAGTGTGGTGTGATGTAAGCGATGACCTTATTAGCTACCATGATGTAAGCAATGATGTCATAGCCCAACAATTTAGTCTTCTATGTTCTTCCTTGGAGCTCTATATAAAGAGCCCATTGTTGTAACATTTCCTCAAGCTTAGTTCCCGAGTAATAATATCTTTCTTTTTCTACTCCAAACACGTCTTTCTAAGTTTCCTCTATTCTTCTTCTCTGCTTCTATTTCTGATATGGTTTTAGCTTAGATCATTGTTCGGTGATACTTAGAAATTGAGAGTATTCCTTTTTGAATGGTTGATTTCATTCCTTCTTGGATTGTAGAAAGATGATGATGATGACAGGATCCTTTGAGTGCCCAAGAGATGGTCGTTGTATTGATCCAAGTCATACCTTCTTAAACAGTCCAGGTTTGAGTTTCTGAAATTATTCTCTTTCCAATACTTCCAGTTTCTAGGTCATCACTAATATTGGTATCAGAGCCATTGGTGTATCAGAAATTAAGCTAGAGTTGAAGAAGCTTTACCCACTCATGTATCCAGAAAATTCCCGTTCATCTATTTCTTTAGATACCACTCCTTCCTTCCGTCAAACTACATCTAAAAATTTAGATTACTTATACGAAGTCACTGTAGATTTATTTTCTCAGTTTTCTCCTGAAAGTCATCCTTTCATGAACCCTTATACTAATTATGCTAAGTCCATAGTTTCCCCTTGGAAATCTTTTAAGTCTCTTATCCGCCAGACCCCTTCTTCTGTTCGAGAGTATGTCCAAATCTCAAAGATTGACCAACATCCTATTATAGCCACTGGTAAAGAACAATACGTTACTCTTTACATCCAGAAGTAGAGTATTGTGTTTAGACATTTCATATACCATGGTTCCAAAAGCACAGTATTGTGTTTTGGATGGTGGCTGGAAGAGATTTGTGAAAGATGGAAAGAAGCTAGAAGAGTCTAGAGGGGCAGTAGTAACTGGAGGAGGAGAAAGTAAGGAGTAGACTCAAACTGTGCTTTGAGATAAGCAATATAACCTTCAAGGTCTACTGCTTCTTTCTACTTTTGTGGAATAACTTCAGCAGGATTAACACCAGGCATGGGTAGATCGTAAGGGATCTGCTTCAATCTTTTCTTCATATTGACGATCATCCTTTTGGTGGCTTCCAAGTCTTGCACTTGAGAATCAACTTTAGTTTCAACAGTAAAAAGACGGGAGTTTACCTGGGTAACTTTCTGAGCAATCTAGGTCAGAAGCTTGTTCTGAGCAACAGCGTTCTCAGATTGCCAGTTTAGGACAGTTTCAACAGGATTAGTGGATGCAGTATGTCCACTAGGAAGTATGGTTGATGAAGAGTTTTGGATTTTATGAGTGTGTCGGGCATTATCCTTGGTAAAGGGTGTGGTTTGAGGAAAGATTGGGTTAAGCTGAGGGAATTCTGCAGGTTGAAACATACAGACAGCTGGAATAGGAGTTGGTGATATAGGTGGCTTGTAAAATGGATTGATGGGTTGACAAGTAGGAGGTACCAGTTTTTCTTTGGCATGGATTTTGAGGCATTTTTGGTAATAAGGGTGAAGTGGTGGTTTTTGTTTAGGAGGTAACCATGTGGAGGGGATTTGTACAATATAGGAATCATACCTGCTGTGAATCTGAATGACTTGAGCTCCTTGTTGATAATTTGGATCTATGTTAGGTGTCTTAGTGGAACACGGAGAATGAATTGATTTCTTCTTCCTTCTTCTTCAGGTGTAGTCTTCTGGATCAAGACCACATTCATAGGAAGTGCAACCACCCCAATAGCAATGATTGGAGAGTGGATCTGTCTCGAAGACGACTGGTTGTGCATCTGGTGTGTACCATTTTATGATATCTGGGAAAGTATCTTTGTAAGAGACCAGGGGATGATCTGGTCCAAGTTTGGTAATCTGGTCAAGATCTGCTTGATGATCTAGAGGAGGATCAGAGATAGGAAGACGAATCATAGTGATTCTCGGATAGTTTTGCTTGATAGACTGGAGATGCTTATGATCAAATCTGATGGAAACAGAACCATCAGAGTTCTGAGAGATTTGAGAGGATGAAGATTTCAGAGGCTGATTTGCAGCTTCAGACTTTTTTATATTATGTGACCCAAGCGTCAGGAAGGAGACTAAGAAGTTCAGATTTGGGAATCTGTCTTGGGACATGGGTGCAAACAGCTGACTGTTTGTCATCTACCTTCATAAGAAGAGCATCTTCTCCACCAGGAAGGGAGAGATCTATGGCATGATTTTGGACTCAATAGATCATTTGATAGTGTAAAGTTGCAGTGAGAGCATTATGTACCTGAGAGGCTCCTGCAATCTGGACTTGTACCTTGAGAGCATTGAAAAGATGTGGATCTGCCAGAGACATATTGAAGTTGGGGTACAAGGTAATGAATACCGTGCCAGCATTCAGTGTTGCTTCAATTGTGGCGATACAAGCATGCTGATATGCTAAAAAGCGGGTATCCAAGAGGGCAACTCGGGCAACCATAGGTAAACCCTTTCTACCATGGAGGGTGAGAGATATACGAACAGCACCAAAGTGAAGATGAGTGTAACCATGTTGCTTTCATTGACGGGGAAAGTCTTCTGGAATGTAAAGAGTAACGAATTGCTCTTTACCAGTGGCTATAATAGGATGTTTGTCCATCTTTGAGCATTGGACATACTCTCAGACAAAAGAAGGGGTCTGGCGGACAAGAGACTTAAAAGATTTCCAAGGGGAAACTTTGGACTTACATAGTTAGTATAAGGGTTCATGAAAGGATGACTTTCAGGAGAAAAATGAGAAGATGAATCTATAGTGACTTCATATAAGTAATCTAATTTTTTAGATGCAGTTTGACGGAAGGAATGAGTTGTATTTAAAGATATAGAGGAACGAGAAGTTTCTGGATACATGAGTGGGTAAGGCTTCTTCAACTCTAGCTTAATTTCTGATACACCAATGGCTCTGATACCAATATTAGTGATGACTTAGAAATTGAAAGTATTCGAAAGAGAATAATTTCAGAAACTTAAACCTGGACTGTCTAAGAAGGTATGACTTGGATCAACACAACAACCAACTCTTGGGTACTCACAGGATCCTTGAGTGTAGACTCACGGTAGTGGATGTAGATCTTGAGTGCTATTGATTTCTATTAGAATGGACAATGTGAGAGAATTTTACATTCAAGATTTGACAAAACTATGTGATGAGAATGGGATTGTTCACAACCTTTCCAACTGATAAAACATCTAAACAAAATGGAGTTGTTGAAAACAAAAATTGTACTTCACAAAAAATGGCTAAGTCTATGCTTGGTAAAAATTCTTTACCAAAATATTTTTGGGACAAAGCTTAAAACACTGCTTTGTTATGTTTTGAATAGAGTTTTTTTTTTGTCCGTTTTTGAGAAAAACATCTTTTGAACTTCTATTTGATAGAATACCCTAAAATTTGAACATGCATGACAAATTATATCAAATATACATGAATATGCATGATAACTTGGAGAAATTTAATAGAAAATTGAATGACAGGATATTCCTTGGTTATTCCTCTAATATCAAGGCTTATAGAGTTATATAATAAAAAGAACTTTATAGTTTCAGAAAACCATACGTGTATGTTTTGATGAGTCTAACATCTATTTGGATAGAAGAGATGATGGTGATGCAGGTGCTTCCATGAATGATAAGCAAACTTATCTTCAAGCTCCAACCTTAAAGATCATGCCAATGAAGAAAAGATGATTAAGCAAGAACAAAATAACCAACCTAGTGGTGAGCAAGAGCTACCAAAGGATTGAAGATATGCAAGATGACACCCTAAGGAGCAAATCATTGGTGATGTATCTCAAGATGTTAGAATGAGATGGTACTCATTGACAACTTTGCACTTTTATCTCACAATGAGCTTAAGAATATTAATGATGCATTGTATGATTTTCAGATTATTGTTATGCAAGAGGAGCTAAATCATTTCAAAAGAAACAAAGTTTGAAAACTTGTTCCAAGACCCCTTGATTAACCTATGATTGGCACAAAATGGTTTTTAGAAATAAATTGAATAAATCAAGGGAAGTTGTAAGAAATAAATCTAGATTTGTCACGCAAGGATTTAATCAAGAAGAGGAAATTAATTATGATGAAACCTTTGCTCCGAATGATAGACTTGAGTCCATAAGAATATTTTTGACTTTTACTTACTTTAAAGGTTTTAAGTTATTTTAAATAAATGCCACAAGTGCTTTTCTAAATGATTTTACTGAGGAAGAAGTTTATGTAGAACAACCACACGGTTTTGATCATAAAAAGTTTCCTAACCATGTTTTCAAATTATCCAAAGATTTGTATGATTTAAAACAAGCTCCTAGAGCTTGGTATGAAAGATTGAGTGGTTTTATTCTTTCAAAAGGATTTTCAAGAGGAAAGGTTGACATTACTCTTTTTATAAAAACCTCTTGCAACAATGATTTTTTACTTATGCAAATATATATTGATAATATCATATTTGGTGCTACTAATATTTTATTTTGTGAGAAATTTTCCAAGTTGATGCAAAATGAGTTTGAAATGAGCATGATGGGAAGAAGATTTGGAATGGATCAAGAGAAAGGTTTAAGCACTTCAATGAGTTCATCAACCAAACTTGATAAATATAAAAAAGGTAAAAATTTTTATGAAAAGATATATAGAGGTATGATTGGTAGTTTACTTTATCTTACCACAAGTACATCGGATATTATGTTTACCATATGGTTGTGTGCTAGATTTTAATATTGTCCAAAAGAGTCTCATTTGATTCCTATTAAACAATATTCTTCATTATCTCATTAATACATTTGATTATGGACTTTGGTTACAAAATCATCTTCTTTCAATCTTGTTGCATATACGGATACGACTTTGCTGGACATAAAGTCAAGCATAAAAGTACTAGTGGTTATTGTCAATTTCTTGTAATTGTTTTATCTCTCGGTATAACAAGTAGCAAGCTTGTGTGTCATGAAGTGAAATTCGGACTTCCAAACTTTGTTCAAAATATTCTAGACAAAGATTCGGATGTACATTCGGATGCATGACAAAAATTTGGTCTTCTGAATTTGCTAAAGCTGAAGAAACAGAGAAGTTTGGACGCGAGTTCGGATGCAGACCAAAATGTTCGGTCATCCGAACTGTGTGGTTGCAGCGGTCATAAAATGGAATCAAACAATCATTTCTCACATTTATAACTTCCGAACACTCTCCTCTCACAAAACTCACCTTACTCACGCTCGTCCAAACGCAAATCCATCCATTATTTCACCATTATTTCTTGTAAATCATTTGATTCTCTTGATCTCCACTAGTTATTGTCTTCACCTCAAGAAAACCTTATCATGGTTCGATCAAATAAGATTAATGTGGCAAAGGACAAAGGAAAAGCCAAAGTGGGAAATGAAGGACTTATTACCAACGAACCAAGGCGGGTTCATATTCCACAATACAATCTCATGGTAGACAAATTCATCTCTACAAGATCTGCAGTTGAATTCGAGGAATGGAGCAAGAAGAGCAGGAAAATCATTCCTGGCTATAGAGTAGATGCGGATAAACTCTCCAATGTGGGTAATGTGCTATCTCTTTTTGGTGAAATTGGTTGCAGTAGTTTACTTGGTGTATAAGTTCTTTGAATCTTTCGCTCCCATGGTACCAAGCAAGTTGGATAGCTTGGACACTAGAGTTAAGAAGATTGAAAAATTATTGATGAAAAATGCGCAAAGTGGTGAAGGACCCTCTAGGCCTCAAGCTAAGGATGACAAGGATGATAAAGGAGATGAAAAAGGCAAGAAAAAGAAAGAGGATGAAGATGATGATAGTGGTAATGAAGATGATAATGGGGATGATGATCAAGGAGGCAATAACGAATTCGTGGCAAGACAAGAAGAAATAAATGAAGATGTACAAGAGGAGCCACAAGAAAGAGGAAGCCAAGAAGGGACATTAATAGAGAGAGCCAAAATCGCCTCACCATCTACTATCTTTTTAGCAAAGGAAGAGTCAAGCATGTGATAAAAAAGAAGGATACAAGGAGATCCTCCTGTTTGACTACTATTCCTAAGCCAAACTACACTGGCAAAGAGAAAGCAAGTGAGGGGCCACTTCATATCGAGCTCAAGGGAGACATGTAAATCACTACCAATAAATATGGAGTGAAGACGATAACCAAAATCAAAGACTACGCATTTCTTATTCCTATCTCTCTTTACTATTTTATTTACTTAGATGAAACATTAGCATTGATAGCTTCTTTGGTTAATGATACTTTGATCACCCCAAGTTTAATTGATGCTAGAAAGGGGAGAAGAAGTTGATTTACAAGAATGTGCTAAAACTGTTACATGTTGCTTATTGTTGCTTAGTTAAGATGTTAATTATTTGACTTGAGATCATTCTAAATGTGCTAAATTGTTACATATTGCTTATTGTTGATCAGTTGAGATGTTAATTATTTGACTTGAAATTTGCGAAATGTTGCCAATAGTTGAAAATTGCTTATATGAAGCTTATCCATGCTGATTCTGATAATGTTGTGCCATTTTCATTTACCCATCTTTGAGTGATGACAAAAGGGGAAGAAAAATATGATGACAAACTGTATTTATGCCAAATGAAGTATGTTTATATTAAACATATTGCAGTTATGTTATGACTAAGTTTATATTGCAGTTATGTTATGACAAAATGTGTTTATGCCAAATGAAGTATGTTTATATTAAACATATTGTAGTTATGTTATGACTAAATAAGTTTATATTGCAATTGATGATTATGATGATTATTGATTGTACTTATATGATTTGGATTTATAACTGCATTTTGAAGTTTAAATTGGGGATATATGATGTTATGATAGTATGGATGTATGTGCCATATGAAATATCATTGTGCATATGGCTGCTTTTGTATTGATATTAATTGATGATAATAGTTGAGTTGAGATTGGAAAGAAAAGTATGAGTATGAAAATGGTTTAATGTATGCATTTTGTGGTTTTCTAAAGCTAAATTGAGTGCCATTATGGCTATACATATTTGAGTACTTCTATAGTTCATTTGAAAATGTAGACCAAAAGTTCGGATGCATCCAATTTCTTACTAAAAATATTTTTTCTGTTATTCAAATTGCTTAAAAACTATCTCAATCTTTCCTGTCATATCTGAACAACCGTAGGAAAACTTATTTTCAAAAATTGCTTCATTTTACATATTTTACAGTTCGGACTTGGAATTTCAAAATTCGGATCCACAACATTTCAAGTCCAAACTTGTTGAAAATTGAGCACAATCTAAGGAAGAGCATTGTTAACATTTTTTGACCTTTAAAAACTCTCTTAGAAGCTTTTTTTAATGCTTAAATGCTATATCTTCTATCCTTGCAGTTGAAAGGAAGGAGGTAAATGGAGGTTGGTTGGGCCATAGGCTCATATTGAGCCTTTTGAATGTCAATGTGCTAAATTGGTTATTATATATCATTGACATCAATATTTCTTTGTACTACACTGTTTAAATCCAACACATTTTGCATCAAAGTTTGTCATCATCAAAAAGGGGGAGATTGTTAGCCTTAAGGGCAAATCTTGTAGTAATGATTAGTTTTCATTAATGACAAACATTGATAAGGACTAATTCTTATGTCATCATCTCATCTTTCTAAACAAATATTAGACTCATCAAAACTCACATGAATGGTCTCCTTAACATATAAAGTTCTTTTATTGTAAACTCTATAAGCCTTCTTGTTAGAGGAATAACCAAGAAAGATGCCTACATCAAAGAATTTTTACAAAGCATGGACCTAGCCAACTCTTATAAAATTCAATTTTTTGTTTCAACAACCTCATTTTGTTGAGGTGATTTGGTGCCCTCCATTCTCATCACAAAGTAATGTAAAATCTTGATTATAAAATTCTCTCCCATTGTCATTTCTAATAGAGATCAATGAGCAATCAAGGGAGGCTTGAAACTTTTTTTGAAAATTTTTACAAATTCACGAAATGATTCATCCTTTTGTGATAAAAAGAGTACCCAAGTGAATCTTGAAAAATCATCAATAATAATATTTGCATACCTCTTACAACCAAGACTAGTGGTCCTCATTGGCCCAAATAGATCCATATGAATAAGTTCAAGTGGTTTTGAAGTTGAAACCATTTTCTTGGGTTTGAAAGGTATTTTTGTTTGTTTTCCATATTGGCATGTAACACAAAGATGATTTTTTCTCAAAATGAATTTTTGGTAATCCTCTTACTAAATCTTGATAAGAAAGTTTGTTCAGCAAATTGATGCTCACATGACCTAATCTTCTATGCCAAATAAATTCATCATTATCATAAACGACAAGATATTTAACATCACTGGCAACAAATTCATCTAGATATAGCACATATATATTACCAACCCTATTGGCAACAAAGGTGGTGCTCTGAATCATTAGGTGAGGAGACATCACTGTCAGTGGAGCCAGGGTCAGTGATATTGCATTCAATAATGATGTCCTAGTGGCGAGCATGTGCTTTTGCTTTTCTCTTTTTATGCTTGAGCTCCACTGATAGTGATGTCTCCTCACCGACTGATACACCTATGAAGACTTTTATATTTAGTGCCCTGCCCTTCGTTGTCTTTATTGTTCAGTGTGCTGTCGTGTCAACTTTATTTCCCAACTGATTAAAGCTGATAAGTGTGATAAGTGTGGTGTGATGTAAGCGGTGACCTCATTAGCTACCATGATGTAAGCAATGATGTCATACGCCAATAATTTAGTCTTCTAGGTTTTTCCTTGGAGTTCTATATAAAGAGCCCATTGTTATAAGATTTTCTCAAGCTTGGCAAGCCTAGCAAGCCTTATAAGAGTTTTCTCGAGTAATAATATGTCTTTTTAAGTTTTCTCTATTCTTTTTCTCTTCTTCTATTTCTGATATAGCTTTAGATCCTTGTTCGGTGATACTTAGAAATTGAGATTATTCCTTCTTAAATGATTGATTTCATTCTTTCTTGGATTGTTGAAAGATAAGAGGATAGGATCTTTTGAGTGCCCAAGAGTTGGTCGTTGTGTTGATCCAATTCATACCTTCTTAAGCAGTCCAGGTTTGAGTTTGTGAGATTATTCTCTTTCGAATACTTCTAATTTCTAGGTCATCGCTATATTTGGTATCAGAGCCTAAAGTAAACTTCACAAATTCCAAATCCTTCCTAATGGTATTCGTTTTGGAAAACAGTTTAGAGAATATGGTACCATTCCAAGACTTTACCAAATCACTCCCAATCCTGTTACCGAGATTCAAAAACTTTTTGTCTCCAAATCTTGTGCCGAATCTCACACAGAGTTTCTTACTAAATGTTCCCATCCACTTTGGCAGAATCCTCAATTATTCATCAAACTCCTTTTCAAGAAAAATGAGGATATCAACCCTACCAAAGCCAGTCATTCTGGCATGAACCCTGATCATCTTCCGTTAGCTATAAAAGAATGCCTTGACCTTCTTCATTATGATCTCATTGAACCTACAGATTCTCAGTGGTCTTGTGAAGCATTCTATGTTGACAAACGGGCTGAACAAGTCCGTGAAAAAATGAGACTGGTAATTAATTATCAGCCTCTCAAGGTGCAAAATGGTTTTCGAAATTTGAATTGAAATCTGGTTTTTGGCAATTAGGCATTCATCCTGATGAACGTCCTAAAACAGGTTTTTGTATTCCTAACCAGCATTTCCAGTGGAAAGTAATGCCTTTTGGATTAAAACCCGCACCGTCCTTGTTTCAAAAAGCCATGGTGAAGATTTTTGAACCACTCTTACACACTGCACTGGTTTATATTGATGATATCCTACTTTTCAGTTATACTAAGGATGATCATATAAACCTTTACGCCAGTTTGCTCAAATTGTTAAAGATTATGGCGTAATGCTTTCTGAAAATAAAATAATCTTGGCTACACAGGAAATTACTTTCCTAGGAATGCATTTCACTGCAGGTACATACACTCCTGGAAATAATATTTTCGACGAGTTACAGATGTTCCCTGAGTCCAATCTTTCTCAGAAACAAGTCCAACAGTTCCTTGGTGTTGTTAATTATGTCCGAGACTTCCTGCCAAGTGCTTTTGAGCATATCCATCCACTCACCAAGATGCTCAAGAAGAATCCACCTCCATGGACATCCTTACGGGACTCAAGTCTGTAATTTGCACTCTGAAAGAACAAGTGTCCAAAATATAGAAATTGCATCTACCAACAAATGGCCAAAAGATACTTCAGACTGATGTAATTGACAAATATTGGAGTGCAGTGCTACTTGAAGAAATTGATGGCACCCGACATCTTTGTGGATTTGCAAGTGGAAGATTCAAGACAACGAAAATTCATTACCACTCCACTTTCAAAGAAATCCTTGCAGTAAAAAACGGAATAAAGAAGTTTAGTTTCTATCTCATCGGATCAAAGTTTTTGGTGGAAACAGATATGAGTTCATTCCACAAAATGTTGCAGTTCAAACAGAAGCAAGTTCCTCATCCTCAACTGCTCAGGTGGTCAACGTGGTTTGCGCAGTAATCATTCGAGATCAAACACATCAAAGGTAAATCTAATATTGTGGCTGATTTCCTTTCCTGACCTGATTCCTTTACCACAAAACCAGTTATAGCCATGATCCAACCCAGTTATTCCAACCCATCTAAAATCCCTCCTGATTTTCCTCCAGATTACCCAATTCCATATTCTGTTGACTCAATCATGCAAAAAAGGTATTTTTATGAGTTACAAATTTTTAAAGAATTTGGAGGATCCATCCTAAAGCCATATGGAGTCAATTCATATTTCCCTTTTAGTCAGGTGTTCATTCTCATACCTAAAGACTTCCCTCCTCTATTGAAATGGTTCTTCTGGTACCTCTGTCAATAGTACCACATTCTTCTTGAAATCGACTCTGCATTATTTCATAGTATACTTGAGTTCTTAACCTGGTTTAAACCTTTAGCAGAATGGAAGACCTTACTCCTCATTTTTCCTAAACACTTCCTCCTCTTTGACATCCACCGTCCAATAGACCCTGATTTCACAATCCATCCATATTCCCATCTTTACCAAGTCAATTCCATCACTGTGTTAGATCTCACTCAAAAATACTCTGAGGCCCAAAAATATATGTTTGTTGAAAATAAAATTTTGCCTCAAGAAATCTAGCCTGATGATTATGGTTCTTGGAATTATCCGACCCACCATTATCACGAGATAAACATCAAAATAGCTCGTGAATGGTATCTTCACCACTTGCCTGACTCTCAGCCAGACACTGAAACCCCTTTTGATTACTTTAACCTTCAGCCAGCTAGCTCCTCTCAGTCATCACATGGGTTTACCTTTCCACGTATGGCCTTTAATAAAATTGCTCGAACCACTTGTGTCACCTCACTCAAAAATGATGCACCCAAAAAAAAGCAAAGGCACAAGCTCTGCATCAGGATCTCATTATTGAACGTAATATCACTGATCCTGACTCCACTGATAGTGATGTTTCAACACCGACTGATTCTGAGCATTACAGCTGTGAAGACTTTTATGTTTAGTGCTCTACACTTTGTTGTCTTTATTGTTTAGTATGCTGTCGTGTCAACTTTATTTCCCAACTGATTAAAGCTGATAAGTGTGATGTAAGCGATGACCTCATTAGCTACCATGATATAAGCAATGATGTCATAGTCCAATAATTTAGCCTTCTAGGTTCTTCCTTGGAGCTCTATATAAAGAGCCCATTGTTGTAACATTTTCTCAAGCCTAGTTTCCGAATAATAATATCTCTCTTGTGAGTTCTACTCTAAACATGTCTTTCTGAGTTTCATCTATTCTTCTTCTCTGCTTCTATTTCTGATATGGCTTTAGCTTAGATCATTGTTCGGTGATACTTCCAGTTGCTAGGTCATCACTAATATTGGTATCAGAGCCATTGGTGTATCTAAAATTAAGCTAGAGTTGAAGAAGCCTTGTACACTCATGTATCCAGAAACTTCCCGTTCATCTATTTCGTTAGATACCACTCCTTCCTTTCGTCAAACTGCATGTAAGAAATTAGATTATCTATATGAAGTTACTGTAGATTCATCTTCTCAGTTTTCTCTTGAAAGTCATCCTTTCATGAATCCTTATACTAATTATGCTAAGTCCATAGTTTCCCCTTGGAAATCTTTTAAGTCTCTTATCCGTCAAACACCTTTCTCTGTCTGAGAGTATGTCCAATGCTCAAAGATGGACCAACATCCTATTATAGCCACTGCTAAAGAGCAATTCGTTACTATTTACATTCCTGAAGACTTTCCCCATCAATGGAAACAACATGGTTACACTCATCTTCACTTTGGAGCTGTTCGTATAGCTCTCACCCCCCATGGTAGAAAGGGCTTACCTATGGTTGCCCAAGTTGCCCTTTTGGATACCCGCTTTCTAGCATATCAACATGCTTGTATCGCCATAGTTGAAGCAACACTGAATGCTGGCATGGTATTCATCACCTTGTACCCCAATTTCAACATGTCTCTGGCAGATCCACATCCGATAAATGCTCTTAAGTTACAAGTCCAGATTACAGGAGCCTCTCAGGTACATGATGCCATAGATCTCGCCATTCATGGTGGAGAAGATGCTCTTCTTATCAAGGTAGTTGACAAACAGTCAGCTGTTTGCACCCATGTCCCAAGCCAGATTCCTAAATCTGAACTCCTCAGTCTCCTTCTTGACGTTTGGGTCACAGAATATGAAAAGGTCCATGTAGCTGCAAATCAGCCTTTGGAATCTTCCTCCTCTCAGATCTCTCAGAACTCTGATGGTTCTGTTTCCATCAGATTTGATCATAAGCATCTTCAGTCTATCAAGCAAAACTATCCGAGGTTTGCTATGATTCCTCTTCCTGTCTCTGATCCTCTTCCAGATCATCAACCAGATCTTGATCGGATTACCAAACTTGGAACATATCATCCTTTAGTCTCCCACAGAGATACTTTCCTGGACATCATAGAATGGTACACAACAGATGCACAACCAGTCATCTTCGAAACAGATCCATTATCTAATCATTATTATTAGGGTGGTTGCACTTATTGTGAATCTTGTTAGAATTGCTGCTTTGAATGTAGTCTTGATCCAGAAGACTGCACTTGCGGATATTCCAGTCGAAGAAGAAGAAAGAAGAAATCAATTCCTTCTCCGTGCTCCATTAAAACTCCTGACATAGATCCAGATTATCAACAAGGAGCTCAAGTTATTCAGACTTGCAGCAGGTATGATCCTCTATTGCAGAAATCCCATCCACATGGTTACCTTCTAAACCAAAACCATCACTTCACCCTTATTAGCAAAAATGCCTCAAAATCCTTGCCAAAGAAAAACCGGTACCTCCTACTTGTCAACCCATCAATCAATTTTACAAGCCACCTACACCACCAACTCCTATTCCAGCTATCTGTATGTTTCAACCAGCTGAATTTTCTCCTCTCAACCCTATCTTTCCTCAAACCTCACCTTTTACCAAAGACAATGCCCGACACTCTCATAAAATCTAGAACTCTTCATCAACCATACTTCTTAATGGACAGACTGCATCCACTAATCCAGTTGAAACCGTCCTGAACTGGCAATCGGAAAACGTTGTTGCTCAGAACAAACTTCTGACCCAGATTGATCAAAAAGTTACCCAGGTAAACTCCCGTCTTGCTACTGTTGAAACTAAAGTTGATTCTCAAGTGCAAGACCTGGAAGCCACCAAAAGGTTGATCGTCAATATGGAGAAAAGATTGAAGCAGATCCCTTATGACCTACCCATGCCTGGTGTCAATCCTACTGAAGTCATTCGATAAAACCAGACAGAAGTAGCAGAACTTGAAGGATATATTGCTTATCTCAAAGCACAGGTTGAGTCTACTCGTTACTCTTCTCCTCCTCCAACTACTGCTACCCCTCCAGTCTCTTCCAGCTTCTTTTCACCTTTCACAATACCTTCCAGCCACCATCCAAAACACAATACTCTGCTTTTGGAACCATGGGATATGAGAAATCTAAACCTTCTCCAAACACTTTTAACGCTGCTCAATGGTTGAAAGCAAAGCAAGCCCAGAAACAGCAACAGAAACCTACTCCTCCTCTTCCTCCGGAAGTTCAAAAGCAAGCTATGATTCAGAATCCTCTGACTCCTATGCTTCAAGAAGCTGCTACCGCTCAGCCCATTCCTCATATTGCTGTTGTTCAAGAACAAACTCCATCTGAGACCCAGTACTCTTCTTCAACAGAGTCAGACCCAGTTTCTGATTCCGACACAGACTCCTTTTCAGTCTCAGACTCTTCTACACAGTCTCTCTATGATGAATTTGAACCAGCAAATCAACATGACTAGTGAATAAGAAGATACATGAGATACATCTGAAGCTACACCTATTGTCGATGAGCCTGAGTCATCTCAAACTTTCAAGAAACTAACTACTTCAGGCACATTCACAGCAGTGGGTATCACAGCAGAAAACATCCTTACAGAGTTCACCTCCAGATTCATTGGCACACTGAAGCACTGGTTTACTACTTTCAATTATGTTGAGAGAACTCAATTTTTAAATTCTTCATTCGATCAAGCTGCTTCATTACTTTATTACTATTTTCTTGGTGAACCTGATTCTGATTTAGAATTAAAAAGAAAAGAGTTTTTCCAAATGAAATGTTACTCTTTTGAAAGATTTGATTTAGATAAACATTTGCAACGTATGACTCAATTGTTTTATCTTCTTGGTACAGATGTTAGTCTAAAGCAAGCTTTCCTCAGCTCAATCCCACAACCTTTAGCTCAAGGAGCCCATGTATACATCAGACAAAAATACCAATCCATTCTTGGTATGACCCCAGGACAAATCAGACAAGCCGTCTTGCAAAGCCTTGAAGACCTTTGCCACAAACGGCAAGTGATCAAGCAATATCTCAAAGGAGATAAAAGAAGTTGACCAAGTATGCAAGTGTTCAGACTTAACAATCAAATCATGCTGCAACAAATCCTCCTACAAGAAATCATCCAGGAAAAAGAAGTTCTCCAAAATCCATACAACAGATAGACGGTCTTCAAAGAAAAAATGGAGATACTTTAGAAGGAAACACAAGTCCTCCAGAAGTCCCACAAGCAAGTCAGACTACTGCTATGTCTGCAAACAAAAGGGTCACTATGCCAAGCAGTGTCCTCAAAAGAAGAAAAGGCAAAACCTCATCTCACAAATCGAACAGGTTAGCCCTATCTATGATGATGATGACCTTGAGTCCCTTTTTTTTGAACAAGATAAACTGAATGAAGACATCCTCTTTGCCATTGAAGAAGATGAAATCTCTCTGTCTTACCATATAGCAGAACCAGTTCCCTCAGAACCAGTTCCCCCAGAACCAGTCCCAACACTTTCAGAAAAATCACCAGAAAAACCTTCTGTTCCAATCCTTACTACCAACGCACCTAATATCCCTCCTGATTTTCCTCCAGATTACCCAGTTCCATACTAGGTGGGATGGAATAGCTGGGAAGGATCATGGCTATAACGGGTTTTTGTGGTAATGGAATCAGGTCGAGAAAGGAAAACAGCCACAACATTAGGTTTACCTTTGATATTTTGACCTCGAATGAATACTGCACAAACCACGTTGACCACCTGAGCGATTGAGGATGAGGAACTTACTTCTACTTGAACTGCAGCATTTTAGGGAACGAACTCATATCTGTTTCCACCAAGAACTTTGATCCGATGAGATAAAAGCTGAACTTTTTTATCCTATTTTTGACTGACAGGATTTCCTTGAAAGTGGAGTGGTAATGTATCTCTACTGGCTTGAATCATCCACTAGAAAATCCACAAAGATGTTTGATGCCATCAATTTCTTCAAGTAGCACTGCACTCCAATATTTGTCACTTGCATCAGTCTGTAGTATCTTTTGACCATTTGTTGGCAGATGCAACTTTTGAATCTTGGACACTTGTTCTTTCAGAGAAGTTACAGATTGAGTCTGGGTGAATGTCAAGGGAGGTGGATTCTACTTGAGCATCTTAGTGAGAGGATGGATATGCTCAGAAGCTTTCAGAAGGAAGTCTCGGACATAGTTGACTATACCAAGGAACTGTTGGACTTGTTTCTGTGAAGGATTGGACTCAAGAAACTTCTGTAACTTTTCGAATATATGATTTCTAGAAGTGTATGTACCTGCAGTGAAATGTATTCCTTGGAAAGTAATTTCCTGTTTAGCCAAGATCAATTTTCTTTTAGAAAGCATTACGTCATAATCTTTTACAATTTTAGCAAACTGGAGCAAAAGGTTTATATTATCATCCTTGGTAGAACTGAAAAATAGGATATCATCAATATAAACCAGTGCAGTGTGCAAGAGTGGTTCAAAAATCATGACCATGGCTTTTTGAAACAAAGATGGTGCAGGTTTTAATCCAAAAGGCATTACTTTCCACTGGAAATGCTGGTTAGAGATGCAAAAACCTATTTTAGGACGTTCATCAGGATGAATGCTTACCAATCTCATTTTCCCATAGACTTGTTCAGCCCATTTATCAACATAGAATGCTTCACAAGACCATTGAGAATCTGTTGGTTCAACAAGATCAGAACGGAGAAGGTCAAGGCATTCTTTTATGGTTAACTAAAGAAGATCAGGGTTCATGCTGAATGACTGGCTTTGGTAGGGTTGATATCCTCATTTTTCTTGAAAGGGAGTTTGATGAAGAACTAAGGATTTTGCCACCGTGGATGGGGACATTTGGTAAGGAATTCTGTATGGGATTCAGCACAAGATTGGGAAACAATAAGTTTCTGAATCTCGGTAACAAGATTAGGAGTGATTTGGTAAAGTCTTGGAATGGTACCATATTCTCTAAACCATTTTCCAAAAGGAATTCTATTGGGAAGGATTTGGAATCTGTGAAGTTTACAGTAAATGTCAAAACCAACAAAAAGATCTTTGTCAATTTCAGCACAACCAATAAGATGTAAACGAACTTCATATTTGGGAAAGAATTGGATGGTAATGGGTTTCTTAATAATCAAAGAAGTATAGAACGTTTTACCATTAGCAGTTATGAATTCTTTCTTGTGTTCGGTCCAATGTTTAAGAGGTAGGGCAGATGGGTTCATCATGGATACTGCAGCACCTGTGTCAAAAAAGGCTATGGCAGGAATGAGTTTATCATATTTGGAGATTCAGATTTCAATAGGGGCTTGAGAATGTGTTTTATGGTTTTGGATAGTGAGAACTGGAACAGAGGGTTTTTTTTGGAAGTGTTAGGTCTGGTTCTGATATATGATAAGGCAATGGGATCTCGTCTTCTTCAATTACAAAGAGGGTGTGTTCAGATGACTCATCTTGTTCAGAAAAAAGGGATTCAAGGTCATTGTCATCATATATAGGGCTTAACCTGTTCAATCTGAGAGATAAGGTTCTACCTTTTCTTCTTCTGGGGAAATTGCTTTGCATAATGACCTTTTTGTTTGCAAACATAACAATAGTATGACTTACTTCTGGAACTCCTGGAGGATTTGTGCTTCCTTCTGAAGTATCTCTATTTTTTCTTTAAGGAGCACCTATCTGTTGTATGGATTCTGGAGAACTTCTTCTTTCCGGATGATTTCTTGCAACATGATTTGATGATCAAGTTTGTGTGCTTGCATACTTGGTCAATCTCTTTATCTCCTTTGAGATATTGCTTGATAACTTGTAGTTTGTGGCAGAGGTCTTCAAGGCTTTAGAAGATGGCTTGTCTGATTTGACCTGGAGTCATACCAGGGATGGATTGGTATTTCTGCCTAATGTATTCATCAGCTCCTGGAGCTAAAGCTTGAGGGATTGAGCTGAGAAAAGCTTGCTTTAGGCTAACAACTGCACCAAAAAGATAAAACAACTGGGTCATTTGTTGTAAATGTTTATGTAAATCTGACCTTTGAAAGAGTAACATTTCATTTGAAAGAAATCTTTTGATTTTAATTCAAGATCAGAATCAGGTTCACCAAGAAAAAAGTAATAAAGTAATTAAGCAGCTTGGTCTAATGAAGAGTTTAGGAATTTAGTTCTCTCAACATAATTGAGAGTAGTAAACCAGTGCTTCAATGTGCCGGTGAATCTTTGCTGTGATGCCAGATAGTTCTCTGGTTGTCATCCAAGCATAGAATTGTTGAAGTCTGACTGCCCATTTTGCTGGAGGGATATCATCAAGCTGAAACGTGAAAGTGCATGAAGCAGTTAGCTTCTTGGAGGCATGAGATGATTCAGGCTCATCAACGATAGGAATTGCTTCAGATGTATCTCCTATAGCTTCTTCTTCACGAGTCATGTTGATTTGTGGAACTTATGGTTCAAGTTCATCAGAGAAGGATTGTGTAGAAGAGTCTAAAACTGAAAGGGCATCTGTTTCTGAATCAGAAGCTAGTTCTTACTCTGTTAGAGAAGAATACTGGGTCTCAGATGGAGTTTTCTCTTGAACTACAGCAATATAGGGTGTGATATGAGATGTAGCAGCTTGATAAAGCATAGGAGTAAGTGGATTTCGAATCATGGCTTATTTTTGAACTTCCGGAGGAGGAGAAGGAGGAGGAATAGGCTCTTGATGTTGTTTTTGGGCTTGCTTAGCCTTTAGCCATTGAGCAGCATCGAAAGTGCTTGGAGAAGGTTTAGCCAGTTCATATCCCATGGTTCCAAAGGCAGAGTACTGTGTTTTGGACGGTGGCTGGAAAGGGTTTGTGAAAGGTGGAAAAAAGCTAATAGAAACTAGAGAAACAGTGGTAACTGACGGAGGAGAAGAGCAAGGAGTAGACTCAACCTGTGCTTTGAGATAAGCAATATAACCTTCAAGATCTGCTACCTCTTTCTACTTTTGTCTGATGACTTCAACAGGGTTAATACCAGGCATAGGCAAATCATAAGTGATCTACTTCAATCTTTTCTCCAAATTAACGATAAGTCTTTTGGTGGCTTCCAAATCTTATACTTGAGAATCAACTTTAGTTTCAACAGTAACAAGACGGGAATTTACCTGGGTAACCTTCTGATCAATTTGAGTCAGAATCTTGTTCTGTGCTACAGCATTCTCAGATTACTAGTTGAGAACATTTTCAACAGGATTAACAGGTGCTGACTATCCACTAGGTAGTATGGTTGAGGAGGAATTCTGGATTTTGTTAGAGTGTCGGGAGTTGTCCTTAGCAAAAGGTGTAGTTTGAGGAAAGATAGGGTTAAGCGGAGGAAATTCTGCTGGTTGGAACATGCAGATAGCGGGAATAGAAGTTGGTGATGTAGGAGGTTTGTAAAACGGGTTGATAGGTTGACAAGTAGGAGGTACCGGCTTTTCTTTGGCAAGCATTTTGAGGCATTTTTGGTAATAAGGATGAAGTAGTGGTTTTGTTTAGGAGGTAACCATGTGGATGGAATTGCAACAATGGAAGAGTCATATCTACTACGAGTCTGGACAACTTGAGCTCCTTGTTGATAATCCGGATCTATGTCAGGTGTTTTAGTGGAACACAGAGAAGGAATTTGCTTCTTCCTCCTTCTTCGACTTGAATATCCGCAAGTACAGTCTTCGGGATCAAGCCCACATTCAAGGCAACAGTTTTGAAAAGATTCACAAGAAGTGTAGCTACCCCAATAACAGTGATTGGAGAATGGGTCTGTCTCAAAGACAACTGTATTGGCATCTGGTATGTACCAATTTGTGATGTCTGGAAATGTATCTCAGTGGGAGACCAGGGAATTCTCTGGTCCAAGTCTGGTAATCCTATCAAGATCATCTTGATGATGTAGAGGAGGATTAGAGACAGGAAGACAAATCATAGCAATACTCGGATAGTTTTGCTTGATAGACTTGAGATGCTTATGATCGAACTGTTGGAAACAGAGCCATCAGAATTATGGGAGATTTGAGAGGAGGAAGCTACAGTTCAAGCAGAAGCAAGTTCCTCATCCTCAATTGCTTAGGTTGTCAACGTGGTTTGTGCAGTATTCACTCGAGGTCAAACATATCAAAGGTAAATCTAATGCTGTGGCTGATTTTCTTACTCGACCTGATTCCTTTACCAACCCACCTAGTATTCCTCCTGATTTTCCTCCAGAATACCCAATTCCATGTTCTGTTGACTCAATGATTCATAAAAGAGATTTTTATGAGTTACAAATTTTTAAAGAATTTGGATGATCCATCATTAAACCATATGGAGTAAATCCAAATTTCCCTTTCAGTCAGGTTTTCATTCTCAGACCTATTGATTTCCCTCCTCCGTTAAAATGGTTCTTCTGGTACCTCTGTCAATTGTATCACATTCTTATTGAAATCGACTCTACATTATTTCTTAAAGGGTTTATTCCAAATATCTTTGAATTCTGAACATGGTTTAAACCTTTAGCAGAATGGAAGAACTTACTCCTCACTTTCCCTAAACACTTCCTCCTCTTTGACATTCATCGCCCAATAGACCCTGATTTCAACGTTCACCCACACTCCCATCTCTACCAGGTAGATCCGGATTATCAACAAGGAGCTCAAGTTGTCCAGACTCGTAGTAGGTATGACTCTTCCATTGCTGAAATTCCATCCACATGGTTAACTCCGAAACCAAAACCTCCACTTCATCCTTATTGCCAAAAATGCCTCAAAATCCTTGCCAAAGAAAAGCCTGTACCTCTTACTTGTCAACCCATCAACCCGTTTTACAAACCTCTTGTACCACCAGCTCCTATTCCCGCTATCTACATGTTCCAACCTGCAGAATTTCCTCCACTTAACCTTATCTTTCCTCAAACCATACCTTTTACTAAGGACAACTCCCGACACTCTCACAAAATCCATAATTCCTCGTCAACCATACTTCCTAGTGGACAGTCCGCACCTGCTAATCCTGTTGAAACTGTTCTCAACTGGCAATCTGAAAATGTTGTAGCACAGAACAAGATTCTGACTCAAATTGATCAGAAGGTTAGCCAGGTAAATTCCCGTCTTGCTACTGTTGAAACTAAAGTTGATTCTCAAGTGCAAGACTTTGAAGCCACCAAAAGACTCATCGTTAATATGGAGAAAAGATTGAAGCAGATATCTTATGATTTGCCTATGCCTGGTGTTAACCCTGTTGAAGTCATCAGACAAAAGTAGAAAGTGGTAGCAAACCTTGAAGATTATATTGCTTATCTCAAAGCACAAGTTGAGTCTACTCCTTACTCTTCTCCTCCTTACACTATCAAGTATGGTACAAGAATCGTATTCAAACTCAACTTTGCATCTATTGTCACACAATTGACTAATGCTAAGAAAATTGGATTTCAAGTCATCAATGAGCAAACTTGTTTAATGAGAGGAAAAGATCCTTTACCAATATTACATACTCCAAGAATTCTTCTTTTCTTCTTGTCACCAAAGGTGACAAATCCATCATTTGTTTGTTGATGTTAACTAATGTGTCTTGAGCATCCACTATCAAGGAACCACTTTGTGGCACTTGATCTTGAAGGAATATGTACCTACATCAAATGAGAGGACGTGACTTTTGGTACCCACATATTCTTGGGTCCAAGGGGATTAGTGATAGTTCTCTTAGCTCTCCAAATGGTTTTAAGGGGGAGCATTGTTAAACTTTTACAACCTTAAAACCTCTCTTAGAACTTTTTCTAAATGCTTAAATGCTATATCTTCTATCCTAATTGTTGGAAGGAAGGAGGCAAATGGAGTTGGTTGGGTCATAGGCTCATATTGAGCCTTTTATATGTCAATGTACTAAATTGGTTATATTCTATCATTGACATTAATACTTCTTTGTACTACATTTTTTAAATCCATCACATTTTGCATCAAAGTTTGTCATCATCAAAAAGGGGGGAGATTGTTAGCCCTAAGGGCAAATCATGTAGTTTTGATTAATGACAAATATTGATGAGGACTAATGTGCTTGTATGTTGTGTGATAGGATTTGTGGATTAAGAAGTTTGAAGTCTCATTGCCTTGAAGCTAAAATGCAAGAACAACTCAAATATATCAAAGTGATTGAAGATTGAAGAGTTTGTTCAAGATGTTAGAAGGCTTTGAAGACATGAAGTGTAGGTTGCATGTGCTTAATAGGTAACCTTTGTAAACCCTACACTCTTAAGCCTTGGAATCTATGAATTGCAATTGTGAGCACAAAAATTGATTTAAATGGTTTCAATGGTTTTGAACTTACCTAAATTATCAAGTTTTCATAAATGGTTTTTGCACTTAAAAGGTCTTTAATCACTTATCTTTGAGGCTAGAATGTTTTCCAACTTGTTTGAATTGATTTAAACATGTTTTGACAAAGTTTGAAAAATTCGGATGCAAGATTCGGACGCAGGGCAAAAAATTCGGTCGTCCAAATTTTGTAGCAAAAGTTTGCTACTGTTCTTCCAGAGAAATTCGGAAGAAGATTCGGACGCATGAAGAAAAATTCGGTCGTCCGAATTTTGTAGCGAAAAATTCGGACGCAGAATTCGGTCGTCCGAATTTTCTGAAACTAGCCGTTACTAGCCGTTTTATGACCGTTTTAACTGATTTTCAAATTCTATAAAGGCTAGAAACTCTAGATTTTTGAAAGAACTTTTGCACAAAAGAAATCCTTGAAGCTCTAACTTGTTTTACATCAAAATTATATCAAAAGCTCTCATATTGCCTTGTGCTCAAAGATTGAAATTCAAGATTCCAAAGGCAAGAAGTGAAGTGCTGCTAGCAATTGTATTCATCCACCAAGAAGTGTTGGTAACATTCAAATTCTCTCTTTACATTTTTGTTGTGATTGATACAAGGTTGTCAAGAGACTTAAAACCCTTGAGGAGGGTGAGCCATAGACTAGATTAATCAAGGTTGTTGTGTAAAACCCATTGGTGAGGGTGAGCCTTGGATTAGATTGGTCTAGGTTGTCTAGTGACATAAAACTCTTAGTGATAAGAGTGAACCTTGTTTATTATATTGAAAAGAGATTGTTGTGGTAAAACCCATTGAAGGGTGAGCCTCTAGTGTATTTGCTTGGATTAAGCATATAGTGAATTGGTTGAAATCCTTGAGTGTGGACTCAAGGTAGTGGATGTAGATCTTAGAGAGATCGAACCACTATAAATCGTGTGTTCATTTTTTTATAGCTTAACTTGTTACATACTTGTGTTATTATTATTTGTTCATAGTTGTTGATTGATTGGGTGTGATCTTATAGTTTGATAATCTAGTCTTAACCATCAAATCACATATAAACTAGAAGTTTGTGAATTTAAAGAAAAGCTTTCATTAAGGCAAAGGGTTTTCAAAAAGGGAAAAGATTTTCGATAATTAGCCAAATACCTAATTCACCCCCCCCCTCTCTTAGGTCTTTCAATTGGTATCAGAGCGAGGTCTTCTTTTTAAGGTCTAACAACCTAGAAGTAAAGATTGTATGGCTAGTTTATCAAATTTGCCTTATACGGAAGATTCCTCCACTAATAGACCTCCATTATTTGATGGTTCTAATTATATTTTTTGGAAGTCTAGAATTGAGATTTACATTTGTTCTATTAACTATGAATTGTGGAATATTATTGAGAAAGTCCCTATGTGTCATTGAGATTGAAAGCCGATGGAGTTACAAAGGAACTGAAGTCCATGGAAGAGTATGATGAGAGCGATTCAAGAAAGATGACATTAAACTACCAAGCAATGAACATTCTTTGTTGTGCGTTGGTTGTCAATGAATACAATAGAGTGATGGAATGTGATTCCGCTCATGAAATGTGGAAGCTACTTCAAGTCACTCATGAAGAAGAAAGAGCAAATGTGTGCTTCATGGCAATGGAAGATGAGGTACAACCTACTCCATCTACCTCTACTTCTTATGATGATAATATTGATGATCCTAGTGAATTACTTGTTGAGATGTATGGAGAATTAAAAAAGGCTTTGAAAAAGAATAAGGAAATGAAACTCAAAATTAATGAGTTATTGAATGAAAATTCAAAATTATTTTGTGAGAACAAAAAACTTCTTGAATCTATTGATTGTTTAAATATTGAAAAAGAAGTTTTAAATGTTTCTTTACAAAACATATCTCTTGAAAATAAATCTCTTTGTACAAAAGTTTCTTCTCTTGAAAAAATGCTTAGTGATCATGAAATTTTGAAAAAGAAAATTAATGATCTTACATCATGTGTTGAAAAATTTACAAATGGAAGAGACAATTTTGGCAAACTACTTGGATCTCAAATATCTTCTATTGCTAAAAATGGTCTTGGTTACAATTATGTCAATAATGTGCCTAAACATAACAACTTCTTTGTTAGAGCTACTTCTACTTCTTTCCATCATACTTGTTGTACTTATTGTGGAAAACATGGACATAAAGTCACCAAATGTTATGTTAAAAGAAAAGTAGAGAATGGTGTAAAAACCATTTGGAGAGTTAAGGGAACTATTACTAATCCCCACTGACCCAAGAAAGTATGGGTACCAAAGGATACTTCCTCTCCTTTATTGCTGGTATATTACAATTCAAACTCAAGCACTACTAAGAGGTATATTGATGATGTTGGCTTAAAGAATAATAGAAAACACCTCATTTATAATCAAGGTCAAAGCAACCAAAGAAGGATTTGTTTTTGAGGCAAGAAGAAAGGAGGAATTCTTGGAGTAATCAATGTTGGTAAAGGTTTCTCTTTTCTTTTTAAACAAATGTTACTTAGTGCTGATTTGAACTATAACTTGCTTAGCATTAGTCAATTGTGTGACAATGAATAAGAAGTTAAATGCCAACATGCGAAGTTTCAATTGAGAATCCCTTTTGTTAAGATTTAAAAAATTGCCAACCATGACTTGTCAATTGCTTCTATGAAGTTGATTAGGTAAGATTGATGATATGAGATTGAATTCATGGTTGATATGTTTTTGAAATTGATTATATGTCATGATAAAATGATTAAAATAGCTATGATTGAATATCTATGCATATGCTTGGCCAAAAACATCTTTATGAAACTTTACAAAATGTTCGGACTTGAAGTTTGAATGTAGACTATAAGTTTGGTCGCCCGAACATGTATAAAAAAATGATATTTTGTGATTTTGATCAATTACTTACAAAATGTTTCAATGTGTGTTTTATCTTGATAAGCTTGAATGTCTTGTTGCTTATAATAATGATTGATTTTCTTGGCCTAGAAGATTTGGTCACGTGAACATGGACTTGTTGAACAAACTTTCCTCTCAAGATTTAGTTGGAGGATTGCTAAAAATGTGTTTTGAGAAAATTGTCTTTCACATACTTGTAAATATGGAAAACAAACAAAAAAATCTTCCAAACCTAAGAAAATGACTTTCACTTCAAAACCTCTTAAAAATTGTTTATATGGAATGTTTGGACCAATAAGGATCACTAGTCTTGATGGTAAGAGGAATTCATATATGATTGTTGATGATTTCTCTAGATTTACATGGGTGATCTTTCTAGCTCAAAAAGATGAAGTTCTTTCATGAATTTGTAAGACTTTTCAAAAGGGTCCAAATCTCTCTTGTGTGCAAATTGATTACTATTGGAAGTCACAATGGGAGAGAATTTTACAATCAAGATTTTACAAAACATTGTGATGAGAATGGGATTGCTCACAATCTTTTGAACTTATATTTGATAGAATACTCTAGAATTTAAACATACATGACTGGTTGTATCAAATATACATGAATACGTGTAACAAAGTACTTTATATTGAATACTACTTGCATGTATTGCCTATTTCAAAGTTTTGGTTACAAGTGCCTTATATTGAATATGTGCGATAACTTGGAAAATTTGATAGAAAATTGAATGATGGGATATTCCTTGGTTTTTCCTCTAACAACAAGGCTTATAGAGTTTCTAAGAAAAAGAACCTTACATGATGAGGAAACTATTCATGTTAGTTTTGATGAATCTTACATTTACTTGGAAAGAAAAGATGAAGATGATGTAGGTACATCTATGAATGACTATCAAACCCATCTTCAAGCACCAACTTTGGAGGATCACACCAATGAGGAAGAAATGATTGAACAAAATCAAGATAACCAACCTAGTGGTGACCAAGAGCTCTCAAAGAACCTAAGATATTCAAGAGGGCACCCTAAGGAGCAAATCATTGGTGATATCTCCCAAGGAGTAAACATAAGACGGTATTTTATCGATTACTTTATTCTTTACCTCATACGAGCCTAAAAGTATTGATGATGCATTGTGTGATGATTTTTGGATTATTACTATGCAAGAGAAATTAAATAAATTTGAAAGATACAAAACTTCAAAATTCCTAAATCTCATTCCATTATTGGAACTAAATGGTTTTTAGAAATAAACTCAATGAATCCGAGGAAGGTGTAAGAAATAAATCAAGATTTGTCACCCAAGGATTCAATCAAAGAGAGTGAATTGTTTATGATGAAACCTTTGTTCCGAATGCTAGACTTAAGTCCATAAGAATGCTTTTGACTTTTACTTTCTTTAAAGGTTTTAAATTATTTCAAATGAATGTCAAAAGAGCTTTTCTAAATGGTTCTATTGAGGAAGAGATTTATGCGGAACACTCACCCGGTTTTGATCATGAAAAGTTTCCTAACCATGTTTTCAAATTATCCAAAGCTTTGTATGATTTAAAACAAGCTCCTAGAGCTTTGTATAAAAAAAATTGAGTGTTTTTCTTCTTTCAAAAGGATTTTCAAGAGGAAAGGTTGACACTACTATTTTCATAAAAAAAAAAACCTCTTGTAACAATGATCTATAAGTTGTCCAAATATATGATACAATTCTTTTTTGGTGCTTTTAATACTTCACTTTGTGATGTGTTTGCCAAGTTAATGTAAAGTAAATTTGAAATGAGCATGATAGGAAAACTCTATTTCTTTCTTGGCCTACAAATCAAGAAAACCAAGGATGTCACTTTCATGAATCAAGTTAAGGTATAGGCACTTCCATAAGTTTATCAACTATGTTTGACAAGAATAAAACGGTGTCATAGGAGTAGTCAACTATATTTGACAGCAAGTAGAGCCAATATTATATTTGTCATGTGTTTGTGTGCTAGATTTCATCTTGTCCTAAGAGTCTCATTTGATTGCTGTTAAACACATTTTCTATTACCTTATTGATACGCTAAGTGATTATAGTCTACATTTCAAATGTGTGGCCATGTTATATGATAGCACTAATGCAACAAATTTGACCATCATATTATTTAACAAACTAGGACAAAGCATATAGAGATCAAATTTCATTTCATTAGAGATCACTCTACTAAGGGTAATACTTGTTTAAAGCATGTTTATATTAATGAACAAATTAATGATACTGTTACTAAGCCATTGGCCAAAGAAAGGTTTAACCAATCTTAGAAGAAGCTTACAGATTTCAAAATTCAATAACTAATGAGTGTATTCAAGTGTTGTAGCTCCAAGTGAGGACAAAGAAGCCTAGCATGGGAAAAGGAAAGGGAAAAGAAAAAGAAAGAGAAGGAGGACCAGCGATCAATGAACCAAAGAAGGTTTATGTTCCTCAAAGCATGTCATGCCTGGATAGATTTGTCACAATGGAGGCTGCTATTGAATTTGATGATTGGACAAAAATGAACCATAAGACAAATCCAAGCCACAAGGTGGATGTCATCAAACTATCCGAAATGGGTAATATACTCTCATTTTTAAATTATGTGAGATGGACTAGTTTGCTTGTGTTTGATGAATGCTATTACGTTCCTTAGTTTATGAAGTTTAAGCAAATATTAAGGAAGAAAGAGTTGAGCAAGTTGATAATATAGCTATGCAGTGGTTTTCTTCAAGAATATCACAAGTTGATTTTTGAGATTGATAATGCATTGCTCAATAGAATTTGTGATGTTGAGGATGTTGGGTTTAGGCATTATTCTTCCAGGGGACATTGTTTTATAAGTGAGTTATACTCACATGAAAGAATTGAGAATGCCTATATAAATGGTAGAAGCCTCAAGACTAGAAAGGAGAGAGAGATAAAAGCTTTTTGATGTTAGTAAAAGAATTTTGCATCACATGCTTACTACCTTTATTATAGTATACTTTGGGCACAAATCTTCTGTTGATTATATGTATGTTGTAATTATGCTAGCCATGCATAAGAAAAGAAAAATGAATTTTGGATATATAGTGCTAAAGAATAAAATGGCTGCTAAAAGATCCGAGCATAAGGCATTGTCGTATGGAACATTATTAACAGGATTTTTCAAGTATCTCCAAGTGCAATTGTCTTCTAGTGGTTTACCAATAAAGAGTGAAGAAGTCTACACCAACAACTCACTAAAGAGAATGCTTTGGATACTTGATGATGATAATATATGAAGGGCTAGAAGAGAAACTCCTCTAAGGGGTGATAGAAGAGTTGCTAGTGATAATGAAGAGAAGGAAGAAGAAAATGAACAAGAAGAAGAGGATGAAGAGGAAATCCTTGCTAGAGAAAGAAATAAAAAAAGGAAGCATGAGTCACCAAGTGAGGGGGAGCAACTCCCCACAAAAAGAAGACTATTTGAAGAGGTATCCTTCATTGAAGGAAATAAGTTGAAGGTGATAATCTCACTAGAGTTAATACCATAGTTGCCAAGATATTTCAAGAGGCATTGAACAACCATGTAAAGGAAATGAAAAAGATGGACAAACTCTTCGAGTTCTTGGCTCCAATGATTCTTGGAAAATTTGATGGTTTATAAGCTAGAGTCAAGAGTATGGAAGAAGACTTGAGAAAGATTTCTCAAGTGGTTTTAAATGGTACAAGTTCCTATAAAGCCAAATGAAGAAGATCAAGAGGATAATATGGGTGAAGATGGCAGCAATAAGGATGATAGTTATGATAGTGAAAATTGAGATGGCTATTAATTTGTTGCTAAAGAAGAAAGAAGATGAAGAAAAAGGCAGTGAAGCACCCCAAGAAGGAGAAGAGCATGAGAATAAAGAGGTAAAGCTCAAGAGAACAAGCAAGAAGAAGAAGGTGAAGGGAGTTTAACAAAGTCAAATCACAAATCCATCACCAATTTCCTTCAGTCAAGAGAGAAGGAAAATGTGGTTCAAAGGAAGAAGATCCAAAGATCCTCTCGATTAGTAACCTTCCAAAGTCGAACTACACGGGCAAGGAGTCAACAAATGAAGGACCCCATCATATAGAGATCAAGGAAACATGGCTATCACAACGAACAAATTTGAAAGTGAAGACCGCGAAGTGCATCCAAGACTAAGCCTTTCTATCCCTAAACTCTATTTTGTTGCCTATTTTAGTTTATGCCTTGATGCACATGTTATGCTTTAACATTGAAATTTACTTGTGCCTTTCTAGTCATTATACTGTTTTGAAGCTCAATATATGAAATCCTTGTGATAAGAGCTTCTTTTGTTTCACTTTTGTTGTCCAAGTACTCTTACCCCACCTTTGATTGATGACAAAAGGGGGAGAAGAAATGTGATGACAAAATGTGTGAAAATATGAAATAGTAGTGGAATTCCTCATGCATGAAGAGAAAATGTGTGAATTTTCTGAAAATCCATGCATATGTCAAGGGGGAGAAAGAATGACTACAAAATGTTCTATGTGTTTGCTGTAAATGTGCTATGTGCTATGTGTTATAGGTTAAAATGTAAAATGAATGTGTACTGTGAAAATATTTGGCTGCATTTGAAATTTAAATTGAATATGTTATAATATGTGAGGTTTTGGGTATTTTCTAAGATTTTGGAATATGGTTAAGTTGATATTGAAATCTTGAACTTGGTTCTTGACTTGACCTATGATTTTGGATTGATTCATGAAAACAATTGGATGCATGAATCTTGTGGTTTTGCAAAGCTAAACTGAGTGCTATTGTGGACATACATGTTTGAGTACTTCAATATTTCATTTGAAAATGCAAAATCACCTTTTCAAACTTGTTGCAAAAATTTTTGACTTGAAATTCGGATGCATCCATATTTCATTGCCAAAAAGTGCTTCTTTGTTTTTCAAATTGATGCAAATATGTTTTATTCTCTTCCATTATGTTTGAACAACCTTAGGAAAGATTTATTTCACATTAAACTTTCATTATATTGAATTTATTGCAATTTGGACTTCGAATGTCAAAATTCGGATGCATGAGTTTAAAAATTCGGATGTATGTTCTAAAATTCGGATGCATGATATGTTCAAATTGATTCAAATATGTTTTAATCTCTTCTAATAAGTTTGAACAACCTTAGGAAAGCTTATTTACAAAATTTGCAGCTTTCATTTTACTTATTTTAAAGTTTGGACTTGCTATGCAAAAAAATTCGGATGCATGATATCTCTAGTCCAAATGTGCTGAAAAATGAGCACAATCTAAGGGGGAGAATGTTAGCCCTAAGGGCAAATCATGTAGTTATGATTAGTTTTGATTAATGACAAACATTGATGAGGACTAATATGCTTGTATGTTGTGTGATAGGATTTGTGGATTAAGAAGTTTGAAGTCTCATTGCCTTGAAGCTAAAATGCAAGAACAACTCAAATATATCAAAGTGATTGAAGATTGAAGAGTTTGTTCAAGATGTTAGAAGACTTTGAAGACATGAAGTGTAGGTTGCATGTGCTTAATAGGTAACCTTTTTAAACCCTACACTCTTAAGCCTTGGAATCTATGAATTGCAATTGTGAGCACAAAAATTGATTTAAATGGTTTCAATGGTTTTGAACTTACCTAAATTATCAAGTTTTCATAAATGGTTTTTGCACTTAAAAGGTCTTTAATCACTTATCTTTGAGGCTAGAATGTTTTCCAACTTGTTTGAATTGATTTAAACATGTTTTGACAAAGTTTGAAAAATTCGGATGCAAGATTCGGACGCAGGGCAAAAAATTCGGTCGTCCGAATTTTGTAGCAAAAGTTTGCTACTGTTCTTCCAGAGAAATTCAGAAGAAGATTCGGACGCATGAAGAAAAATTCGGTCGACCGAATTTTGTAGCGAAAAATTCGGACGCAAAATTCGGTCGTCTGAATTTTGTAGCGAAAAATTCGGATGCAGAAATCGGTCGTCCGAATTTTCTGAAACTAGCCGTTACTAGCCGTTTTATGACCGTTTTAACTTATTTTCAAATTCTATAAAGGCTAGAAACTCTACAGTTTTGAAAGAACTTTTGCACAAAAGAAATCCTTGAAGCTCTAACTTGTTTTACATCAAAATTATATCAAAAGCTCTCATATTGCCTTGTGCTCAAAGATTGAAATTCAAGATTCCAAAGGCAAGAAGTGAAGTGCTGCTAGCAATTGTATTCATCCACCAAGAAGTGTTGGTAACATTCAAATTATCTCTTTACATTTTTGTTGTGATTGATACAAGGTTGTCAAGAGACTTAAAACCCTTGTGGAGGGTGAGCCATAGACTAGATTAATCAAGGTTGTTGTGTAAAACCCATTGGTGAGGGTGAGCCTTGGATTAGATTGGTCTAGGTTGTCTACTGACATAAAACTCTTAGTGATAAGAGTGAACCTTGTTTATTATATTGAAAAGAGATTGTTGTGGTAAAACCCATTGAAGGGTGAGCCTCTTGTGTATTTGCTTGGATTAAGCATATAGTGAATTGGTTGAAATCCTTGAGTGTGGACTCAAGGTAGTGGATGTAGATCTTAGAGAGATCGAACCACTATAAATCGTGTGTTCATTTTTTTATAGCTTAACTTGTTACATACTTGTGTTATTATTATTTGTTCATAGTTGTTGATTGATTGGGTGTGATCTTATAGTTTGATAATCTAGTCTTAACCATCAAATCACATATAAACTAGAAGTTTGTGAATTTAAAGAAAAGCTTTCATTAAGGCAAAGGGTTTGCAAAAAGGGAAAAGATTTTCGATAATTAGCCAAAGACCTAATTCACCCCTCTTAGGTCTTTCAGATTCTTTAACAAATATCCCTTTTTGTTTTGGATCAAAACAATCATGTGTAAAACTGAGACCATGCTTTACAAATGAGGATCTTTGATAACCAAGTAATTTTTAAAATTTTCTCTTACATTTGTAAATTTCTCAATGCATAAAGTAAGATCATTTACTTTCCTTTTTAAAAACTCATGATCTTTTAGCATTGATTCAAGAGAAATAATTCTTGAACAAAGCTTTTTGTTTTCAAAAGATACATTTTGTATGGTAGTATTCAAAACTTCTTTTTCAAAGGTAAGAGAATTAATGGTCTAAAGATGTCTATCATTTTCAACACATAATTTTGAATTTTCATTTGAAAAATCATTTATTTTAGATTTCATTTCTTTATTTTCTTTTGATGCCTTTTTCAATTCTTCATATAGTTCTATAATTTAATCACTAGAATCACTATCATCATCACAAAAATTTGAAATAAAGGGTGAAGATTGTACCTCATCATCAATGGCCATAAAGCATATGTTCTCCTTCCCTTCATTGTCATCCTCACTTTCTTGTTGATCCCACGTTCCAGCTAATCCTTTTCCTTTCTTGGCAGATTTCTTTCTGTTTTTGCTTTCTCTTTCCCTCTTTAACACTTTGGGACAGTCAGCAATATGATGCTCTGTACTCTTGCATTCAAAACATTAAGGTTTATAGGATGATGATTGTCCACTCTTCTTGACTGGCTTTCTTCCTTTCTTGAGAAATTCCTTTTTGTAGAATCTCTTGAACTTCTTCACTGCCATTGCAATCTCTTCTTCTCCACTGTTTCCTCCTTCTTCTTCACTTGAAGATTGTTCTTGTTCACTCAAGTTATTTGAGGCATTAAGAACTACTCCTTCCCTTTTCTTCATCTTCCTTATCATTCAACCGTTCCATCTTCATTTCATGTGTAAGTAGTTTTCCAATAAGCTCTTCAAGAGGAAGAGTTTTTAGATCTTTGGACTCCTCAATAGCAAGCATCTTTGGCTGCTAGGATTTTGGTAGAGCATCCAAAATCTTTCTGTATTGCTGTCCCATAGTATAGATTTTACCATAAGCTTTCAAGCCATTGAAAATATTAGTAAACCTTGTAAACATATCACTAATATTTTCACCTTGTTTCATAGTAAACATTTCATAATCTCTAACAAGCATAGCAAGTTTAGATTCTTTAATTTGATTAGTACCTTCATGTGTAATTTGGAGTAATCTCCACATATCATGAGCAGAATCACACCCACTAACTCAATTATATTTAGTAACATCTAATGCACAACTTAATATGTTCATGGCCTGATAATTTAATGTCATTTTCCTTGAGTCATGTTCATCAAATTCATCAGTGGATTTGGGTTCTGAGGTTACTCCATCTGCTCTCATTTTCATTGGGACATAGGGACCTTTCTCAACTATGTTCCATAAATCAAAATTGATAGAACAAATATATATTTTAACTTTAGACTTCCAAAAAGTTTAATTTGTTCCATCAAACAACGGAGGTCTATTCGTAGAGGATCCTTCTAGGTAAGGTAGGTTTGAAATATTAGCCATAGGATCTTTGTCTTCTAGGTTGTAAAACCACACAAAGAGGTTCTAGCTCTGATACCAATTGAAATACCTAAGGGGGGGGGTGAATTAGGTATTTGGCTAATTTTTTCAAAATCAAACCTTTTATATGAATTAGTGGTGCATTCAAAATCACCACACTATGGTTTTACACTCACAACCTCTTCTAGTAACTTTTACATACAAGGCTCACCACATACAATGGTTTTATATCTCAAACAACCTTGAATTACAACTTCAAGGATCACCCTTATCTAAAGGGTTTTATGTTATCATGATAACCTTGCTAGAGCTAGTAGACCAACACAATTTAATAAGTAAAGATGAGTGTGTAGATGTTACTACTTGTTGGTAGATATTACACAAAGTTGCACCTTCACACTTTGATGTCTTTGGATTGATCAATTGAATGCACAATACATAAGAGAGCTTGAGAAATGTTTGTAAAAGACTTTAGAAAGCTTAGAGTATTCAAGGATTCAAAACATACAGAAGATTGCACGTTTATAACTTTTATAGAATTTGAAAATCAGTTAAAACAGCTAAAAAACGGTTAGTTAACGGCTATTTTCAGGAAATTCGGAAGACCGAATTCTGCGTCCGAATTTTTCGGACTACCGAATTCTTCCTACTGCGTCCAAATCTTCGTTCGAATTTCTCTGGAAGAACAGTGACCATGCTGAGGGCCAAAATTCGGATGACCAAATTTTTCTTCATGCGTCCGAATCTTCTTTCGAATTTCTCTGGAAGAACAGTAGCAAACTTTTGCTACCAAATTCAAACGACCGAATTTCTTGTAATCATGTTCAACCTTTGTAAAATCATTTGAGATTTAACTTCCAAAGATTTGAAACACATTTGGTATATATAGAAAACTTATTTAGACATATATAAGTTTGGAAACCAAAATCAAATTCCTTTGGTCATATAAAGTTTACTTAAAAAAACTTTTAGGACACAAAACCACATTAATTTAGAAATTTATTCAAAGCCTTTTAAAATTAAGAAACCTATTTTATTCTATCTTATGCATTCAATAAACTCCAAGACATACAAGTGTAGAGTTTACATAGATATTACCTATCATCATACCTACTCTCTACACTCCAAGTCTTCAATGCCTTGAGTTCATCTTTTTATAAACCTCAAAAGACTCATAGTATATTGAGGTTGTTCTTGCTCTTTGGCTTGAAGGCAATAAGACTCCAAACTTCTTAGTTCACAAATCCTATTACACAATATAAACATATTAGTTCTCATCAATATTTGTCATTAATCAAAACTACATGATTTGCCCTTAGGGCTAACAAACTCTATTCATCACATAGTATGTGATATTTACGGCTTCGCCCCAAAAATATTTTGACAAAGAATTTTCACAAAGTATAGACCTAGTCATTTCTGGCAGCCAAAATGTTATATGAAATACCATTTTCATCACCAAGTTTTGTAAAGTTTTGATTGTAAAATTCTCTCCCATTGTCATTTCTAATAAAAATCAATTTGTAATCAAGGAAAGTTTGAACCTTTTTGAAAAGTCTTACAAATTCATAAAAGGCTTCATCTTTTTTAGCATAAAAGAGTACCAATGTGAATCTTGAAAAGTCATCAACAATTACATAAGCATACCTCTTACCACCAAGGCTAATGGTCGTCACTCCTCATAGGTTCAAATAAATCTGTATGAATAAGTACAAGAGGTTTTCAACTGAAGGTGGAGTATTTTACTTGGAAACAATTTTTTACAATTATTTCATAAAGTTATTTTTGAAACAACCCTACATCATATTCATTTTAAGCACATGTAATCATTTGATTGTCGTCAAAAGATTGTCCACTCTTCTTGACTGGCTTTCTTCCTTTCTTGAGAAATTCCTTTTTGTAGAATCTCTTGAACTTCTTCACTGCCATTGCAATCTCTTCTTCTCCACTGTTTCCTCCTTCTTCTTCACTTGAAGATTGTTCTTGTTCACTCAAGTTATTTGAGGCATTAAGAACTACTCCTTCCCTTTTCTTCATCTTCCTTATCATTCAACCGTGTCATCTTCATTTCATGTGTAAGTAGTTTTCCAATAAGCTCTTCAAGAGGAAGAGTTTTTAGATCTTTGGACTCCTCAATAGCAAGCGTCTTTGGCTGCCAGGATTTTGGTAGAGCATCCAAAATCTTTCTGTATTGCTGTCCCATAGTATAGATTTTACCATAAGCTTTCAAGCCATTGAAAATATTAGTAAACCTTGTAAACATATCACTAATATTTTCACCTTGTTTCATAGTAAACATTTCATAATCTCTAACAAGCATAGCAAGTTTAGATTCTTTAATTTGATTAGTACCTTCATGTGTAATTTGGAGTAATCTCCATATATCATGAGCAGAATCACACCCACTAACTCAATTATATTTAGTAACATCTAATGCACAACTTAATATGTTCATGGCCTGATAATTTAATGTCATTTTCCTTGAGTCATGTTCATCAAATTCATCAGTGGATTTGGGTTCTGAGGTTACTCCATCTCGCTTCTCATTTTCATTGGGACATAGGGACCTTTTCTCAACTATGTTCCATAAATCAAAATTGATAGAACAAATATATATTTTAACTTTAGACTTCCAAAAAGTTTAATTTGTTCCATCAAACAACGGAGGTCTATTCGTAGAGGATCCTTCTAGGTAAGGTAGGTTTGAAATATTAGCCATAGGATCTTTGTCTTCTAGGTTGTAAAACCACACAAAGAGGTTCTAGCTCTGATACCAATTGAAATACCTAAGGGGGGGTGAATTAGGTATTTGGCTAATTTTTTTCAAAAATCAAACCTTTTATATGTATAGATCAACAACAGATTATATGGACAAGAGAGAAACAATTTATGGCAAAGCAATATAAGAAATGTAGACCAAGGAACACAAGCAATTTATAGTGGTTCGATCCTCAAGATCTACCTCCACTACCTTAAGCCTACACTTAAGGATTTCAATTACTCTACTATGTGCTCAAGTTCACATATTACAAGAGAGGCTCACCACACTATGGTTTTACACTCACAACCTCTTCTAGTAACTTTTACATACAAGGCTCACCACATACAATGGTTTTATATCTCAAACAACCTTGAATTACAACTTCAAGGATCACCCTTATCTAAAGGGTTTTATGTTATCATGATAACCTTGCTAGAGCTAGTAGACCAACACAATTTAATAAGTAAAGATGAGTGTGTAGATGTTACTACTTGTTGGTAGATATTACACAAAGTTGCACCTTCACACTTTGATGTCTTTGGATTGATCAATTGAATGCACAATACATAAGAGAGCTTGAGAAATGTTTGTAAAAGACTTTAGAAAGCTTAGAGTATTCAAGGATTCAAAACATACAGAAGATTGCACGTTTATAACTTTTATAGAATTTGAAAATCAGTTAAAACAGCTAAAAAACGGTTAGTTAACGGCTATTTTCAGGAAATTCGGAAGACCGAATTCTGCGTCCGAATTTTTCGGACTACCGAATTCTTCCTACTGCGTCCAAATCTTCGTTCGAATTTCTCTAGAAGAACAGTGACCATGCTGAGGGCCAAAATTCGGATGACCAAATTTTTCTTCATGCGTCCGAATCTTCTTTCGAATTTCTCTGGAAGAACAGTAGCAAACTTTTGCTACCAAATTCAAACGACCGAATTTCTTGGAATCTTGTTCAACCTTTGTAAAATCATTTGAGATTTAACTTCCAAAGATTTGAAACACATTTGGTATATATAGAAAACTTATTTAGACATATATAAGTTTGAAAACCAAAATCAAATTCCTTTGGTCATATAAAGTTTACTTAAAAAAACTTTTAGGACACAAAACCACATTCATTTAGAAATTTATTCAAAGCCTTTTAAAATTAAGAAACCTATTTTATGCTCTCTTATGCATTCAATAAACTCCAAGACATACAAGTGTAGAGTTTACATAGATATTACCTATCATCATACCTACTCTCTACACTCCAAGTCTTCAATGCCTTGAGTTCATCTTTGTATAAAACTCAAAAGACTCATAGTATATTGAGGTTGTTCTTTCTCTTTGGCTTGAAGGCAATAAGACTCCAAACTTCTTAGTTCACAAATCCTATTACACAATATAAACATATTAGTTCTCATCAATATTTGTCATTAATCAAAACTACATGATTTGCCCTTAGGGCTAACAAACTCTATACATCACATAGTATGTGATATTTACGGCTTCGCCCCAAAAATATTTTGACAAAGAATTTTCACAAAGTATAGACCTAGTCATTTTACGGCAGCCAAAATGTTATATGAAATACCATTTTCATCACCAAGTTTTGTAAAGTTTTGATTGTAAAATTCTCTCCCATTGTCATTTCTAATAAAAATCAATTTGTAATCAAGGAAAGTTTGAACCTTTTTGAAAAGTCTTACAAATTCATAAAAGGCTTCATCTTTTTTAGCATAAAAGAGTACCAATGTGAATCTTGAAAAGTCATCAACAATTTCATAAGCATACCTCTTACCACCAAGGCTAATGGTCGTCACTCCTCATAGGTTCAAATAAATCTGTATGAATAAGTACAAGAGGTTTTCAACTGAAGGTGGAGTATTTTACTTGGAAACAATTTTTTACAATTATTTCATAAAGTTATTTTTGAAACAACCCTACATCATATTCATTTTAAGCACATGTAATCATTTGATTGTCGCCAAAAGATTGTCCACTCTTCTTGACTGGCTTTCTTCCTTTCTTGAGAAATTCCTTTTTGTAGAATCTCTTGAACTTCTTCACTGGCATTGCAATCTCTTCTTCTCCACTGTTTCCTCCTTCTTCTTCACTTGAAGATTGTTCTTGTTCACTCAAGTTATTTGAGGCATTAAGAACTACTCCTTCCCTTTTCTTCATCTTCCTTATCATTCAACCGTGTCATCTTCATTTCATGTGCAAGTAGTTTTCCAATAAGCTCTTCAAGAGGAAGAGTTTTTAGATCTTTGGACTCCTCAATAGCAAGCGTCTTTGGCTGCCAGGATTTTGGTAGAGCATCCAAAATCTTTCTGTATTGCTGTCCCATAGTATAGCTTTTACCATAAGCTTTCAAGCCATTGAAAATATTAGTAAACCTTGTAAACATATCACTAATATTTTCACCTTGTTTCATAGTAAACAGTTCATAATCTCTAACAAGCATAACAAGTTTAGATTCTTTAATTTGATTAGTACCTTCATGTGTAATTTGGAGTAATATCCACATATCATGAGCAGAATCACACCCACTAACTCAATTATATTTAGTAACATCTAATGCACAACTTAATATGTTCATGGCCTGATAATTTAATGTCATTTTCCTTGAGTCATGTTCATCAAATTCATCAGTGGATTTGGGTTCTGAGGTTACTCCATCTGCTCTCATTTTCATTGGGACATAGGGACCTTTCTCAACTATGTTCCATAAATCAAAATTGATAGAACAAATATATATTTTAACTTTAGACTTCCAAAAAGTTTAATTTGTTCCATCAAACAACGGAGGTCTATTCGTAGAGGATCCTTCTAGGTAAGGTAGGTTTGAAATATTAGCCATAGGATCTTTGTCTTCTAGGTTGTAAAACCACACAAAGAGGTTCTAGCTCTGATACCAATTGAAATACCTAAGGGGGGTGAATTAGGTATTTGGCTAATTTTTTCAAAATCAAACCTATTATATGTATAGATCAACAACAGATTATATGGACAAGAGAGAAACAATTTATGGCAAAGCAATATAAGAAATGTAGACCAAGGAACACAAGCAATTTATAGTGGTTCGATCCTCAAGATCTACCTCCACTACCTTAAGCCTACACTTAAGGATTTCAATTACTCTACTATGTGCTCAAGTTCACATATTACAAGAGAGGCTCACCACACTATGGTTTTACACTCACAACCTCTTCTAGTAACTTTTACATACAAGGCTCACCACATACAATGGTTTTATATCTCAAACAACCTTGAATTACAACTTCAAGGATCACCCTTATCTAAAGGGTTTTATGTTATCATGATAACCTTGCTAGAGCTAGTAGACCAACACAATTTAATAAGTAAAGATGAGTGTGTAGATGTTACTACTTGTTGGTAGATATTACACAAAGTTGCACCTTCACACTTTGATGTCTTTGGATTGATCAATTGAATGCACAATACATAAGAGAGCTTGAGAAATGTTTGTAAAAGACTTTAGAAAGCTTAGAGTATTCAAGGATTCAAAACATACAGAAGATTGCACGTTTATAACTTTTATAGAATTTGAAAATCAGTTAAAACAGCTATAAAACGGTTAGTTAACGGCTATTTTCAGGAAATTCGGACGACCGAATTCTGCGTCCGAATTTTTCGGACTACCGAATTCTTCCTACTGCGTCCAAATCTTCTTTCGAATTTCTCTGGAAGAACAGTAGCAAACTTTTGCTACCAAATTCAAACGACCGAATTTCTTGTAATCATGTTCAACCTTTGTTAAATCATTTGAGATTTAACTTCCAAAGATTTGAAACACATTTGGTATATATAGAAAACTTATTTAGACATATATAAGTTTGGAAACCAAAATCAAATTCCTTTGGTCATATAAAGTTTACTTAAAAAAACTTTTAGGACACAAAACCACATTAATTTAGAAATTTATTCAAAGCCTTTTAAAATTAAGAAACCTATTTTATGCTATCTTATGCATTCAATAAACTCCAAGACATACAAGTGTAGAGTTTACATAGATATTACCTATCATCATACCTACTCTCTACACTCCAAGTCTTCAATGCCTTGAGTTCATCTTTTTTATAAACCTCAAAAAGACTCATAGTATATTGAGGTTGTTCTTGCTCTTTGGCTTGAAGGCAATAAGACTCCAAACTTCTTAGTTCACAAATCCTATTACACAATATAAACATATTAGTTCTCATCAATATTTGTCATTAATCAAAACTACATGATTTGCCCTTAGGGCTAACAAACTCTATTCATCACATAGTATGTGATATTTACGGCTTTCACCCCCAAAAAATATTTTGACAAAGAATTTTCACAAAGTATAGACCTAGTCATTTCTGGCAGCCAAAATGTTATATGAAATACCATTTTCATCACCAAGTTTTGTAAAGTTTTGATTGTAAAATTCTCTCCCATTGTCATTTCTAATAAAAATCAATTTGTAATCAAGGAAAGTTTGAACCTTTTTGAAAAGTCTTACAAATTCATAAAAGGCTTCATCTTTTTTAGCATAAAAGAGTACCAATGTGAATCTTGAAAAGTCATCAACAATTACATAAGCATACCTCTTACCACCAAGGCTAATGGTCGTCACTCCTCATAGGTTCAAATAAATCTGTATGAATAAGTACAAGAGGTTTTCAACTGAAGGTGGAGTATTTTACTTGGAAACAATTTTTTACAATTATTTCATAAAGTTATTTTTGAAACAACCCTACATCATATTCATTTTAAGCACATGTAATCATTTGATTGTCGCCAAAAGATTGTCCACTCTTCTTGACTGGCTTTCTTCCTTTCTTGAGAAATTCCTTTTTGTAGAATCTCTTGAACTTCTTCACTGCCATTGCAATCTCTTCTTCTCCACTGTTTCCTCCTTCTTCTTCACTTGAAGATTGTTCTTGTTCACTCAAGTTATTTGAGGCATTAAGAACTACTCCTTCCCTTTTCTTCATCTTCCTTATCATTCAACCGTGTCATCTTCATTTCATGTGTAAGTAGTTTTCCAATAAGCTCTTCAAGAGGAAGAGTTTTTAGATCTTTGGACTCCTCAATAGCAAGCGTCTTTGGCTGCCAGGATTTTGGTAGAGCATCCAAAATCTTTCTGTATTGCTGTCCCATAGTATAGCTTTTACCATAAGCTTTCAAGCCATTGAAAATATTAGTAAACCTTGTAAACATATCACTAATATTTTCACCTTGTTTCATAGTAAACATTTCATAATCTCTAACGAGCATAGCAAGTTTAGATTCTTTAATTTGATTAATACCTTCATGTGTAATTTGGAGTAATCTCCACATATCATGAGCAGAATCACACCCACTAACTCAATTATATTTAGTAACATCTAATGCACAACTTAATATGTTCATGGCCTGATAATTTAATGTCATTTTCCTTGAGTCATGTTCATCAAATTCATCAGTGGATTTGGGTTCTGAGGTTACTCCATCTCGCTCTCATTTTCATTGGGACATAGGGACCTTTCTCAACTATGTTCCATAAATCAAAATTGATAGAACAAATATATATTTTAACTTTAGACTTCCAAAAAGTTTAATTTGTTCCATCAAACAACGGAGGTCTATTCGTAGAGGATCCTTCTAGGTAAGGTAGGTTTGAAATATTAGCCATAGGATCTTTGTCTTCTAGGTTGTAAAACCACACAAAGAGGTTCTAGCTCGATACCAATTGAAATACCTAAGGGGGGTGAATTAGGTATTTGGCTAATTTTTTCAAAATCAAACCTTTTATATGTATAGATCAACAACAGATTATATGGACAAGAGAGAAACAATTTATGGCAAAGCAATATAAGAAATGTAGACCAAGGAACACAAGCAATTTATAGTGGTTCGATCCTCAAGATCTACCTCCACTACCTTAAGCCTACACTTAAGGATTTCAATTACTCTACTATGTGCTCAAGTTCACATATTACAAGAGAAGCTCACCACACTATGGTTTTACACTCACAACCTCTTCTAGTAACTTTTACATACAAGGCTCACCACATACAATGGTTTTATATCTCAAACAACCTTGAATTACAACTTCAAGGATCACCCTTATCTAAAGGGTTTTATGTTATCAAGATAACCTTGCTAGAGCTAGTAGACCAAAACAATTTAATAAGTAAAGATGAGTGTGTAGATGTTACTACTTGTTGGTAGATATTACACAAAGTTGCACCTTCACACTTTGATGTCTTTGGATTGATCAATTGAATGCACAATACATAAGAGAGCTTGAGAAATGTTTGTAAAAGACTTTAGAAAGCTTAGAGTATTCAAGGATTCAAAACATACAGAAGATTGCACGTTTATAACTTTTATAGAATTTGAAAATCAGTTAAAACAGCTATAAAACGGTTAGTTAACGGCTATTTTCAGGAAATTCGGAAGACCGAATTCTGCGTCCGAATTTTTCGGACTACCGAATTCTTCCTACTGCGTCCAAATCTTCGTTCGAATTTCTCTAGAAGAACAGTGACCATGCTGAGGGCCAAAATTCGGATGACCAAATTTTTCTTCATGCGTACGAATCTTCTTTCGAATTTCTCTGGAAGAACAGTAGCAAACTTTTGCTACCAAATTCAAACGACCGAATTTCTTGGAATCATGTTCAACCTTTGTAAAATCATTTGAGATTTAACTTCCAAAGATTTGAAAAACATTTGGTATATATAGAAAACTTATTTAGACATATATAAGTTTGAAAACCAAAATCAAATTCCTTTGGTCATATAAAATTTACTTAAAAAAACTTTTAGGACACAAAACCACATTCATTTAGAAATTTATTCAAAGCCTTTTAAAATTAAGAAACCTATTTTATGCTCTCTTATGCATTCAATAAACTCCAAGACATACAAGTGTAGAGTTTACATAGATATTACCTATCATCATACCTACTCTCTACACTCCAAGTCTTCAATGCCTTGAGTTCATCTTTTTATAAACCTCAAAAGACTCATAGTATATTGAGGTTGTTCTTGCTCTTTGGCTTGAAGGCAATAAGACTCCAAACTTCTTAGTTCACAAATCCTATTACACAATATAAACATATTAGTTCTCATCAATATTTGTCATTAATCAAAACTACATGATTTGCCCTTAGGGCTAACAAACTCTATTCATCACATAGTATGTGATATTTACGGCTTTGCCCCAAAAATATTTTGACAAAGAATTTTCACAAAGTATAGACCTAGTCATTTCTGGCAGCCAAAATGTTATATGAAATACCATTTTCATCACCAAGTTTTGTAAAGTTTTGATTGTAAAATTCTCTCCCATTGTCATTTCTAATAAAAATCAATTTGTAATCAAGGAAAGTTTGAACCTTTTTGAAAAGTCTTACAAATTCATAAAAGGCTTCATCTTTTTTAGCATAAAAGAGTACCAATGTGAATCTTGAAAAGTCATCAACAATTACATAAGCATACCTCTTACCACCAAGGCTAATGGTCGTCACTCCTCATAGGTTCAAATAAATCTGTATGAATAAGTACAAGAGGTTTTCAACTCGAAGGTGGAGTATTTTACTTGGAAACAATTTTTTTACAATTATTTCATAAAGTTATTTTTGAAACAACCCTACATCATATTCATTTTAAGCACATGTAATCATTTGATTGTCGCCAAAAAGATTGTCCACTCTTCTTGACTGGCTTTCTTCCTTTCTTGAGAAATTCCTTTTTGTAGAATCTCTTGAACTTCTTCACTGCCATTGCAATCTCTTCTTCTCCACTGTTTCCTCCTTCTTCTTCACTTGAAGATTGTTCTTGTTCACTCAAGTTATTTGAGGCATTAAGAACTACTCCTTCCCTTTTCTTCATCTTCCTTATCATTCAACCGTGTCATCTTCATTTCATGTGTAAGTAGTTTTCCAATAAGCTCTTCAAGAGGAAGAGTTTTTAGATCTTTGGACTCCTCAATAGCAAGCGTCTTTGGCTGCCAGGATTTTGGTAGAGCATCCAAAATCTTTCTGTATTGCTGTCCCATAGTATAGCTTTTACCATAAGCTTTTCAAGCCATTGAAAATATTAGTAAACCTTGTAAACATATCACTAATATTTTCACCTTGTTTCATAGTAAACATTTCATAATCTCTAACAAGCATAGCAAGTTTAGATTCTTTAATTTGATTAGTACCTTCATGTGTAATTTGGAGTAATCTCCATATATCATGAGCAGAATCACACCCACTAACTCAATTATATTTAGTAACATCTAATGCACAACTTAATATGTTCATGGCCTGATAATTTAATGTCATTTTCCTTGAGTCATGTTCATCAAATTCATCAGTGGATTTGGGTTCTGAGGTTACTCCATCTGCTCTCATTTTCATTGGGACATAGGGACCTTTCTCAACTATGTTCCATAAATCAAAATTGATAGAACAAATATATATTTTAACTTTAGACTTCCAAAAAGTTTAATTTGTTCCATCAAACAACGGAGGTCTATTCGTAGAGGATCCTTCTAGGTAAGGTAGGTTTGAAATATTAGCCATAGGATCTTTGTCTTCTAGGTTGTAAAACCACACAAAGAGGTTCTAGCTCGATACCAATTGAAATACCTAAGTGGGGGTGAATTAGGTATTTGGCTAATTTTTTTCAAAATCAAACCTTTTATATGTATAGATCAACAACAGATTATATGGACAAGAGAGAAACAATTTATGGCAAAGCAATATAAGAAATGTAGACCAAGGAACACAAGCAATTTATAGTGGTTCGATCCTCAAGATCTACCTCCACTACCTTAAGCCTACACTTAAGGATTTCAATTACTCTACTATGTGCTCAAGTTCACATATTACAAGAGAAGCTCACCACACTATGGTTTTACACTCACAACCTCTTCTAGTAACTTTTACATACAAGGCTCACCACATACAATGGTTTTATATCTCAAACAACCTTGAATTACAACTTCAAGGATCACCCTTATCTAAAGGGTTTTATGTTATCATGATAACCTTGCTAGAGCTAGTAGACCAACACAATTTAATAAGTAAAGATGAGTTTGTAGATGTTACTACTTGTTGGTAGATATTACACAAAGTTGCACCTTCACACTTTGATGTCTTTGGATTGATCAATTGAATGCACAATACATAAGAGAGCTTGAGAAATGTTTGTAAAAGACTTTAGAAAGCTTAGAGTATTCAAGGATTCAAAACATACAGAAGATTGCACGTTTATAACTTTTATAGAATTTGAAAATCAGTTAAAACAACTAAAAAACGGTTAGTTAATCGGCTATTTTCAGTAAAATTCGAAGACCGACTCACGTCCGAATTTTTCGGACTACCGAATTCTTCCCTATCTGCGTCCCAAATCTTCGTTCGAATTTCTCTAGAAGAACAGTGACCATGCTGAGGGCCAAAATTCGGATGACCAAATTTTTCTTCATGCGTCCGAATCTTCTTTCGAATTTCTCTGGAAGAACAGTAGCAAACTTTTGCTACCAAATTCAAACGACCGAATTTCTTGGAATCTTGTTCAACCTTTGTAAAATCATTTGAGATTTAACTTCCAAAGATTTGAAACACATTTGGTATATATAGAAAACTTATTTAGACATATATAAGTTTGAAAACCAAAATCAAATTCCTTTGGTCATATAAAGTTTACTTAAAAAAACTTTTAGGACACAAAACCACATTCATTTAGAAATTTATTCAAAGCCTTTTAAAATTAAGAAACCTATTTTATGCTCTCTTATGCATTCAATAAACTCCAAGACATACAAGTGTAGAGTTTACATAGATATTACCTATCATCATACCTACTCTCTACACTCCAAGTCTTCAATGCCTTGAGTTCATCTTTGTATAAACCTCAAAAGACTCATAGTATATTGAGGTTGTTCTTTCTCTTTGGCTTGAAGGCAATAAGACTCCAAACTTCTTAGTTCACAAATCCTATTACACAATATAAACATATTAGTTCTCATCAATATTTGTCATTAATCAAAACTACATGATTTGCCCTTAGGGCTAACAAACTCTATACATCACATAGTATGTGATATTTACGGCTTCGCCCCAAAAATATTTTGACAAAGAATTTTCACAAAGTATAGACCTAGTCATTTCTGGCAGCCAAAATGTTATATGAAATACCATTTTCATCACCAAGTTTTGTAAAGTTTTGATTGTAAAATTCTCTCCCATTGTCATTTCTAATAAAAATCAATTTGTAATCAAGGAAAGTTTGAACCTTTTTGAAAAGTCTTACAAATTCATAAAAGGCTTCATCTTTTTTAGCATAAAAGAGTACCAATGTGAATCTTGAAAAGTCATCAACAATTTCATAAGCATACCTCTTACCACCAAGGCTAATGGTCGTCACTCCTCATAGGTTCAAATAAATCTGTATGAATAAGTACAAGAGGTTTTCAACTGAAGGTGGAGTATTTTACTTGGAAACAATTTTTTACAATTATTTCATAAAGTTATTTTTGAAACAACCCTACATCATATTCATTTTAAGCACATGTAATCATTTGATTGTCGCCAAAAGATTGTCCACTCTTCTTGACTGGCTTTCTTCCTTTCTTGAGAAATTCCTTTTTGTAGAATCTCTTGAACTTCTTCACTGGCATTGCAATCTCTTCTTCTCCACTGTTTCCTCCTTCTTCTTCACTTGAAGATTGTTCTTGTTCACTCAAGTTATTTGAGGCATTAAGAACTACTCCTTCCCTTTTCTTCATCTTCCTTATCATTCAACCGTGTCATCTTCATTTCATGTGCAAGTAGTTTTCCAATAAGCTCTTCAAGAGGAAGAGTTTTTAGATCTTTGGACTCCTCAATAGCAAGCGTCTTTTGGCTGCCGAGGATTTTGGTAGAGCATCCAAAATCTTTTCAGTATTGCTGTCCCATAGTATAGCATTTACCATAAGCTTTCAAGCCATTGAAAATATTAGTAAACCTTGTAAACATATCACTAATATTTTCACCTTGTTTCATAGTAAACAGTTCATAATCTCTAACAAGCATAGCAAGTTTAGATTCTTTAATTTGATTAGTACCTTCATGTGTAATTTGGAGTAATATCCACATATCATGAGCAGAATCACACCCACTAACTCAATTATATTTAGTAACATCTAATGCACAACTTAATATGTTCATGGCCCTGATAATTTAATGTCATTTTCCTTGAGTCATGTTCATCAAATTCATCAGTGGATTTGGGTTCTGAGGTTACTCCATCTGCTCTCATTTTCATTGGGACATAGGGACCTTTCTCAACTATGTTCCATAAATCAAAATTGATAGAACAAATATATATTTTAACTTTAGACTTTCAAAAAGTGTAATTTGTTCCATCAAACAACGGAGGTCTATTCGTAGAGGATCCTTCTAGGTAAGGTAGGTTTGAAATATTAGCCATAGGATCTTTGTCTTCTAGGTTGTAAAACCACACAAAGAGGTTCTAGCTCTGATACCAATTGAAATACCTAAGGGGGGGGGTGAATTAGGTATTTGGCTAATTTTTTCAAAATCAAACCTATTATATGTATAGATCAACAACAGATTATATGGACAAGAGAGAAACAATTTATGGCAAAGCAATATAAGAAATGTAGACCAAGGAACACAAGCAATTTATAGTGGTTCGATCCTCAAGATCTACCTCCACTACCTTAAGCCTACACTTAAGGATTTCAATTACTCTACTATGTGCTCAAGTTCACATATTACAAGAGAGGCTCACCACACTATGGTTTTACACTCACAACCTCTTCTAGTAACTTTTACATACAAGGCTCACCACATACAATGGTTTTATATCTCAAACAACCTTGAATTACAACTTCAAGGATCACCCTTATCTAAAGGGTTTTATGTTATCAAGATAACCTTGCTAGAGCTAGTAGACCAAAACAATTTAATAAGTAAAGATGAGTGTGTAGATGTTACTACTTGTTGGTAGATATTACACAAAGTTGCACCTTCACACTTTGATGTCTTTGGATTGATCAATTGAATGCACAATACATAAGAGAGCTTGAGAAATGTTTGTAAAAGACTTTAGAAAGCTTAGAGTATTCAAGGATTCAAAACATACGAAGATTGCACGTTTATAACTTTTATAGAATTTGAAAATCGATTAAAACAACTATAAAACGGTTAGTTAACGGCTATTTTCAGAAATTTGGACGACCGAATCTCGCATCCGAATTTTTCGAACTCACCGAATTCTTCCTATCTGCGTCCCAAATCTTCGTTCGAATTTCTCTGGAAGAACAAGTGACTATGCTGAGGGCCAAAATTCGGATGACCAAATTTTTCTTCATGCGTCCCCAATCTTTTTTCGAATTTCTCCGGAAGAACAAGTAGCAAACTTTTGCTACCAAATTCAAACGATCGAATTTCTTGGAATCATGTTCAACCTTTGTAAAATCATTTGAGATTTAACTTCCAAAGATTTGAAACACATTTGGTATATATAGAAAACTTATTTAGACATATATAAGTTTGAAAACCAAAATCAAATTCCTTTGGTCATATAAAGTTTACTTTAAAAAAACTTTTAGGACACAAAACCACATTCATTTAGAAATTTATTCAAAGCCTTTTTAAAATTAAGAAACCTATTTTATGCTCTCTTATGCATTCAATAAACTCCAAGACATACAAGTGTAGAGTTTACATAGATATTACCTATCATCATACCTACTCTCTACACTTCAAGTCTTCAATGCCTTGAGTTCATCTTTGAATAAACCTCAAAAGACTCATAGTATATTGAGGTTGTTCTTGCTCTTTGGCTTGAAGGCAATAAGACTCCAAACTTCTTAGTTCACAAATCCTATTACACAATATAAACATATTAGTTCTCATCAATATTTGTCATTAATCAAAACTACATGATTTGCCCTTGGGGCTAACAAACTCTATTCATCACATAGTATGTGATATTTACGGCTTCGCCCCAAAAATATTTTGACAAAGAATTTTCACAAAGTATAGACCTAGTCATTTCTGGCAGCCAAAATGTTATATGAAATACCATTTTCATCACCAAGTTTTGTAAAGTTTTGATTGTAAAATTCTCTCCCATTGTCATTTCTAATAAAAATCAATTTGTAATCAAGGAAAGTTTGAACCTTTTTGAAAAGTCTTACAAATTCATAAAAGGCCTCATCTTTTTTAGCATAAAAGAGTACCAATGTGAATCTTGAAAAGTCATCAACAATTACATAAGCATACCTCTTACCACCAAGGCTAATGGTCGTCACTCCTCATAGGTTCAAATAAATCAGCATGAATAAGTACAAGAGGTTTTCAAATCTGAAGGTGGAGTATTTTACTTGGAAACAATTTTTTACAATTATTTCATAAAGTTATTTTTTGAAACAACCCTACATCATATTCATTTTAAGCACATGTAATCATTTGATTGTCGCCAAAAGATTGTCCACTCTTCTTGACTGGCTTTCTTCCTTTCTTGAGAAATTCCTTTTTGTAGAATCTCTTGAACTTCTTCACTGGCATTGCAATCTCTTCTTCTCCACTGCTTTCCTCCTTCTTCTTCACTTGAAGATTGTTCTTGTTCACTCAAGTTATTTGAGGCATTAAGAACTACTCCTTCCCTTTTCTTCATCTTCCTTATCATTCAACCGTGTCATCTTCATTTCATGTGCAAGTAGTTTTCCAATAAGCTCTTCAAGAGGAAGAGTTTTTAGATCTTTGGACTCCTCAATAGCAAGCTGCCTTTGGCTGCCAGGGATTTTGGTAGAGCATCCAAAATCTTTCTGTATTGCTGTCCCATAGTATAGCTTTTACCATAAGCTTTCAAGCCATTGAAAATATTAGTAAACCTTGTAAACATATCACTAATATTTTCACCTTGTTTCATAGTAAACAGTTCATAATCTCTAACAAGCATAGCAAGTTTAGATTCTTTAATTTGATTAGTACCTTCATGTGTAATTTGGAGTAATATCCACATATCATGAGGAGAATCACACCCACTAACTCAATTATATTTAGTAACATCTAATGCACAACTTAATATGTTCATGGCCTGATAATTTAATGTCATTTTCCTTGAGTCATGTTCATCAAATTCATCAGTGGATTTGGGTTCTGAGGTTACTCCATCTGCTCTCATTTTCATTGGGACATAGGGACCTTTCTCAACTATGTTCCATAAATCAAAATTGATAGAACAAATATATATTTTAACTTTAGACTTCCAAAAAGTGTAATTTGTTCCATCAAACAACGGAGGTCTATTCGTAGAGGATCCTTCTAGGTAAGGTAGGTTTGAAATATTAGCCATAGGATCTTTGTCTTCTAGGTTGTAAAACCACACAAAGAGGTTCTAGCTCTGATACCAATTGAAATACCTAAGGGGGGGGGGGGGGGTGAATTAGGTATTTGGCTAATTTTTTCAAAATCAAACCTTTTATATGTATAGATCAACGACAGATTATATGGACAAGAGAGAAACAATTTATGGCAAAGCAATATAAGAAATGTAGACCAAGGAACACAAGCAATTTATAGTGGTTCGATCCTCAAGATCTACCTCCACTACCTTAAGCCTACACTTAAGGATTTCAATTACTCTGCTATGTGCTCAAGTTCACATATTACAAGAGAGGCTCACCACACTATGGTTTTACACTCACAACCTCTTCTAGTAACTTTTACATACAAGGCTCACCACATACAATGGTTTTATATCTCAAACAACCTTGAATTACAACTTCAAGGATCACCCTTATCTAAAGGGTTTTATGTTATCAAGATAACCTTGCTAGAGCTAGTAGACCAACACAATTTAATAAGTAAAGATGAGTGTGTAGATGTTACTACTTGTTGGTAGATATTACACAAAGTTGCACCTTCACACTTTGATGTCTTTGGATTGATCATTTGAATGCACAATACATAAGAGAGCTTGAGAAATGTTTGTAAAAGACTTTAGAAAGCTTAGAGTATTCAAGGATTCAAAACATACAGAAGATTGCACGTTTATAACTTTTATAGAATTTGGAAATCAGTTAAAACAGCTATAAAACGGTTAGTTAACGACTATTTTCAGGAAATTCGGACGACCGAATTCTGCTTCCGAATTTTTCGAACTACCGAATTCTTCCTACTGCGTCCAAATCTTCGTTCGAATTTCTCTGGAAGAACAGTGACCATGCTGAGGGCCAAAATTCGGATGACCAAATTTTTCTTCATGCGTCCCAATCTTTTTTCGAATTTCTCTGGAAGAACAGTAGCAAACTTTTGCTACCAAATTCAAACGACCGAATTTCTTGGAATCATGTTCAACCTTTGTAAAATCATTTGAGATTTAACTTCCAAAGATTTGAAACACATTTGGTATATATAGAAAACTTATTTAGACATATATAAGTTTGAAAACCAAAATCAAATTCCTTTGGTCATATAAAATTTACTTAAAAAAACTTTTAGGACACAAAACCACATTCATTTAGAAATTTATTCAAAGCCTTTTAAAATTAAGAAACCTATTTTATGCTCTCTTATGCATTCAATAAACTCCAAGACATACAAGTGTAGAGTTTACATAGATATTACCTATCATCATACCTACTCTCTACACTTCAAGTCTTCAATGCCTTGAGTTCATCTTTGAATAAACCTCAAAAGACTCATAGTATATTGAGGTTGTTCTTGCTCTTTGGCTTGAAGGCAATAAGACTCCAAACTTCTTAGTTCACAAATCCTATTACACAATATAAACATATTAGTTCTCATCAATATTTGTCATTAATCAAAACTACATGATTTGCCCTTAGGGCTAACAAACTCTATTCATCACATAGTATGTGATATTTACGACTTCGCCCCAAAAATATTTTGACAAAGAATTTTCACAAAGTATAGACCTAGTCATTTCTGGCAGCCAAAATGTTATATGAAATACCATTTTCATCACCAAGTTTTGTAAAGTTTTGATTGTAAAATTCTCTCCCATTGTCATTTCTAATAAAAATCAATTTGTAATCAAGGAAAGTTTGAACCTTTTTGAAAAGTCTTACAAATTCATAAAAGGCTTCATCCAAAATGAATTCTCTTGTTACAATATCAAGTTATATTACATAAATTAGAAATATCTTTAAAGAAGATACAAGAAAAATTAAGACAATGTTATTCTGAATATCCTATGCAATTTTGGTCAAAAAAATCAAATAATGGCAAAATTAGAGTTAAAATATAAAGATAAAATAATAAGACTAATTCCAATGAGATATAGCCTTGAAGATTAAGATGAATTTAAAAGACAAATAAAAGAATTGTTAGACTTAAAATTAATACAAGATAGCCAACATCTCATAGTTCACCTACATTTATGGTTAGAAATCGTACTGAGATAGTTAGAAAAAAAATTTTAATGATAGTACAATATTTGATGGATATTTCTTATTACATAAAGTAAGTTTGATTAATTGGACAAATAACAAAAAGATATTTGATTAAAGTAGATTTTAGCAAATTAAAATCCATCTAGATAGTATACCTTATACATCATTTTCTACCCCACAAGGTCAATATGGATGGGTTGTTATGCCTCTTGGATTAGAAAATGTATTTTAGATATTTTAGAAAAATGGATAATGTTTTCAAATATTATAATTTTATCTTTGTATATATCGATAATATTTTAGTTCTATCTGATGATATAACATCACATTTAAAACATTTAGATATATTTTTTCCGAGTAATGCATAAAACATGGATTAGCATTTTCTAAAATGAAAACTAAGTTTTTACAAGAAGAAATATAGTTTTTAGGGATGAAAATAGATTGTTCTGGAATTAAACTACAGAGTCATATTTTAGAAAAATATATGGATTTTTGAATAAATTTAATGATAAAAAACAAGCGCAGAGTTTCCTTGGAATTCTCAATTATGTCAGATTTCATACATAATTTAGTTATATTGAGAAAACCATTTCAAGAGTTACTGAAAAAAGATAAAGTATTTGAATTTATTAACTACCAAGAAATTCAAGTACAACATATTAAACAGAATTGTAAAAACTTACCTAAGGTACAATTACCTAAAGATACATATGATTTAATATTACAAACAACGCTTCAGATTTTACTTGAAGCGGCGTACTTAAAAAGATTGATTGTGATTTTAATAAAGAAAAAATAAAAGAATCTTATTGTAGATATTGTTCAGGAATATTTTCTGACACAAAAAGTTGATACCATATAAATGAAAAGAAACTTGCAGTACTAAAAAAAGTTTCTCTTAAGAATAGATAATACTCATGTTAAATTTTTTATTAAAAATAACCTTCTGACAATAGAAAAAATGTACAATGATGACTACCGAACTGATTCTTCTAGTGAATGAAGATGAATGCCCAAGGAGCTACAAGGACCATTGGAAAGATGAAAGGCTGGCAAAAGATTCGATAAAAGTTGAAAGATCAGCAAATGTTGGCAAGGATTGACTAGCGAAGTATAAGATAGAGAGCATACGACAAAAGATACTCTAATTATCAGAAAAAGACAAATGACTTATAACTATGATAATTGTAATAGTTATAGAAAAAAGAGTAGAGTCTAGATTTGAAATTTGACAAAGTGTATAAATCAGCTCGTGTAATAGAAGTTAGACAATCTTTGAAACCCTTGTAAGAATTTCTTGAGTTATAACTTTTGTGCTTTAAACAACTTCTTGCATTACATATCTTTTCACCAATATATTTATTTCCTTTCCTTTTTATAAACCCTTTATGATATTAATCCGCAACTAAACTTTTAGTACGAATATCCTTCTGGCATACTACTTCTTCATTTAAAGTAAGAAATATTCAAACACATTTTACGTTTGATCTATATGCCTAGAGATAGGAAACAAAACTAGGTTGTGTTGGACTACTTTGAAGGAATGGAAGAGAATTTACATGACATAAAGCATAAGGTTCAGGCTAAAAAGGTGTCATTAGATACCTAGAGTAGATTTTGGTCAAGCAAAAAGAAGTACGGAAGCATGTTGGACCCCTGTTATATTTATGTAGATATTGTTCAGGAACATTCTCTAACAAAGAAATTCGATACCATATAAACGAAAAACAACTTCTTGCTGTAGTAAAAAGTTGTCAACAATTTTATTAATTTTGATGTTGGCTAATTTAAATATTGATTGTGTGATAGGATTTTTTGTTAAAGAAGCTAATGATCTTATTGCCTTGGAGCTATTAAGGACAACTCAAACAAGCTCAAATGGTTGAAGGATGAAGAGTATGTCCAAGTGATTAAAGGCTTTGAAGACGCTTTAGTGTAGGAATAATTTTACTTTATAGGTGAAACCTTGTAAATCCTATACTCTTTGCATTTGAAATCTATGCAATACATGTGGTAGCATAAACTTTTTCTAATCTTGGTTTTGAGCTTTAAAAGATTTTGATCAATCATGATAACGGTTTAGTGCTCAAAAGCTTTTAAATGAATTATCTTTTAGTTCAAAATGATTTCAAACTTACTGTAGTTAAGTTTTATATGATTTGAAAAAGTTCAAAAAAGTTCAAACTCTAATTCGGACGTTCAAATTGTAACTTGTCTGCTGAATTTCTAGAGAAATTTAGATGTCCAATTTAGAAGCAGAGGTTCAAATTCAGTAGTCTAAATTGTGCTTGGAAGCCTAGTGTATAGAAAGTTTGAATGACTAATTCAAAAATATTAAGCTTGATTCGATTGACTAAATTATACTGTTACAAGTTGTTTGAATGTTGCAACTTCAAATTTTTGATAAATTTTGCATAAATTGAATAGATTTTCACTCTATTGTCTAGATAACATAAAAAAAAACTCATATTTTGTTTTGTGCAAAATGTGAGTATTCAAGAATTTAAAAGAAAAATTCAAGTGGTACTGGAATTTGTAATCATCCACCAAATTTTTTGGTGAACTCTTCTTTATCTTATCATCTCTTTATTTATTCAGGTTTGGCTTAAAGACATAAAACCCCTTTGGAAAGGGTGAACCTTGATTCTTGAATTGTAAAAGAGGTTAGGGCATAAAACCCTTGTAGGTTGAACCTCTTCTGTACTTATGTGGATTGTGATATTAGTAGATTTGGTTCAAATCCTTGAGATTGAACCAGCATAAATTATTATGTTCATTGTGCTCCCTACTTTTATTACCTTTTATTGATCCCACTTCCTTTCTTTTGAGAGTTGTTGACACTAATTACTTTTACCTTTAATTGATATCCTTGTTTCAACTACTCTTTATCAAGGTTTCATAAACACTTGGAGGTTGAGTATCTTAAAAGATTTTTTCAAGAAGGAAAAGATTTCAAAAATTAGCCACGGGTCTAATTCACCCCCTTAAGACTTTGAGTTGGTATCGGAACACTGGCCTCTCTTTTGTGGTTTAACAACCTAGAAGATAAGATCTTATAGTTAATATTTCAAACCTCCCTTATTTGGAAAGATCTTCCATAAATAGACATCCTTTGTTTGAGGGTTCAAACAACACCTTTTAGAAAGATAAAATTAAGATTTATATTTGTTATATTACTTTGATTTGTGAAATATCATTGAGAAAGGTCCCTATATTCAAAAAAGTTAAGAGCTGATGGAACTACAATGGAACCAAAGACAAGTGAAGAGTTTGACGAATGCGATTCACAAAGGATGACATTAAATTATTAAGCAATGAACATCCTTAGTTACACCTTGGCTGTCAATGAATACAACCGGGTCAGTAGATGCAACACCACTCATGATATATAGAGGCTTCTCCAAGTAACACATGAGGGACCAATCAAGTCAAGCAACCAACACTTGCTATGCTTGTTAGAGACTACAAACTATTCACTATCAAGCAACCAACACTTGCTATGCTTGTTAGAGACTACAAACTATTCACTATGAAGAAAGGAGAGAACATTAGTGATATGTTCACAAGATTTACCAACATCTCAAATGGCTTGAAGTCTTATGGGAAAAAGTATTCCCTCGGTGAACAAAATACAAAGATATTGGATGCTCTTCCAAAGTCATGGCAACCAAAGCCACTTGACATTGAAGAATCAAAAGACTAGAAGAATCTTCCTCTTGACGAGCTCATTAGATCACTTTTCATACATGAAATGAAGATCAAGAGATTAAATTATCTAGGGGATGAGGAAAAAGGTAGAAAAGGAGTTGTTCTCAAAGCCTATGATAATTTGAGTGAACAAGAGGAATCATCAAGTGATGAATAAGAAGATGGTAAAAATGATGAAATGGCAATAGTAGTTAACAAGTTCAAAAAATTCTACAAAAAGGGATTCCTCAAGAAGGGTAAAAGACCTTTCAGGAAAGGTCGTCAATCATCATCCCTATTTAGACCAAAATGTTATAAATGCAAAAGCACCGAGCATCTAGTAGTCAATTGCTCGAAAGCCTTGGAAAATAAAAGGGAAGTCAAACAAAAAAAAAAGAAAAAGAAATCCTTAAGAAAGGAAAATGACTTGTTGGTACTTGGGATCAACGTGCAAATGAAGAAAGTGAAGAAGAGAATGATGAGAGAGCCAATATATGCTTCATGGCAATGGAAGACGAGGTGCAACCTACTCCCTCGACTTTTACTTCTTATGATGATGATATTGATAATCGTAGTGAGCTACTTGTTGATATGTATGGTGAGTTAAACAAATTTCAAAGAAAAACGAAGAAATGAGATAAAAAATTGATGAATTGTTGAAAGACAATTCAAAATTATTTTGTGAATACGAAAGGTTCCTTTTTGAATGACAAAGAATTTTTAAATGTTTCTTTGGAAAACATATCCCTTGAGAATAAAGCTCTTTGTGCAAAAATTTCCTCTCTTGAGAAAATGATTGTTGACCATGAAATTTTGAAAAAGAAGGTTGGTGATCTTACTTTATGTGTTGAAAAGTTTACAAATAGAAGGGACAATATTGACATATTTCTTGGATGCAAAAGGCCTTCTTTTTTTAAAAATGACGTTGGTTAAAATTATGTGAACAATGTTCCCAAATACAAAAGTTTCTTTGTTAGAGCTACTTCTACTTTAATGCCTCATACATGTTGTATTTATTGTGGAAAACATGGCCATAAATCTACTAGATGCCATGTTAAGAGAAAGGTTGAGAATAGTTTAAAAATTGTTTGGAGAACTAAATGAGCCATTACTAGGGTACCAAAAGCCACTTCCTCTCATGTGGTGTAGGTACACTTTCCTCTAAGATCAAGTATCGCTAGGTGATTTTTTGATAGTGGATGCTTAAGACATATAACGGGGAATGCCTCACTCATTTGTGAGTTTCAAGCTACAAATGAAGGCTTTATTACAAATGAAGGCTTTGTTACTTATCACTAAGATGCTCAAAACGAATCCATCTCATTGGACATCCTCACAAACTCAATTCGTAGCTGCACTGAAAGAATAAGTGTCCAAGATTTAGAAATTGCATCTACCAACAAATGGCCAAAAGATACTTCAGACTGATGCAAGTGACAAATACTGGAGTGCAGTACTACTTGAAAAAATTGATGGCACCCGATATCTTTGTGGATTTGCAAGTGGACGATTCAAGACAGCAAAAAATTCACTATCACTCCACTTTCAAAGAGATCCTAGCAGTCAAAAATGGAACAAAGAAGTTCAGCTTCTATCTAATCGGATCAAAATTCTTGGTGGAAACAGACATGAGTTCGTTCCCCAAAATGTTACAGTTCAAGCAGAAGCAATCCTCATTCTCAACTGCTCAGGTGGTTAACGTGGTTTGCGCAGTATTCATTCGAGGTCAAACACATCAAAGGTAAATCTAATGTTGTGGATGATTTCCTTTCCCGACCTGATTCCTTTACTATCAAACCCGTTATAGCCATGATCCGACCCAGTTATTCCAACCCACCTAATATTCCTCTAGATTTTCCTCCAGACTATCCAGTTCCATGTTCTGTTGACTCTATAATGCAAAAAAGAGATTTTTATGAGTTAGAGATTTTTAAAGAATTTGAAGGATCCATCCTTAAACCATCCGAAGTCAATCCATATTTCCCTTTGAGTCAGGTTTTCATTCTCAGACCTACTGACTTCCCTCCTCTATTGAAATGGTTCTTCTGGTACCTCTGTCAACAGTACCAATTTTTCTTGAAATCGACTCTGCATTATTTCTTAAAGGGTTTATTCCAAGTATACTTGAGTTTTTAACCTGGTTTAAACCTTTAGCAGAATGATTACTTCTCACTTTTCCTAAACACTTCCTCATTTTTTACATCCACTGCCTAATAGACCCGGATTTCACAATCCATCCATATTCGCATCTTTACTAGGTCAATTCCATCATTGTGCTAGATCTTCTTCAAAAATACTCCGAGGCCCAAAAATATATGTTTGTTGAAAATAAAATTATGCCTTAAGAAATTTGGCCTGATGATTATGGTTCTTGGAATTATCCTACCAAACATCATCACCAAATAAACTTCCAAATAGCTCGTGAATGGTATCTTCACCAATTGCCTAATTCCCAGCCAGACACTGAAACACCTTTTGATTACTTTAATCTTTAGACAGCTAGCTCTTCTCAGTCATCACATGGGTTTACCTTTTCACGTATGGTCTTTGATGAAATTGCTCGAACCACTTGTCACACCTCACTCAGAAAGAACGCACTCAAGCATAGAAAGAAAAAAGCAAAAGCACATGCTCTGCATCAAGACATCATTATTGAACACAATATCACTGACCCTGGCTCCACTGATAGTGATGTTTCCACACTGACTGATTCCGAGCATTATAGCTGTGAAGACTTTTATATTTAGTGCTCGTGTCAACTTTATTTCCCAACTGATTAAAGCTCTTAAGTGTGGTGTGATGTAAGCGATGGCGTCATTAGTTACCATGATGTAAGCAATGACGTCATAGCTCAATAATTTCATCTTTTAGGTTCTTCCTTGGAACTCTATATAAAGAGCCCATTGTTGTAACATTTTCTCAATCTTAGTTCCCAAGTAATAATATCTCTCTTGAGTTCTACTCTAAACATGTCTTTATAAGTTTCCTCTATTCTACTTCTCTGCTTCTATTTCTGATATGGCTTTAGCTTAGATCCTTGTTTGGTGATACTTAGAAATTGTGAGTATTCCTTCCTAAATGATTGATTTCATTCCTTCTTAGATTGTTGAAAGATAAGAGGACAGGATTCTTTGAGTGCCCAAGAGTTGATCGTTGTGTTGATCCAAGTTATACATTCTTAGACGGTCTAGGTTTGAGTTTCTGAAACTATTCTCTTTCGAATACTTCCAGTTTCTAGGTCATCACTTATATTGGTATCAGAGCCATTGGTGCATCAGAAATTAAGCTAGAGTTGAAGAAGCCTTATCCACTCATGTATCTAGAAACTTCCCGTTCAGCTGTGTCTTTAGATACTACTCCTTTTTTCGGTCAACTGCATCAAAGAAATTAAATAATATGTATGATGCACTTACTGCAATTTTACACTATCAAATGATCTACCGAGTTCAAAATCATGCCATCGATCTCTCCTTTCCTGGTGGAGAGGATGCTCTTCTTGTCAAAGTAGATGACAAACAGTCAGCTGTTTGCACCCATGTCCCAAGATAGATTCCCAAGTCTGAACTTCTCAGTCTCCTCCCAAACGCTTGGGTCATGAAATATGAAAAGGTCCATGAAGCTGAAAATCAGCCTTTGGAATCTTCCTCCTCTCAGATCTCTCAGAACTCTGATGGTTCTATTTCCATCAGATTTGATCATAAGCATCTCCAATCTATCAAGCAAAACTATCCGAGAATTGTTATCAATCGTTTTCCTGTCTCTGATCCTCGTGCAGATCAACAAACATATATTTTTGGGCCTCATAATATTTTTGAGGAAGATCTACCACAGTGATGGAATTGGCCTAATAAAGATGGGAATATGGATGGATTGTGAAATCAGGGTCTATTGGGCGGTGGATGTCAAAGAAGAGAAAGTGTTTAGGAAAAGTGAAGAGTAAGTTCTTCCATTCTGCTAAAGGTTTAAACCATGTTAAGAACTCAAGTATATTTGGAATAAATCCTTTAAGAAATAATGCAGAGTCGATTTCAAGAAGAATGTGATACTGTTGACAGAGGTACAAGAAGAGCCATTTCAATGGAGAAGGGAAGTTAGTAGGTCTGAGAATGAAAACCTGACTGAAAGGGAAATATGGATTGACTCCGGATGGTTTAAGGATGGATCCTCCAGATTCTTTAAAAATCTGTAACTCATAAAAATCTTTTTTTTACATTATTGAGTCAACATAACATGGAACTGGTCTGGAGGAAAATCTGGAGAAATATTAGGTCGGTTGGAATAACTGGGTTGGATCACGGCTATAACGAGTTTGGTGGTAAAGGAATCAGGTCGGGAAAGGAAATCAGCCACAACATTAGATTTACCTTTGATGTGTTTGACCTCTAATGAATACTGCACAAACTACGTTGACCACCTGAGCAGTTGAGGATGAGGAACTTGCTTTTGCTTGAACTGCAACATTTTGGGGAACGAACTCATGTCTATTTCCACCAAGAATTTTGATCCGATGAGATAGAGCTGAACTTCTTTATTCCATTTTTGACTGCTAGGATCTCTTTGAAAGTGGAGTGGTAGTGAATTTCTGCTATCTTGAATCTTCCACTTGCAAATCCACAAAGATGACGGGTGCCGTGAATTTTTTCAAGTAGTACTGCACTCCAGTATTTGTCACATGCATCAGTCTGAAGTATCTTTTGGCCATTTGTCGGTAGATGCAATTTTTTAATCTTGGACACTTGTTCTTTCAGTGTAACTACAGATTGAGTCTGTGAGGATGTCCAAGGAGGTGGATTCCTTTTGAGCATCTTAATGAGCGGATGGATGTGCTCAGAAGCTCTTGGCAGGAAGTCTCGGACATAGTTAACTATTCCAAGAAACTGTTGGACTTGTTTCTGTGACAGATTTGACTCAGAAAACTTTTGTAATTCGTCGAAGATATGATTTCCAGGAGTGTATGTACCTGCAGTGAAATGCATTCCTAGAAAAGTAATTTCCTGTGTAGCCAAGATCATTTTCTTTTCAAAAAGAATTACACCATAATCTTTAACAATTTGAGAAAATTGGCATAAAAGATTCATATGGTTATCCTTAGTAGAACTGGAAAGCAGGATATCATCAATATAGACCAGTGCAGTGTGCAAGAGGTTCGAAAATCTTGACCATGGCTTTTTGAAACAAGGATGGTGCGGGATACAAAAACCTGTTTTAGGACGTTCATCAGGATGAATGCCTAATCGCCAAAAACTAGATTTCAAATCAAATTTGGAAAATAATTTTGCACCAGAAAGATGTGACAATATGTGTGTCTGTGTGGTAATGGAAACTTGTCATCTTGCAAAAGGTGGTTCATAGGCTAGTAATTAATTACCAGTCTCATTTTCCCACGGACTTGTTCAGCCCGTTTATCAACATAGAATGCTTCACAAGACCATTAAGAATCTGTAGGTTCAATGAGATCAGAATGAAGAAGGTCAAGGCATTCTTTTGTGGCTAATTGAAGATGATCAGGGTTCATGCCAGAATGACTGGCTTTGGTAGGGTAGATATCCTCATTTTTCTTGAAAGGAAGTTTTATGAAGAATTGAGGATTCTGCCACTATATGGTCAATCTAAACAATTACACAAGAGGCTCACCCTTCAATGGGTTTACCACAACAACCTCTATTCAATCTAATAAACAAGGTTCACCCTTATCACTAAGAGTTTTATGTCACTAGACAACCTAGACCAATATAATCCAAGGCTCACCCTCACCAATGGGTTTTGCACAACAACTTTGATTAATCTAGTATATGGCTCACCCTCCACAAGGGTTTTAAGTCTCTTGACAACCTTGTATCAATCACAACAATAATATAAGGAGAGAGTTTGGATGTTACCAACACTTCTTAGTGAATGAATACAATAGCTAGCACCGCTTCACTTCTTGCCTTTGGAATCTTGAATTTCAACCTTTGAGCACAAGGCAATTTGAGAGCTTTTCAAATAAATTTGATGTCAAACAAGTTAGAGCTTCAAGGATTTCTTAAGTTTAAAAGTTCTACTAAAAATCTGGAATTTATGACTTTTATAGATTTGAAAAATTGGCTTTAGCAGTCATAAAACGGCTCGTTTCAGAAAATTCGAATGACCGAATTTTTTTGTGCATCCGAACTTATCGTCTAAATTTTTTGGACGTCCGAACTTTTACCTCCGCATCTAAACTTTTCTGGAAAAAATACTATTCACGTGAACAGTGTTACTAACAAGAACGTTTTACCATCAGCAGTTATGAATTCTTTCTTGTGTTCTGTCCAATGTTCAGGAGGTAGGATAGATGGATTCATCATGGATACTACAGCACCTGTGTCAAAAAAGGCTATGGCAAGAATGTGTTTATCATATTTGAAGGTTCGGATTTGAACAGGGGCTTGAGGATGTGTTTTATAGGTTTGGATAGTGAGGATTGGAACAGAAGGTTTTTCTGGAGATTTTTCTAGAGGTGTTGGGTCTGGTTCTGGAGGAACTGGTTCTGAGATATGATAAGACAAAGGGATCTTGTCTTCTTCAATTGCAAAGAGAGTGTGTTCATCCAGTTTTTCTTGTTCATAAAAAAGACACCCAAGGTCATTGTGATCATAGATAGGGCTAACCTGTTAGATTTGTGAGATAAAGTTTTGCCTTTTCTTCTTTTGAGGACACTGTTTGGCATATTGACCTCTTTGTTTGCAGACATAGCAGTAGACTGACTTGCTTCTAAGACTTCTGGAGGATTTGTGTTTCCTTCTAAAGTATCTCCATTTTTTCTTTGAAGAGCATCTGTCTGTTGTATGAATTCTGGAGAACCTTTTTCTTCTGGATGATTTCTTGCAGGAGGATTTGTTGCATCATGATTTGATGATCAAGTCTAAGCGCTTGCATACTTGGTCAACCTCTTTATCTCCTTTGAGATATTGCTTGATAGCCTGCCGTTTGTGGCAAAGGTCTTCAAGGCTTTGCATGATAGCTTGTCTGATTTGTCCTGGAGTCATACCAATCCATCCTTGGTATTTTTGTCTGATATATACATCGGCTCCTTGAGCTAAAGCTTGAGAGATTGAGCTAAGGAAGGCTTGCTTGAGACTAACATCTGCACCAAGAAGATAAAACAATTGAGTCATGCGTTACAAATGTTTATCTAAATATGACCTTTGAAAAGAGTAACACTTCATTTGAAAAAACTCTTTTCTTTTTAATTATAAATCAAAATCAGGTTCACCAAGAAAATAGTAATAAAGTAATGAAGCGGCTTGATCTAATGAAGAGTTTAGAAATTGAGTTCTCTCAGCATAATTGAGAGTAGTAAACCACTGCTTCAATGTGCTAGTGATTCTGGAGGTGAACTTAGTAAGGTTGTTTTCTGTTATGATACTAGATAATCCTCGGGTTGTCATCGAAGCATGGAATTCTTGAAGTATGACTGCCCATTTGGTTGGAGGCATGAGATGATTCAGGCTCATCAACAATAGGAGTGGATTCAGATGTATCTCCTGTATCTTTTTTTTTTTCACGAGTGATGTTGATTTGTGGAATTTCTGGTGCAAGTTCATCAGAGCAGGACTGTGTAGAAGAGTCTGAGACTGAAAGGGAGTCTCTGTCGGAATCAGAGGCTGGTTCTGACTTTGTCGGAGAAGAGTACTGGTCTCAGATGGAGCTTGTTCTTGAACAATAGCAATATGAGGGACGGTCTGAGATGTAACAGCTTGCTGAAGCATAGGAGTTAGTGGATTCTGAATCATAGCTGGTTTTTGAACTTTCGAAGGAGGATGAGCAGGCTTCTGTTGTTGTTTTTGGGCTTGTTTTGATTTCAACCATTGAACAGGGTTGAAAGTGCTTGGAGAAGGTTTAGATATTTCATATCCCATGGTTCCAAAAGCAAAGTATTGTGTTTTGGTTGGTTGCTGTAAGGGATTTGTGAAAGGTGGAAAGAAGCTGGAAGAGACTGGAGGAACAGTAGTAACTGGCGAAAGAGAAGAGTAAGGAGTAGACTCAACCTGTGCTTTGAGATAAGCAATATAACCTTCAAGGGCTACTACTTTCTGCTTTTGTTGAATGATTTTAGCAGGATTAATATCATGCATTGGTAGATAGTAAGGGATCTGCTTCAATCGTTTCTCCATATTGATGATCCACCTTTTGGTGGCTTCCAGGTCTTGCACTTGAGAATCAACTTTAGTTTCAATAGTAACAAGATGGGAATTTACTTGGGTAACTTTCTGATCAATCTGAGTCAGAAGCTTGTTCTAAGCAACAACGTTCTTAGATTGCCAGTTCAGGACGGTTTCAACAGGATTAATGGATACGGTCTGTCCACTAGGAAGTATAGTTGATGAAGAGTTTGGATTTTATGAGATTGACGGGTATTGTCTTTGGTAAAAGGTGTGGTTTGAGGAAAGATAGGGTTGAGAGAAGGAAATTCTGCTGGTTGGAACATGCAGATGGCTGGAATAGGAGTTGGTGGAGTAGGAGGTTTGTAGAATGGATTGATGGGTTGACAAGTAAGAGGTACTGGTTTTTCTTTGGCAAGAAGTTTGAGGCATTTTTGGTAATAAGGGTGAAGTGGTGGTTTTGGTTTAGGAGGTAGCCATGTTGATGGGATTTCTGCAATAGAAGAATCATACCTGTTGTGGGTTTGGATGACTTGAGCTCCTTGTTGATAATCTAGATCTATGTCAGGTGTTTTAGTGGAACACGGGGAAAGAATTTGTTTCTTCTTCCTTCTTCTTCTACTAGAATATCCACAAGTGCAATCTTCTGGATCAAGACCACATTCAGAGCAGCAATTTTGACAAGATTCACAGGAAGTACAACTACCCCAATAACAATGATTGGAGAATGGATCTGTCTCAAAGACGACTGGTTTTGCATCTAGTGTGTACCATTTTATGATGTCTGGGAAAGTATCTCTGTGGGAGACCGAGGGATTCTCTGGTCCAAGTTTGGTAATAGAAATCTCCCATGTATGAACTGGATAAGAATGCTCAGAATTCTACGGCTGATAACATCCTCAAGTCATGAACTCCAATGGAGCAAATAAAGAACCTTATCAAATTGTAATTTTCTATGTGTCAAATAATGGAATTGCCAATCCAAGATAGCCAATAACGGAATTGACAATTTTGATGCTAATGATTTGATATTGATCGGATGTGAATATAATAATCAAGGTCTTGTAGCTCTTTTGCCTAAAGTAGTGAATTCCATCAAAACAAATAAGGCAAATTTTCAACTTGACAAATCCAGTGCAGTAGAACTTGCTTTATCCTTGCCATATGCTACTGCTTAATCCGTGGAATCATTTAGTCCTACCATGCACAAAACAAAACAAGCTTGTGGTTTTGGTTCCTTTTCAAGTGCTATCGATTTTGAGGTACTTTTGCAACTAATGATGACCGATGTTGCAAGTGATATTGCTAATGATATTGAGGTGAGTTCAAAAGAAGAGATTATAAGCGCAAGTTATTCTCATTTGTCTTCTCAATATGCTGCCCGTGATATGATCCTTCGTTTGAATATAGGCAAGAATTATTCGTAAAGTTTCATAGAATTTAACAAAACTCTAAATGTCAAGTTCCATAAGAAAATAATGAGTTAGTCAATAGAGAGCTGCAACTCCTCTTTCTTTAAATTCAGTTCTAAATTCAACCATTATTAACCTCATTGTTAGCCTTAAGGGCAAATCATGTAGTTTTAATTAATAACAAATGTTGATGAGGACTAATATGCTTGTATGTTGTGTGATAGGTTTTATGAACTAAGAAGTATGAAGTCTCATTGCCTTCAAGACAAAGTGCAAGAACAACCTCAATAAACTATGAAGTCTTTTGAAGGTTATTCAAAGATGAACTCAAGGCATTGAAGACTTGAAGTGTAGAGTAGATATGATAATAGGTAATATCTATGTAAACTCTACACTTGTATGTCTTGGAGTCTATTGAATGCATAAGAGAGCATAAAATAGGTTTTCTTAATCATAAAAGGATTTGAATAAAATTTCTTGATGAATGTGGTTTTGTGTCCTAAAAGTTTTTAAGTAAACTTTATATAATCAAAGGAATTTGATTTTGATTTTCAAACTTATATATGTCTAAATAAGTTTTCTGTATATACCAAATGTTTTTCAAACCTTTGGAAGTTAAATCTCAAATGATTTTACAAAGTTTGAATATGCTTCCAAAAAATTTGGTTGTCCGAATTTTGTAGCAACAAGTTTGCTACTGTTCTTCCAGAGAAATTAGGAAGAAGATTCGGACGCATGAAGCAAAATTCGGTCGTCCGAATTTCCTGAAAATAACTGTTACTAGCCGTTTGATGACTGTTAAAGCCAATTTTTCAAATCTATATAAGCCATAAACTCTAGATTTTTTATAGAACTTTTGAACTTAAGAAATCCTTGAAGCTGCTTGAAGCTCTAACTTGTTTTACATCAAAATTATATGAAAAGCTCTCAAATTGCCTTGTGCTCAAAGGTTGAAATTCAAGATTCCAAAGGCAGGAAGTGAAGTGGTGCTAACAATTGTATTCATCCATTAAGAAGTGTTAGTAACATTCAAATTCTCTCTTTATATTTTTGTTGTGGTTGATGCAAGGTTGTCAAGAGACTTAAAACCCTTGTGGAGGGTGAGCCATAGACTAGATTAATCAAGGTTGTCGTGTAAAATCCATTGGTGAGGGTGAGCCTTGGATTAGATTGGTCTAGGTTGTCTAGTGACATAAAACTCTTAGTGATAAGAGTGAACCTTGTTTTTTTTTTTTTTTTGATCATGAAGGTAAATGTATATTTGATCAAAAATGTATGCAATACAAAGTTGGGCATATTTAGCTAACCATTACAGGCCTAAACAGGCATGGTTAGCACGAGATACCCGTTCTTGGTTTACAAGATGGTTCAAAACAGTGGGATATAAATAGAATCCCATCCTGTAGACAAATGTCTTGATCCTACCAACTAGTACTGTTGGTTGCAGAATGATGCCGTCAAATGCCTTCCTACTCCTTGCGTGCCAAATGCTGTAAACAGTGAACGATAATGCAGCAATCTTGGATTTTGCCGGCCATGTTGTCCCTCGTGCTTCCTTTTTCAACCACTTGAGGGCACTGTTTATGGTTGTCAACGGCTGTCGAATACGTAACCAATTTTTGATTGGCGTCCAGACTGCATGGTTGAATGGACATGCAAAGAAAAGATGATAGTGGCTCTCCGGTTGCTGGCCACACATAAGGCACTCCACCTTGTCTGGCACGAAAGGCAGCCTATCTTTCGTCAATAATTTGTCCTTGGTTTTCCACTTTGCGTCTAAGGTGTTGGTATACCTTAGATGTATCGAATGACCCCAGAGTTGAACATGCTGCAATAGTCTCTTAAACAAAGGGGACATGTCTTTGCTTAAAGGCACCTCCCAGAAGGATCTGGCTCACAAGTAATAATGTTGTACCCACCTAATCCACAACGTTTCCTTGTTGGCTAGGATATTCCAGATGTATTTGGTCATGAGGGCACGATTCCAGGTGGGAAGGTCATGTATTCCTAGCCCGCCTTCATTTTTCGGGAGGCATACATCTTGCCAAGCTACTAGCGATCTCTTGCCGTCCCAAAGAAACCATCTTGATTGTTGGGTAATCATATCAAGAATTGTTGCCGGAGTTGGAAAGATGGTTAACCAAAAGCACTCTGCCCCTTGAAGCACTGATTTGATAAGCTCAGTTCTCCCAGCATAAGACAAATGCTTGGTCGTCCAATGGTTGATAAGGGCAGAGATTTTGTCCAATATGGGCGCATAAAAGGCTGTTCTGAGTCTCTCCGCAGCCAACGGTATTCCCAGGTACCTGAAAGGCAAAGAGCCTTGCTGAAACCATGTAACGTTAAGAATTTGCTGCAGTTCGTCATTTGCAATTCCAGCAGTGTATATATTGGATTTCAGTTCATTCACTGAGAGACCCGAAACTGCTGCAAGGTGACTGAGACAGTCCATAAGGATACCGACTGATGCTTTATCTCCTCTAGAAAAGAGAATGATATCATCTGCAAATGCAAGATGTGTAATTCCCAATGGCTGACATTTGGGGTGGAAATTAAACTCTGTGCCCGTTGTTTCCAATTTGATCCTACGAGTCCGGTATTCAATACATAAGACAAAGAGAAGAGGTGATATGGGATCAGCTTGCCTTAGTCCCCGATGCCCCTTGAAGAAACCATGCATCTGGCCATTGATTGATATTGAATATGCAGTGGTGGATATGCACTCCCTGATCCATTCAATGAAATGGGGAGGAAACTGAAACTCCCGCATAATATCCAAGAGAAATTGCCAGCTAACGGTATCATAGGCCTTGCGAAGGTCCACTTTTCCAACATTAGGATGCGACTGAGGGGTTGGCTCTTCTTCAAAGAGTCTTCTTTTGGAGGGAGGTTTCTCCCCCTCACTTGTTGAATCATGCCTCCTCTTTGTTTTCATTTCTCTTGCCCATATATATGCTTCATCTTCTTCTTCCTCAGTTTTCTCACTTTCTTCAGCTTCTATTTTTTTTGGAGGAGTTTCTCTTCTAGTTCTCCATACTCCCTCATCATCAAGAGTTAATTGCATTCTTTTGAGAGAGTCATTGGTATAGATTTGTCCCCTTTTAAAAGATTGTCCCCTAACAGAAAGTTTAACTCGAAAATGTTTGAAAATTCTTGTTAAAAGCATTCCATATGCTAAAGCTTTGTTGCCAGCTTTTCTATGCTCATGCAAAGCAAGCATAATCACCATGTGTATGTTTCCAACAAATGATTTATGTCCAAAGTTAGGGATAATCATGACTGTTATCATATGATGCATAACTTTTCCCCTAGCATCAAAAGCTTTAATTTTCCTTTCTCTAATGGTCCTAAACTCTCTACCATTGGTGAAAGCCTCTTCAAATCTTTCATTTGTAAATAGCTCTCTAATATAGCAGTGTTGTCCCATAGAGAAATACTTTGCTCCAATTTCACTCACTCCACAGATTCTATTCACTAATGCATTATTGAATTGAATTCAAAGTCTATTTAAGACACTCTAGAAGAATACCATTGAGTAATATTGTCCCCCCTCATGTTCAACTCTTTCTTCTTTAAGATTTGCATAGAATTCATATATGAGTGAGGGAGAATATTCTTCATCAATAACAAGTAAATTGCTCCAGCCAGTATCATGAAATAAAGATAGAACATTACCCATATTTGTAAGTTTGTCAAAATCCACTCTGTTTCTAGGGATGATTTTTCTTGATTTCTTGTTCCAATCTTCGAATTCTGATGCAGCCTTGATTGAGAAAAATTTGTCTGCTCCAGATGATGATTGAGGAACCCTAATTCTCCTTGGTTCATTGAGAATTTGACCTCCTTCTCTATCCTTTGCTTTCCCGTTTCCTTTCTCAATATTTGCTCCCTTAGTTCTCACCATAATGTTTTTCTAATAGAAAAGCAGTGAAATCTGAGAAGTGTTTAGGGTTAGGAATTCAAAAATTCAAGTGTTTTGATGTGAAAATGATGAAATTACAGATAGATTTAGGTTTGGATGCAAATGGGTAGAGAGAAATTTGAAAAGTCTTTAAAACCGTTGTAACTGCAAAGTTCGGACAACCAAACTTTTTGGTTTGCGTCTGAACTTCTCTGTTTCTCCAGTTTTAGAAAGTTTGAACGTCCGAACTTTCTGTCATTCGTCCGACCATGCGTCCGAACTTTTTTGTCCAGAATTTTCTAGAGAAAGTTTGGGCGTTCCATTTTCACTCAATGCATCCAAATTTTTCCTGTTTTTGTCACACTTAAACAAACACATTAGTAATTGAATTTTGAAATTCTTAAGAGTCTTCTTAGATAATTAAACCTTTCCTCGACCAAAGGCTTGGTAAATATATCAGCAATTTGATCATTTGTATTCACATAATCCAAGCATATATCTCTTTTAGCAACATGATCACGAATAAAATGATGCTTAATCTCTATATGCTTTGTTCTAGAATGTTGAATGGGGTTTATGCTGAAATTGATAGCACTAGTATTATCACATAGTATTGGCACACAATTGAATTTAAGACCATAATCAAGTAGAGTATGCTGCATCCATAATATTTGAGCACAACAACTACCAACTGCAATATATTTAGCTTCAGCAGTAGATAAAGACACACATGCTTGTTTTTTACTGCACCAAGACACAAGACAACTACCAAGAAATTGACAATGACCACTAGTACTCTTACGTTCAACTTTGCATCCAGCAAAATCAGCATTTGAATATCCAATAAGTTCAAAAGATGAAGATTTTGAGAACCAAAACCATAGTCATGTGTGTATCAATCAAATAACAAAAAATACATTTGACAAAAATTAGATGAGATTCTTTAGGACAAGATTGAAATCTAACACATAAGCACACAACAAACATAATATATGGTCTACTTGCTGTGAGATAGAGTAAACTTCGAATCATACCTATATATGACTTCTCATCAACATTTTTACCTTTTTCATCTTTATCAAGTTTAGTTGATGAGCTCATTGGAGTACCTATCCTTTTTGCTTGTTCCATTCCAAATCTTTTTAAAAGCTCCTTGGTATACTTTGCTTGATTTTTGAAGACTCCGTCCTTAGTTTGCTTAATTTGCAGCCCAAGACAGAAATTTAGTTCTCCCATCATGCTCATTTCAAATTCATTTTGCATTGATTTGGCAAATTCTTCACAAAGGGATGTGTTAGTAGCAACAAAAATAATATCATCAACATAAATTTACACAAGTAAAATATCATTATTGCTAGAGGTTTTTATAAAATGTTTTATGTCCACTTTTCCTTTTGCAAATCCTTTTGAAAGAAGAAATCCACTTAATCTTTCATACCAAGCTCTTGGGGCTTGTTTCAATCCATATAGAGCCTTGGTTAGGTTAACTTAAAAACATGATTAGGAAACTTTTCATGAGTAAAACCGGGTGGTTGTTCAACATAAACCTCTTCTTTAATAAATCCATTTAGAAATACACTTTTGACATCCATTTGAAATAGCTTAAAACCTTTAAAACAAGCAAAAGCCAAAAGTATTCTTATGGATTCTAGTCTAGCTAGCGGAGCAAAAGTTTCATTATAATCAATGCCTTCTTCTTAGTTGAAACCTTGAGTAACAAACCTAGTCTTATTTCTAACAACCTCTTCTAGTTCATTTAATTTATTCCTAAATACCCATTTTGTACCAATAATAGAATGATCATGAGGTCTTGGGACAAGAGTCCAAACTTTATTTCTTTCAAACTGATTTAACTCCTCTTCTATAGCAATAATCCAAAAATCATCACACAATGCATCATCAATGTTTTTAGGTTCAATATGAGATAAAAGAGCAAAGTTGTCAATAAAGTACCACCTTGTTTTAACTCCTTGGGAGACATCACCAATGATTTGCTCCTTAGGATGACCTCTTGCTTATCTTAGATCCTTTGGAAGCTCTTGATCATTGCTAGGTTGACCATCTTGTTCTTGCTCTATTATTTCTTCTTCTTTGGCATGTTCTTCCAATGTGGGTTCTTGCTCTATTATTACTCCTCACTTAGATCATTATCAATGAATTTCATAAAGGAAGAAACGCACCATATAAAAACAATAAATCAACATTAAGTGCTTTTTTTAGAACTTTTTTTCTTATTTCTCCACATTCCACTGTTTTCATATTTCGTTTCACATCTCAACTTTGTGCATTTAACTAACTTAACAACTTGTAGGCCGATATCATTCATCAAATTCAATAATTCTCTTTTTTTTCTTTTTTATATTAAGTCCAATCAACCTTGTCTTCCCCAGTAAGATAAACTCTCATTCCCTTCCTGTCACCTTTCATAAACTCTTCCTTAACATCTTAAATGCAAACTCATGTGCTGGACCTATTTGTTACCATTTTGATGATTATGCTTTGGGATGAGGAATTTATCTTTGAACGTGAACTTGTATTTTTGAGATTATGTTCTTACTCTTATGAGTTGTCGAGATGATTTTCATGTGGTCATCTTGGAATGATTGATGAGCCAGATTGATGGAGAATCTTTTGCTAGTTGACTCTGGTTGGAAGACTTTCACTACAAGAAAATACGGAATTAGTGACAGATATTAGTGACGGAAAGCTCCTTCGCTTAATACACCGTCACTAATTGCGACGACATCATTATTTCGTCGCAATTAATAACGCATTTGCGACAAAAAAAAATAGTCAAACGACTATATTGCGAATAATTTAGCGACAGATTTATAACGGATGATAATATATTTAAGTTTTAAAAATAAAAAATTGCCACTAATTATATGCAAATTTGGTTTATAAAATAATTTTTAAGAAATATTTGCAATGAAAATAAATTAGAATTAATATATATATATATATATATATATATATATATAATTTAAAATTTGTAAAAATAATATGGATCGAGCTAACCTGACCTGATTTGGCTCAACGAACATAAATTATAATTTAAAAATAAATAATATATATATATATATTAAAATTTTCGAAACAAATTTTATTTAAATTTTTTAAAATAAATTTTTAAAAATAATGTGGATCGGGCTAACCTAACCCGATTTGGACCTAGTCACCCATCTTCAAAACTTTATCTCACTGAATGCAACATTTGAACCCATATTCCTTTAAAGCTAGAGGGTGTCATCCTCCACTAGGCTAAGTCACTTCATGTATTTTATTGTATAATATAATATATTTATATTATATATTTGTTATTATATACTATTATATTAACAATTTACTTATATTATAATATAATTATATTATTATTACATCTAATTTATAAATTAATATGTATTTTGTAGTGCTGTCAATACGGTTGGCCCGTATATGCGGGCTTGGGCTTAGTATGCCCAAGCCCATTAAAAATGCGAGCTTTTTGGCCCGCTTCATTTAGCCCGTGAGCTAATGCGGGCAGGACGCGAAGCAGTCTATTTTTTTCTTTTTAATTTTTTAAAATTTTTTTTATCAAAACGACACCGTTTTAATGTTTTTTAAATATTTTAAACAAATTTTTCCCTGAAACGATGTCGTTTTGATGATTTTTGGCAAAACAACGTCGTTTTGTAAAGCCCGCGGGCTTACTGTAGCAGGCCGCGGACTGGGAATTTCCAGCCCACGAGCCAAACGAGCCAGCCTGCGTCGGTCCGTAATTTGTATTTTTTTCTATTCGTAGCCATCGTTAATCCCTCACAAATTAGCGACGGCTTCCTAATTTTCAATTAGTGACAGATTAGTAATGACTTCATAATTTTTAAATTAGAATATAATTTTTATTTGTTTCCATGTTTTCGTTGCTAATCCGTTGCAAATTTGCAATGAATTAGCAACGGACTTATAATTTTTAAATTAGTATATATATATATTTCACATTTCCATCACTAATCTATTGTAAATTTGCAATGGATTAGCAACGACCTCTTAATTTTTAAATTAAAAAAATTTTAAAAATATGTCACTAATCCCGCAAATTTGCAACTGATTAGTGACATCCTCTTAGTTTTTAAATTAGTATGTTTTTTTCACATTTTCGTCACTAATCCGTTGTAAATTTTTTAAATTTTTTTCATAATTAAAAAATTAAGAGGCCGTTGCTCATCCGTTGCATATTTGCAATGGATTAGCAATGGTCTCTTAATTTTTAAATCATAAAAAAATTTAAAAATTTCATCACTAATCCCTTGCAAATTTGCTAGGGATGAGCGACGAATTTTTTAAATTTTTTTTATAATTTAAAATTAAGAGGCTGTTATGAGCGACGATTTTTTATTTTTGGTCAAAATATAGAATTGACAATTTTTTTCCTTGCTAAGTATCACAACATTTGCGACGAAATTTTTCGTCGCTAATCATTTTTTCCTTGTAGTGTTAGGTTACTTTTACTTGGGTCATGGTCTTGTAGTTGATGAGTACTTTGATTTGATTTTGTAAGCCAAGGTTACTTTTTGGTCTATCTTAGACACTAGAACTTGTTTCTCTGCATTATTGAGTCGAAATTTTATGGTTTGACTGGTTGACTTGGGGATTTCATTAGACTTTCTTTGACTCATTTATGCCTTTGTCCTTAGTTCCTGATTTGTGCATTCATGATATGAGTAATATGCACCCCACTTGATTACATTTCTTTGTTCGCATATTTACATATTCTTTGAACCCTCTTACAAAATATTATTTTCCAAATCATATTTTGGGAGTAAAGTATGCATCCAATGTATATGAGTTTGCATTTAAGATACTAAGGAGGAGTTATGGAAGGTGATGCTAAGGGAGTGAGAGTTTATCTTATTTGGGAAGAGAAGGTTGATTGGGCGTGATATATAAAAAAAAAAAAAGGAAGGAAAGAAAGAAAGAAAAGAGAATTTTTGAATTTGATGAGTGATATTGGCTTGCAAGTTGCTAAGTTTGTTAACTGAAAAAACTTGATGCACAAAATCCTAACAAGTGAACTGGCTAGTGCCAAACTGAGTGCTAAGTGAGTCAAGAATCATTCTCACAGAGACTAATATTTCTAAGGTTGAGCAATCGATTTTCGATGTCACTATTTGTTTTCAATTTGATTTTTTTTTTAAATCTAACTGAACCAATCTCTATATTAGAATAAAAACTAAACTAAACCAAAGTAAACTGGTTAGGTTCGACTCGATTCGGTTCTAAACGGAAATCCCAAAAAAAAAAAGGAAGGAAGAATGTAATGCATATGAATACATTATTATTATGCATTATCAGTATATGAAAACATTTTGGTAATGCGTTTATATATTTTTAAAAAAGAATAATTTTTCAGTTTAGTTTTCGGTTTGAGTTTTGAAACCAATTACCGAATCGATAAAATAAAAAACCAAACCAAAACAGAAAATTCAATTCGGTTGTTCGGGTTAAACCAAATAATGCCACCCCCTAAGTATTTCGATTGCCAAAAATGCTATTTTGACCTAATCCAAATCAACAAATTCCAAATATAAAAGCTAAGCCAAACTAAAAAAGTCAACAAATAGCAACAACGGCAGAGAAACAATCGATAACAAATGATGGATTAACTAGGACCAATGATCCAATTAGCGTCTTACTAATATAAAAATTCTACCCTTTTTGCTAAATTGCTTTAAGATTATGTTAGTATAGCCAAATCAGCAAAGATAAAACTAAGCTCAATCTCTTGACACAAAGTCCTTAATCTTTAATTAAAAACCTATTATATTTGTATTTAGAGTATTAATCAAAGACGGATTAAGTTCTTTGAAATTCGAAGCATTCTTTAGATGCACCAATTACTCACATAAACTGTCCTTAGAAATTGATTCTATCTATCTCTAGTAAAATTTACTAAGTAATCATGTTACTTTGGTTCCTACTCAACTTATCATGACCACTAGGCATCAGAATTGGATATGTAATGGTGCAAATGGAAGATAATCAATTGCAAGCATTTAGCACAAATAACAAGAATTAATAACATGGAGAATTCACTTAAGTAAGAATTTTCGAATCAATTAAATTTATAAAAACACTTAGTCTTTATATTACCCCTAATTAATAGGGTCTTTAGCCTAACATTGTCAAAAAAACAACCATGATAATCTTAAACAACACATGAGAGTTAAACAAAGAAGAATTGAAAATTGAATTACAAGCCCTAAAGAGAGAACTTGTAGCCGTCTTTCAATCTTCTTCAAGCTTTCTTCAACTTCAAAGTAGTCGAAAGACTCTTATCAAGCTATTACAAGAGCTATTATACTAAACCAAACCCTTGAAATCTAAGGAAATTGAAAATAGAGCAAAACAAATCCAAATTATATAAGGATTGGCTAGAAGGCTAAACCGCCTTGAACAGACCCAAAAATTGGCCATTAATGCTCTAATCAATACCGCTTACAGTTTAAATGCCTGAAGCCCTCCTACCTTTATGATTGGATTGGCACCATTTAAGCTCTGGGACTAGCACCGGTGATTCCCGTATCTTCATCTTTGCTACTTTTGTTCAGTTAATTAACATCTATTGTTAGCTGAACAGTTGGACCCGTGCTGGTGATCCTCAAATCTTCCTCTCTGCTACTTTTGTTCAGTGAATCGACACCTATTGTTAGCTAAAGGATGCCAGTCCTTCAATTTCTGCATAAATCTCAATATTTTGTTTCTTCTCTTGTGTACAAAATGTGCATTATGCCCTACAAATAACAATAGCATCTAAGTGAGGAATTTCTTCAATCTCTGCTTAAAATTCATCATTCAAGCACATTTAACACAATGAATCAAGTAAAATGTAAGTAAAATCATAGATAAATCTACAATTTATCAGTTTAATTTAAGAATATTATCCAAGAACAAACAATGAAAAGGGATTCTCATTCATGCGTAGGTTCCTTAAGTGATTATCTACGCCGAGGCTATTTACTAGCAGTCTTAGTCTAACTCTTAATCTTAATTGTCAGTTTTATTTATTTATTTTCTATTAAATTGGTGGGTTAAATAATAGAAAGTGGGTGAATACTAGTACTTCTCCTTCTTGTTGCACTTGTATTGCTATTTTGTAAATTGTGGTATAGCATTGTATTTGAGAACGTGAATTGTCAGCTTAATATTATCGCTTAGATAAGAGGAAAATGATAAATAAATAAATAAATTTACATATTTATCATCATTTTTATATGATTATAAGCACTTAAAATCAAGATAATTTATTAGTTGGTGCATAAACAACTTAGTAAGATTGTCCTCCTTTTATACCCGTCCACCTTAGAATAAAAAGGAGATTGATATTTTAAAATTAGTGCTAATCCCTCACCCCTCCCCGCTCCCCTTTCAATTCTCTCCCATTTCTTTTATTTTCTTTATAAAAAATTAATCCAAACGCCATATTTAATCCCTCATGGAAGATTCCGCTGATTCTTCACTTTAGAAAAAGACTGATTTAAGGACTTGGTAGTCTGATATTGGACTGAACAAGCTTTGATAACAAAAGAAAAGGTCATCCAGCCTTCAAGGCCTTTTTTTTTTTTTTTTGTTATTTAACTCTCAGGTGAAGATCAAGAAAAATGTCTTGAAGAATACGAAAAATACTGTGAATATTTGTTCAATTACGCAACTTTAATGCTTAAGCTTTGGTGAAGCGCCTATTTATAGGTTAACTTTGTGTTACTTGTTAATTAAGTAATCATGGGTTGGCCAAATCTTTTTATTTGGAACAACCGAAAGAACTTAATCTGTTATCTGATAGACTTTAATTTAACTTAATTTAATTTATATTATTGTTTAACTTTACTTAATCATGCAGAATGCCTTAGATTTGTAGCCCAATTTAAATAGTCTAAGAAATTTTGAATCATTTTCTTCAATTAAATTTAAATAATCAATACAAAAATATTTATTCTTTACACTACAAGAAAATACGAGATTAGCGACCGAATTTAGCGATGGATAAAATCTGTTGCTAATTAGCGACGGCTATTAGCGACGGACCGACTCCGTTGCTAATTAACGACGGATTAGCGACGAATAAATAATTTAAATATTAAAAATATTTTTTTCAAATTCTCAAACAGTTCCCTTGCTAATCCGTTGCTAATTAGCGATGGATTAGCGACGGAGAAATAAATTAAATATTAAAAATATATTTTTCAAATTCTTAATTTGTTTCGTCGGCTAATTAGCGACTGACAAATAATTTAAATATTAAAAATAATTTTTTCAAATTTTAATTTTTTCCGTTGCTAATCCGTTGCTAAGTAGCGACGGATTTGCGACGGACAAATAATTTAAATATTAAAATATTTTTTTCAAATTCTCAAACTGTTCCCTCGCTAATCCGTTGCTAAGTAGCGACGGATTAGCGACGGATAAATAAATTAAATATTAAAAAAATATTTTTAAAATTCTCAATTTGGTCCGTAGCTAATCCGTTGCTAATTAGCGACGGAAAAATAATTTAAATATTAAAAATATTTTTTTCAAATTTGTAATTTTTTTCCTCGCTAATCCGTTGTTAATTAGCAAGGGATTAGCGACGGAGAAATAAATTAAATATTAAAAATATATTTTTTAAATTCTCAATTTGGTAAATATTAAAAATAATTTTTTCAAATTCTTAATTTTTTCCGTTGCTAATCCGTTGCTAATTAGAGACGGATTAGCGACGGACAAATATATATAAGATAACATTTATAAGTATAACATAAGTGTAATATATAACATACATATGTAGCATATATATACAGAAATAGACACAGATGTAAATAAATAGAAGAAATGATAATTAATATATATTTAGATACTTTAGACTATAAGTAATATCAATTCAAAAAAGTAATACTTAATAAATTAAGGTTTAAAATAAGTGAGGTCAGACTAAATTAGTATTTATGAAGACTTTTTCGATTTTTACTAAGAAAGATGTTGCTATTTTTTTTATTTTTAGAATGAGATTAAAAATTTTAATTTTTAATATTAAAAAATACTATTCGGTCGCAAATCCGTCGCTAATTAGCGACGAATTTGTGACAGAAAAATTAAGAAATTAAAAAAAATTATTTTTATATTTAAAAATACTATTCCGTCGTTAATCCGTCGCTAATTAGCCACGGATTTGCGACGGATAGTAACAGAAAATAAAAAAATTAATATTAATTTATAAATTATATATAATAATAAATATAATTATATTATAATATATTATTTAATATTATAATGATATATAATAGATTACTATTAATATAATAATATATGATAACAACAATTTATAATATAAAAATATTATATGATAAAATAAAACACAAGAAGTGACTTGGCCCAGCGGAAGACGACATCATCTAACTTTCAGGTAACCAAGGTTCGAATCTCTCTTCAAGCAAAACAAAGGAATTAAATTCGGATCGGGCTAACCCAATCCGTTGGAGTTGAATCGGGCTAACCTGGCCCAATATGGTAGGGTCGGGTTAGCCCGATTCATATTATTTTTTAAAAATTTAATTTCAAAATTTTTAATTAATAAATTTAATTATTAATTAAATAATAAATTTTTAAATTTTTATTTTAAAATTTTTAAATAATAATTTATATTTTTTATTATTTATTTTTAAATTATAATTTATATTTTTATTATTTATTTTTAAATTATAATTTATATTTTTATTATTTAATTTTAAAGTATAATTTATATTTTTATTATTTATTTTTAAATTATAATTTATATTCGTCGCAAATCCGTCGCTAACACCGTCGTTAATTTAGCGACGAATTTGCGACGATTTTTAAAAATAATTTTTAAAATTAAATTTCTTAAAATTAACATTAATTTTTTATTTTTAAAATTTAAATATATTATTTTCCGTCGAAAATCCATCGCTAAATTTTTCCGTCGCAAATCCGTCGCTAATTAGCGACGGAAAATGTTGCCGTCCCAATTAACGACTCATTATTTTGCGAGGGAAGGTTCCTTCGCTAATTAGGGATTAGCGACGGATTTGTCCGTCGCTAATTCCTTATTTTCTTGTAGTGTTACTTGCGTTTAATTAAAAAATACCATTTTATGTTCTTCAAAATTTCTTTATTTATATAGATAAGTGTTGCAAAATAATATATATATATATATTATGGAAATGTAACCCTTTCTTTCTTATGACTGCAAATCTCTCATTCTAATTTTTTAGACTTTTTTTAAATTAGTCTTCAAAAATTTGATTGGTTATAATTATTTTCAATCTATTAAGATAACCTTAAACTACTTATATTTATTATTTTTCTTTATCCAAACTTTTAATTTAAACTAAATTTATTAAAATTAAATTCTTAACTTATACATTAATTTTAATTTTGAATTTTGTGTATTATATACATATATATATATATATATATATATATATATATATATATATACATTTCTTTCTTATGGTTACAAACCTCTCATCCTAAATTCTTAGCATTTTTACTTTTTTAATTATTCTTCAAAAATTTAATTGGTTGTGATCATTTTTAGTCTGTTAAGATAACAATAAACTAACTTATATATTTAATTTTAAATTTTAAAATATTTATATTAAGTTACTTTATGAAAGTATGAGACCTTAATTATTACTTTAAAAATTTTTGGTTGGTTAGAATCATTTTCAATCTATTAAAATAATTTTAAAATAACTTATACATTAATTTTACTTTTGAATTCTTAAAAGTGTGAGACCTTAATTATTACTTTAAAAATTTTTGATTGGTTAAAATTATTTTTAATCTATTAAAATAATTTTAAAATACATATATATTAAATTGAATTTTGAATTATATTAATTTCTTAGAGTTTTTTTGTTTTAATTATTATTCAAAATTTGATTGATTAGGATCATTTTTAATATATTAAAATAATTTAAAACTAACTTATACATTAATTTTAATTTATAATTTTGTATATTAAATTAATTTATAAAAGCATGAGACTTTAATTATTATTCCAAAAACTTTTTGATTCGTTAGAATCATTTTTAATCTATTAAAATAATTTTAAACTACTTATATATTTACTTGAATTTTGAACTATTCTAATTTCTTATAATTTTTTATTTGTAATTAATCTTCAAAATTTGATTGATTAGGATCATTTTCAATCTACTAAAGTAACTTTAAACTAACTTATGCATTAATTTAAATTTTGATTTTCATATATTAAGTTACTTTGTAAAAGTATGAGATTTTAATTACTACTTTAACATTTTTTATTCGTTAGAAATATTTTTAATTTTTTAAACTACTTATATATTAACTTGAATTTTGAATTATTATAATTTCTATAATTTTTACTTTTTAAATTAGTCTTCAAATTTTGATTGGTTAGGATCATTTTCAATCTAGTAAAGTAACTTTAAACTAACTTATACATTAATTTCAATTTTGAATTTCATATATTAAGTTATTTGGTAAAAGTATGAGATTTTAATTACTACTTTAAAAATTTTTATTGGTTAGAACCATTTTTAATTTATTAAAAGAATTTTAAACTACTTATATATTAACTTGAATTTTGAATTATTCTAATTTCTTATAATTTTTACTTTTTAATTAGTCTTCAAAATTTAATTAGTTAGGATCATTTTCAATCTATTAAAGTAACTGTAAGACCTAAGAGGAGAGTGAATTAGGTCTTAAGCTAATTATCAAAATCTTTTCCTATTTTGTAAATCCTTTGCCGTAATAAAAGATCTTCTTCAAATTCACAAACTCTAAGTTTATATGTGATTTAATGGTTGAGACGAGATGATCAAACAACAAAACCACAACCAATCAATCAACAATTAAGAACAAATAATAATAACACAAGTATGTAAACAAGTAAAGTTATAAATAAATGAACACGCGATTTATAGTGGTTCGATCTTTCCAAGATCTACATCCACTACCTTGAGTCCACACTCAAGGATTTCAACCAATTCACTAAATGTTTAAATCAAGCAATTACACAAGAGGTTCACCTTTCAATGGGTTCTACCACAATAACCTCTTTTACAATATAATAAATAAGGTTTACTCTTATCATAAAGAGTTTTATGTCACTAGACAGCCTAGACCAATCTAATCCAAGGCTCACCCTTACCAATGGGTTTTACTCAACAACCTTGATTAATTTAATCAATGGCTCACCCTCCACAAGGTTTTTAAGTCTCTTGACAACCTTGTATCAATCACAAAAATAATGTAAAGATAGAGTTTGGATGTTACCAACACTTCTTGGTGGATGAATACAATAGCTAGCACCACTTCACTTCTTGCCTTTGGAATCTTGAATTTTAACCTTTGAGCACAAGGCAATTTGAGAGCTTTCCAAATAATTTTGATGTAAAACAAGTTAGAGCTTGAAAGATTTTGAAGGTTCAAAAGTTTTACTAAAAATATGGAGTTTATGGCTTTTATATATTTGGAAAATTGGCTTTAACAGTCATAAAACGGCTAGTTTCAGAGAAGTTCGGATATCCGAACTTTCTGCTATGCGTCCGAACTTTTCCAGAACTTTACTGTGCCAAGCTGTCTGGAAAAGTTCGGACGTCCGAACTTTTCCTTATGGGTCCGAACATTCGTCCGAAATTCTCTGAAAAAATAGTAACCATGCTATCAGAGAAAGTTTGGATGTCCGAACTTTGCTCCATGCATCTGAATTTCTCTGGAAGCACATTAACTATTTTCAAAGTTTGAACGTCCGAACTTGAATCCGAACTCTTCAAACTTTGTCAAATCATTTGAAAATCAACCTTGATAACATTGAAAATATTTTGTATAAATATATAAGTCATTTAAACATTTTAAAACTCAAAAACCATTACTAAAACACTTTGATCATATAAAGTTTACTCAAGATCACTCGAGATTCAAAAGCATGCTTGTTATTCAAAAATTCATTCAAAGCCATTTAAAATTCAAAACAAGTTTTTGTTGCTCTCTTATGCATTCAATAGATTCCAAGACATGAAGTGTAGAGTTCACATAAGAATTTACCTATTGAGCATTTATGGCCTACACTTTAAAGCTTCAATGCCTTCAATTATCTTGAACAACCTCTTCAATTTTCAAATATTAGAGTTGTTCTTTCATTGTGGCTTCAAGGCAATAAGACTTGCTTTCTTCCCAATTCACAAATCCTATCACACAATATACAAGCATATTAGTCCTTATCAATGTTTGTCATTAATCAAAACTAATTATAACTACATGATTTGTCCTTAGGGCTAACAGTAACTTTAAACTAACATATACAATACTTTTATTTTTGAATTTCACATATTAAGTTACGTTGTAAAAATATGAGGCTTTAATTATTACTTTAAAATTTTTGGTTGGTTAGAACAATTTTCAATCTATTAAAATAATTTTAAACTACTTATATATTAAATTGAATTTTGAATTCCATATTTTTTTGATGAAATTGAATTATATATATTGGGTTACTTTGTAAAAGTAAGAAACTTTAATTATTCAATTTACTTAAAATTTTTTAATTGGTTGGAATCATTTTAAACTACTTATATATTAACTCGAATTTTGAATTCTATATTTTTTAAAAAAATTAAATTCTGTATATTCAGTTATTTTATAAAAGTAAAACTTTAACAATTCAGTAGTTATCACTTGTCAACAAACATGATCCCTATATTTATCATTTTGTTTAACATAATTTCTTAATTTAAATTAAATTTATTAAATCTAAACTTCTAATGTCTGCCTATTTCTTCTACACATAATACACATCATCATCATTCTCTTCTGCACATTATTTTCTTCTTCTCTTCATATGTATGCTTTTTGATGTTTTTGTTTGTTTGATATAATTTTTATTTAATTTTTTTCTTCGATGATATGTGAGAATGATTTTATGAGAATATAATATAATCTCACAATTGTCTCTGTTTGCAAATTTAAGGCCTTTGGAGAATCTTACACGTAATATAGATTAGTTTCTTTGATAGAAAAAAATGCACGATAACAAGAGGTTCAATTTTGAACCATGTTATCGAAAATAATGATTTTTTTTTCATTTTTATTTTTTTTTGTGAGATGTTAAGCTTCGTATACGTAGATGTGGATTGGAACAGGTAATCCAAGATTCCCATACAAAGATTTCTTTCCCTTAATCTCCAAGGAAATAACCTAAAATACTTCAAGATAAGAAGAATATTTTAAATTTGATTATTTCAGGAAATTGCTTTGGAAATCAGAAATTAGACTATGGCTTTACAAGATAAGCCGATATAGAAAATGAAAAACTCTTCCTATTCTACAATATCAATCCCATAGTTGTTTCCTAATCTATGTAGTCTATAAGAAAACTCCAAGAATTTGACAAATATAGTACTCCATTTATTTCCACCAAGCTTGATTCTAATGTAATGTTTAAGTTTTTTTAAAAGTAAACCTATATTAGTTCGGATACATTTGTGCTTGGGTTTTTATATCAGATGCAAGTACATGAGAACCATGAGAGAACACAAGGGCAAGCTAGCTAGGAGAACGCAAGGTTAGAAGGAAGAATTACTAGATTTGGGATACGTTCTCAAAATTCATTTTTGTGCTATATATAAACCCTTTTCAATGGATTGCTAGCCATTCTCTTTTCCTTCATTTTCTCAGTAATTTGTCTCTCTACTTTACTTCTTACTAGCGTAAAAGTATGTGCTATGTACAGATATTACAATTTTTATTTCTAATTATAATTATTGAAATATATTTAATAAAAAATTAACAACTAATTGTATTATAAATTTAATAAAACTTTTATTTTTAATTACATAGCCAATAAACTATGAAATAAATTTATGTGTTTAATGAAAAAAAAATCCACTTAGGAGTGGTCGTAAAGTCTCAATATTGACAATGCACTTTATATATCCACATATTCAACCCATAAACATGCATGGCTCATAATTTAATCACAAAAGGGGATTATTGATTCTTATTAAAAAAATAAGTAGGTGATTATTGAATGCGAAAATTTAGACGTAAAGCACCATGGAGACAGTTGAAAAAAGAAGCTGATAGTTATGCGGTAAAACAAAAATGGAAAGAAGATGATTATATATACAATATTTTAGTAACATATCATCTCTATTTCATAGTTTACAATTTTTAATATCCTATCAAGTTATTATTCTAAGTATTTCAAAATGAAACAGATTAAGAAAAAATGTTAATAGTTTTACAAAGAAAACAAATTAGAAGCACATTCAAAGGCTTGGATCCAATTGAATTCAAATTAAAGATTTTATTTCCTTTTTTTTTTTTAAAAAAAAGAAGCACTAACTAATGGTATCTCTTGAAACCAATTAAGAGGTTAAATAATAATGAAGTTCAAAGGTGTTAACCCTAAGGGCAAATCATGTAGTTTTGATTAATGACAAATATTGATGAGGACTAATATATTTATATATTGTGTAATAGGATTTGTGAACTAAGAAGTATGGAGTCTCATTGCCTTCAGCCAAAGTGCAAGAACAACTTCATTAAGCCAAAAGTGATTGAAGTTTGAAGAAGGTTGTTCAAAGATGATCTAAAGGAATTGAAGACTTGTAGTGTATAGTATATATGCTAAATAGGCAAATCTCTATGTAAACTCTACACTAGTGTGTCTTGGAATCTATTAAATGCATAAGAGAGCATAAATTACGTTTCTTAATTTTAAATGGCTTGCAATGAATTTTTTGATGTATGTGGTTTTTGTTAGCCCTAAGGGCAAATCATGTAGTTTTGATTAATGACAAATATTGATGAGGACTAATATGCTTGTATGTTGTGATAGGATTGTTGGATTAAGAAGTATGAAGTCTCATTGCCTTGGAGCTAGCAATGCATGAACAACTCAAATATGTCAAAGTGATTAAAGATTGAAGAGTTTGTTCAAGATTAATGAAGGCTTTGAAGACATGAAGTGTAGGTGACATGTGGTTAATAGGTAAATATTGTAAACCCTACACTCTTAAGTCTTGGAATCTATGAGTTGCAATTGAGAGCACAAAACTTGATTTAAATGGTTTCAATGGTTTTGAACTTATCTAAATTATCAAGTTTTCATAAATGATTTTTGCACTTAAAAGGTCTTTAATGACTTATCTTTTAGGCTAGAAGGTTTTCCAACTTGTTAGAATTGATTTGAACATGTTTTGACAAAGTTTGAAAAATTCGGAAGAAGATTCGGACGCAGTCCAAAAAATTCGATCGTCCAAATTTTTGTAGCAAAAGTTTGCTATTGTTCTTCCGGAGAAATTCGGAAGAAGATTCGGACGCATGCAAAAAATTCGGTCGTCCGAATTTTGAAGCTGAAAAAAATTCGGATGCGAATTCGGTCATCCGAATTTTCCAAAACTAGCCATTACTAGCCGTTATATAGCCGTTTGAACTGATTTTTGAATTCTATAAAAGCCATAAACTCCAGATTTTTTAGTATAACTTTGAACAAAAGAAATCCTTGAAGCTCTAACTTGTTTTACATCAAAATTATATCAAAAGCTCTCAAATTGCCTTGTGCTCAAAGATTGAAATTCAAGATTCCAAAGGCAAGAAGTGAAGTGGTGCTAGCAATTGTATTCATCCACCAAGAAGTGTTGGTAACATTCAAATTCTCTCTTTATATTATTGTTGTGATTGATACAAGGTTGTCAAGAGACATAAAACCCTTGTGGAGGGTGAGCCATAGACTAGATTAATCAAGGTTGTTTGTGTAAAACCCATTGGTGAGGGTGAGCCTTGGATTAGATTGGTCTAGGTTGTCTAGTGACATAAAACTCTTAGTGATAAGAGTGAACCTTGTTTATTATATTGAAAAGAGGTTGTTGTGGTAAAACTCATTGAAGGGTGAGCCTCTTGTGTAATTGCTTGGATTAAGCTCATAGTGAATTGGTTGAAATCCTTGAGTGTGGACTCAAGGTAGTGGATGTAGATCTTGGAAAGATCGAACCACTATAAATCGTGTGTTCAATTCTTTATAGCTTTGCTTGTTTACATACTTGTGTTATTATTATTTGTTCATAGTTGGTGGTTGATTGGTTGTGATATTTTAATTTGATAATCTTGTCTTAACCATCAAATCACATATAAACTTGAAGTTTGTGATTTTAAAGAAGAACTTTTATTAAGGCAAAGGATTTGCAAAAAGAGAAAAGATTTTCGATAATTAGCCAAAGACCTAATTCACCCCCCCTCTTAGGTCTTTCAGTTTTGTATCTTAAAAGATTTTGAGTAAACTTTGCATGATCAAAGAAATTTGATTATGGTTTTCAAGTTTATATATGTCTAAATAATTTATTTACACATATAAAATTTTTTCAAACTTATTGAAGTTAAGTCTCAAATGATTTTACAAAGTTTGAAAGTGCTTCTAAAAAATTCGGTCGTTCCATTTTTGTCGTAAAAAATGGTTACTATTTTTCCAGAGAAATTCGGACGAAGATTCGGACGCATGAAGAAAAATTCGGTCGTCCGAATTTTTATCTTCAACATGGTTACTGTTTTTCCAGAGAAATTCGAACAAAGATTCGAACGCAAGAAAAAAATTCGGTCGTTCGAATTTTTCCAGAATGTGCAACAGCAACATCCAAAAAATTCGGATGCAAAATTCAGTCATCCGAATTTTCTGAAACTAGCCATTTTATGGTTGTTAAAACTGATTTTCAAATTCTATAAAAGCTAGAAACTTGAAATCTTTTGTTTGTTTTGAATTGAAGTGAACTCTAAGCATTCCAAAGCCTTTAGCAAACATTTTTTGAGCTCTCTTGTGTCTTGTGAATTCAATTGATCAATCCAAAGACATCAAAGTGTGAAGGTGCAATTTTGTGTAAAACATCTACCAACAAGTGGTAACATCTATACACTTTTCTCTACTTATCAAATTGTGTTTTCTACTAGCTCTTGCAAGGTTATCTTGATAACATAAAACCCTTTAGGTAAGGGTGATCCTTGAAATTGTGATTCAAGGTTGTTTATAGATATAAAACCATTGTGTGGTGAGCCTTGTTTGTAAAAGTTACTAGAAGAGATTGTGAGTGTAAAACCATTGTGTGGTGAGCCTCTCATGTAATTTGTGAGCTTGAGCATATAGTAGATTGATTGAAATCCTTAAGTGTAGGCTTAACATAGTGGACGTAGATCTTGACGATTGAACCACTATAAATTGCTTGAGTTCTTTGCTCTTACATTCCTTTATTGTTGTGCTATTAACTGTCTTTAACTTGATACATATAATCTGTTCTTTGCTTCAACTTATAAAAAGTTTTTGTTTGCGAAAATTAGCCAAATACCTAATTCATCTCCTCTCCCCCCTCTTAGGTATTTCAATTGGTATCAGAGTTAGGACTTCTTTGTGTGGTTTTACAACCTAGAAGTTTAAAAATCCTATGGCTAATATCTCAAACTTACCTTACCTAGAAGGATCTTTCACAAATAGACCACCTTTGTTTGATGGAACAAACTACACTTTTTGGAAATCTACACTGTTTGATTTGTGGAATATTGTTGAAAAAGGTCCTTATATTCCAATGAAAATGAAAGCAGATGGAGTGACCTTAGAACCAAAGTCTACTGATGAATTTGATGAGCATGATTAAAAAAAATGATTTTAAATTATCAAGCCATGAACATCTTTTGTTGTGTTTTAGATGTAACTGAATATAATAGAGTTAGTGGTTGTGACTCTCCTCATGATATGTGGAGATTACTCCAAATAACTCATGAAGGCACAAATCAAGTTAAAGAATCTAAACTTGCTATGCTTGTTAGAGATTATGAGTTGTTTACCATGAAACAGGGTGAAAATGTTAGTGATATGTTTACAAGGTTTACTAACATTATCACTAACATTTGTAATGGCTTAAAAGATTATGGTAAAAGCTATACTATGGGAGAGCAAAACAGGAAAATTTTGGATGCTCTACCAAAATCTTGGCAGCCAAAGGCACTTGCTATTAAGGAGTCCAAGGATTTAAAAACTCTTCCACTTGAAGAGCTTATTGGATCTCTGCTCACACATGAAATGAAGATGAAAAGATTAAATGACAAAGAAGATGAAGAAAAGGGAAGAAAAAGAGTTGTACTCAAGGCTTCAAATTACTTGAGTGAACAAGAAAAATCTTCAAGTGAAGAAGAAGATGGTAACAGTGGAGAAGAGGAAATTGCCATGGCAGGTAGGAAGTTCAAGAAATTCTATAAAAAGGAATTCCTCAAGAAAGGAAGAAAGCCAACCAAGAAGAGTGGACAGTCTTCATCCTTCAAACCTCAATGTTTTAAATGCAAGAGTACAGAACACCTTGTTACTAATTGTCCCAGAGGTTTGGAAAGGGAAAGAGACAGCAAGAACAAAAAGAAATCTGCCAAGAAAGGAAAAGGACTGGCTGGAACGTGGGATCAACAAGAAAGTGAAGATGACAATGAAGGAAAGGCCAACATATGTTTTATGGCAATTGATGATGAGGTACATTCTTCTCCCTCTATTCCTAATCTTTATGATGATGATGTTGATCCTAGTGAATTACTTATAGAGATGTATGAAGAATTGAAAAAGGCTTCAAAAAGAAATAAAGATGAAATCCAAAATCAATGATTTTATCAAATGATAATTCAAAATTATGTGTTGAAAAAGATAAACTTCTTGAGACCATTAATTGTCTTAACATTGAAAAAGAAGTTTTAAATGCAATGTTACAAAACATATCTTTTGAAAACAAAGAGATTTACATAAAAGTTATTTCTCTTGAAAAATGCTTGGTGATCATGAGATTTTAAAAAGAAAAGTTAATGATCTTACTTCATGCATTGAAAAATTTATAAATAGAAGAGAAAATTTAAATAAATTGCTTGGTTATCAAAGATCTTCATTTGCAAAACATGGTCTTGGTTTTTCTCATGATAGCTATATTCCAAAGTATAAAAACTCTTTTGTTAAAGAGACTTTTAATTCTAGGTCTCATATTTGTTGCACATATTGTGGTAAGCATGGACACAAGGTTTCTAGATGTTTTGTAAAAAGAAGGATAGACAATGGTGTTAAGACTATTTAGAAAGTCAAAGGAAATTTCACTAACCCCCTTGGACCCAAGAAAATATGGGTACCAAAAATCACTCTTTCCAATTTGGTGTAGGTTCAATTTGCTTCTAGATCAAGTGCCACAAAATGGTTCCTTGACAGTGGGTGTTCAAGACATATGACTGGAAATGCCTCACTTGTTAGTGAGCTTCAAGCAACAAGTGAAGGCTTTGTCACATTTGGTGATAAGAAGAAAGAAAAAATACTTGGAATAGGTAACATTGGTAAAGGTTCCTTTCCTCTTATTAAACAAGTATTGCTCATTGATGGTTTAAAGTATAATTAACTTAGCATTAGTCAATTATGTGACAATTGATGTAAAGTAGAATTCAAATGTGATACTTGTACTATTCTTGATAGTGCAAGTAGCAAAACCATCTTTGTTGCTAAAAGAATTGGAAACGCATATGTGCTATATCTTGATGAACTGATCACAAATGATATCAAATGTCTTGCCATTTATGATAATGATGGATTTTTGTGGCATAGAAGATTAGGACATGCAAGCATGGATTTATTGAATAAACTGTCTACCCAAGAGCTAGTTAGAGGATTACCCAAAATACATTTTGATAAAACACGTCTTTGTGATGCTTGTCAATATGGAAAACAATCAAAAACATCTTTTAAACCAAAGGTAATGGTCTCTACTTCAAAACCTCTTGAACTAGTTCCATGGACTTATTTGGACCAATGAGGACCACTAGTCTTAGGGGTAGAAGATATGCTTATGTGATTGTAGATGATTTTTCAAGATTTACTTGGGTGCTCTTCTTAGCTCAAAAGGATGAAACATTTCATGAATTTGCAAAACTTTTTAAAAAGGTTCAAACATCTCTTGAATTTAAACTGATTTCTATAGAAGTGACAATGGAAGAGAATTTTGCAATCAAGAAATATTTTGATGAATATGGTATTACTCATAATTTTTCAACTGCCAAAACACCTCAACAAAATGGTGTTGTTGAGAGGAAAAATAGAACTTTACAAGAGATGGCTAGATCAATGCTTTGTGAAAATTCCTTACCAAAATACTTTTGGGCTGAAGCTGTAAATACTGCTTGCTATGTAATGAATAGAATTTTATTAAGACATTTCATATGAAAAACACCTTTTGAACTTTTATTTGATAAAACTCCTTCAATTGTCTATTTTAAAGTTTTTGGTTGTAAGTGTTTTATCTTAAACACTAGTAATAATCTTGGTAAGTTTAACAGAAAATCTGATGAAGATGTATTTCTTGACTATTCTTCAAATAAAAAGGCATATAGAGTCTATAATAAAAGAACATTATGTGTTGAAGAAACCATACATGTAACCTTTGATGAATCTAACATTTACCTTCAAAGAATAAGTGAAGATGATGTAGGTTCCTCAATGTTTGAAAATCAAACTCATCATCAAGTACCCACTTTGGAAGAACATGCCAAGGAAGAAGAAATAATGGAGCAAGAACATAATGGTCAACCAAGTAATGATCAAGAGCTTCCAAAGGATCTAACATATGCAAGGGGCCATCCTAAGGAGCAAATCATTGGTGACGTCTCCCAAGGAGTCAAAACAAGACGGTACTTTATTGATAATTTTGCCCTTTTATCTCATATTGAACCTAAAAATATTGATAATGCATTGTGTGATAATTTTTGGATCATTGCTATGGAAGAAGAGTTAAATCAGTTTGAAAGAAACAAAGTTTGGACTCTTGTTCCAAGACCTCGTGATCATTCCACTATTGGTACAAAATGAGTTTTTAGAAATAAATTAAATGAACTAGGAAAAGTTGTTAGAAATAAAGTTAGACTTGTTGCTCAAGGGTTCAATCAAGAAGAATGCATTGATTATAATGATACTTTTGCTCCAGTGGCCAGATTAGAGTCTATAAGAATGCTTTTGGCTTTTGCTTGCTTTAAAGGTTTTAAATTATTTCAAATGGATGTCAAAAGTGCTTTTATAAACTGCTTAATTGAAGAAGAGGTTTATGTAGAACAACCTCCTGGTTTTATTCATGAAAATTTTCCAAATCATGTGTTTAAATTAACAAAAGCTCTATATGGATTGAAACAAGCTCCAAGAGCCTGATATGAAAGATTGAGTGATTTTCTTCTGTCAAAAGGTTTTGCAAAAGAAAAAGTGGACACAACTCTCTTTATAATAACATCTAATAAAAATGATATTTTACTTGTGCAAATTTACGTTGATGATATTTTCTTTGGTGCTACTAACACAATTCTTTGTGAAGAATTTGCCAATTCTATGCAAAATGAATTTGAAATGAGCATGATGGGAGAACTGAATTTCTTTCTTGTGCTGCAAATTAAACAAACCAAAGATGGAGTTTTCATCAATCAAGCAAAATATACCAAGGAGCTCTTGAAAAGATTTGGAATGGATCAAGCAAAAGGAATAGGTACTCCAATGAGTTCATCAACTAAACTTGACAAAGATGAAAAAGGTAAAAATGTTGATGAGAAATCCTATAGAGGTATGATTGGAAGTTTACTCTATCTCACAAACGAAGTAGACCAGATATTATGTTTGTTATGTGCTTATGTGCTAGATTTCAATCTTGTCCTAAAGAATTTCATCTAATTTTCGGCAAACGTATCTTTCGTTATTTAATCGATACTCATGATTATGGTCTTTGGTTTTCAAAATCTTCATCTTTTGAACTTGTTGGATATTCAGATGCTGATTATGTTGGGTGCAAAGTTGAACGTAAAAGTACAAGTGGTCATTATCAATTTCTTAGTAGTTGCCTTGTGTCTTGGTATAGTAAAAAGCAAGCTTGTGTGTCATTATCTACTACTGAAGCTAAATACATAGCTGCGGATAGTTGTTGTGCACAATTATTATGGATGCAACATACATTACTTGATTATGGTCTTAAATTCAATTGTGTGCCTATACTATGTGATAATATTAGTACTATCAATTTGAGCATAAATCCCATACAACATTTTAGAACAAAGCATATAGAGATTAAGCATCATTTTATTCGTGATCATGTGGCTAAAAAGGATATATGTTTAGAATATATAAGTACAAATGATCAAATTGCTGACATATTTACGAAGCCTTTGGTTGAGGAAAGGTTTAATCACATAAGAAGGCTCTTAGGAATTTCTAAATTCAATTACTAATGTGTTTGTTGAAGTTTTGTGAAAACAGAAAGTTTTGGACGCAGAATGCGGATGCACTATAAAGAGACTGCGACTTTCGATCGGAAATTCGGACGCAGGAAACAGAGACTTTCGATCGAAAATTCGGACGCAGACCTGGAAAATTGGTCGTCTGAATTTTGCAGATGAAACGATTTAAATGAAAATCAAACAGTTTTCTTGACATTTCAACTTCTGAATTTCTCTCCCTTTTTAAAGCCATTCGTACCCATTCACGTCCGAATCAAAATCTCTCAAAGATTTCACTATATTTACTTCGATTTGTCTTTATTTTGGACTTCCAAGCCCTAGATGTATTCTAAAAGTCACTAGTTTTCACGTAATCACATCATGGTGAGAACAAAGAAGCCAAATGTTGAAAAGGGGAAAGGGAAAGCCAAGGAAGGACATGAAGACTCAATCATCAATCAACCAAGAAGAGTTCGAATTCTTCAAACATTGACTGGAGTTGACAGGTTTGTTTCAATCAAAGCTACTCATGAATTTGATGAATGGAACAAAAATAGCAGAAAAATTATCCCTAGGTATAAGTTGGATGTTGATAAACTATCAAGTATGGATAATGTTCAGTCATTCTTTGGTGATATTGGTTGGAGTAGTTTATTATTCATTGATGAAGAATTCTATCCCACCCTCATATATGAATTCTATGCAAACCTAGAAGAAGAAAGAACTGAACTGGTAGGGGATGATTTGATTCAATGGTACTCATCTAGAGTATCCCAAGTGGACTTTGAATTTAGTGATACTTTGATTAACAGAATTTGTGGAGTAGGTGATAGCGGGCCAAGATATTACTCACCTTCCATGCATTGTTATAATCGTGAACTCTTCACAAATGAAAGATTTGAAGAGACATTCACTAATGGCAGGAATTTAGGTCCATTAAAGAGAGGGAAATCAAGAACTTAGATGCTAGAGGTAGGGTATTGCATCACATGGTTACTACTAGGATTGTCCCAAACTTTGGACATAAGTCATCTGTTGGTAATATGCACATGGTAATCATGTTAGCCCTGCATGAACATAGGAGATTGAATTTTGGATATATAGCTTTGAAGCACATGATCACTGTAAGAAAAACTGTAACCAAGGCATTCCCATTTGGAAGGATGTTGACAAGGATTTTTAAGCATTTTCAGGTTAAATTTCAAGGAAGAGGGCAAGCATTTAAGAGTGGAGAGATTTATACTAATGAAACTCTTAGGAGAATGCAACTAGTTCTTGATGATGATGGTATATGGAGAACTAAAAGAGATACCCCTCCAAGAAGAGAGGAGATTAAAGAAGGTGAAGAAACTGAGAAAGAAGAAGATGAAGCAGAAACTCTTGCTAGAGAGATGAAGACAAAGAGAAAGCATGATACTTCAAGTGTGGGGGAGCAACCTCCCACAAAAAGATGATTATTTGAAGAAGTCCCTCAACCAAATGTTGGGATTGATCCAAGAAGTGAAGAAATAACTAGAGGAGACACCATAGTAGCTAAGGTATTCCAAGAAGCCTTGAATAATCATATCAAGGAAATGGAGAAAATGTATAAGTTTTTTGAATCCTTTGCTACAATTGTTCTTGGAAAACTAGATGGATTAGATAGTAGAGTGAAGCATATTGAAGAAATTTTGATGAGAAATGCACAAAGTGGTGAAGGACTCTCTAGGCATCAAGATAGAGATGAGGATGATGGAGATAAGGAAGGAAAGAATGGAGATGAAGATGATGACAGTAATAATGGGGATGATAATCAAGGAGGAAATAAAGAGTGTGGCAAAGCAAGAAGAAGAAAGTGAACCAGTTCATGAAGAGCCTCAAGAAGGAGGAAGTGAGCCCCAAGAAGGAGGAAGTCAAATCGAAAAATCAAACATTGTCTCACCTTCAACTATATCCTTCAGCCAAGGAAGAGTAAAGCATTTGGCTATCAAGAAAGGATTTAGCAAAGCTTCTCCATCAACATCACAAGACTGAGCATTTCTTCACCCTCATCCTTTTTACTGTTTTCACTTACTTATTTGTACTAAGTTTATCTTATATGTTTTAAATACCCATCTATGCTATTTGTCTTTATGTTACATTTGGTGTAATAGTGAAGCTCAATGATGAAATCTCAGTGATGAGAGCTTCGTTTAAATTGTTATATATGCTACATTATTAGTCTCTTTTTCATTGATCTCATTCTTTGAGTGATGAATAAAGGGGGAGAAAATTGGATGACTGTTTGTGTGCAAAATGTACTACTTGTGTCTGTTTGTGTATTATGCTATGACTGTTTATGCGCCTTAAAGTTTGGATGCATAAGTTTTGTGGTTTTTGCAAAGCTAAACTAAGTGCTTTTGTTGTCATACAAATTTACATTTGAATGCAAAATCACATTTTCAAACTTGTTGTCAAAAATTTGGACAAAAAATTCGGATGCATGTTCTGAAATTCGGATGCATCTATATTTTGTTATCAAAATGTGCTCTTTTGTTGTTTAAATTGTTTCAAATATGTTTTAATCTCTCATAATTTGTTTGAACAATCTTAGGAAAGCTTATTTACAGAATTTGAAGTTTTTGATTATCTTATTTTAAAGTTTGGACTTGCTATGCTAAAATCTGGATGCATGATATCTCTAATCCAAATGTGTTAAAAATGAGCACAATCTAAGGGGGAACACTGTTAAACTTTTACAACCTTAAAACCTCTCTTAGAGTCTTTTCTAAATGCTTAAATGCTATATCTTATATCCTAGTTGTTAGAAGGAAGGAGGTTAATGGAGATTGGTTGGGTAATAGGCTCATATTGAGCCTTTTATATGTCATTGTGATGAATTGGTTATTTCTATCATTGACATCAATACTTCTTTGTGCTACATTACTTAAATCCATCACATTTTGCATCAAAGTTTGTCATCATCAAAAAGGGGGAGATTGTTAGCCCTAAGGGCAAATCATGTAGTTTTGATTAATGACAAGTATTGATGAGGACTAATATATTTATATATTGTGTAATAGGATTTGTGAACTAAGAAGTATGGAGTCTCATTGCCTTCAGCCAAAGTACAAGAACAACTTCTTTAAGCCAAAAGTGATGAAGTTTGAAGAAGGTTGTTCAAAGATAATCTAAAGGCATTGAAGACTTGTAGTGTATAGTATATATGCTAAATAGGTAAATCTCTATGTAAACTCTACACTTGTGTGTCTTGGAATCTATTAAATGCATAAGAGAGCATAAATTACGTTTCTTAATTTTAAATGGCTTGGAATGAACTTTTTGATGTATGTGGTTTTGTATCTTAAAAGATTTTGAGTAAACTTTGCATGATCAAAGAAATTTGATTATGGTTTTCAAGTTTATATATGTCTAAATAATTTATTTACACATATAAAATGTTTTCAAACTTATTGAAGTTAAGTCTCAAATGATTTTACAAAGTTTGAAAGTGCTTATAAAAAATTCGGTCGTCCGATTTTTGTCGCAAAAAATGGTTACTATTTTTCTAGAGAAATTCGGACGAAGATTCGGACGCATGAAGAAAAATTCGGTCTTCCGAATTTTTGTCTTTAACATGGTTACTGTTTTTCCAGAGAAATTCGGACAAAGATTCGAACGCAAGAAAAAAATTCGGTCATCCAAATTTTCTAAAACTAGTCGTTTTATGGCTGTTAAAACTGATTTTCAAATTCTATAATAGCTAGAAACTTGAAATCTTTTGTTGTTTTTGAATCGAAGTGAACTCTAAGCATTCCAAAGCCTTTAGCAAACATTTTTTGAGCTCTCTTGTGTTTTGTGCATTCAATTGATCAATCCAAAGACATCAAAGTGTGAAGGTGCAATTTTGTGTAAAACATCTACCAACAAGTGGTAGCATCTGCACACTTTTCTCTACTTATCAAATTGTATTTTCTACTAGCTCTTGCAAGGTTATCTTGATAACATAAAACTCTTTAGGTAAGGGTGATCCTTGAAATTGTGATTCAAGGTTGTTTATAGATATAAAACCATTGTGTGGTGAGCCTTGCTTGTAAAAGTTACTAGAAGAGGTTGTGAGTGTAAAACCATTGTGTGGTGAGCTTCTCATGTAATTTGTAAACTTGAGCATATAGTAGATTGGTTGAAATTCTTAAGTGTGAGAGCTAGGTAGTGGACGTAGATCTTGACTGATCGAACCACTATAAATTGCTTGAGTTCTATACTTTTACATTCCTTTATTCCTTGATTGGCAATTTTGAGGCAAACCCATGTAATTTTTTTAATTGCGCTTAATTTTTTTGGCACAAATTAGAAGAAATTGTGCCCAATTTTTTTTTCCAATAATTGGTAAAAATTGTTTTTTTTAATTGTGCCTAATTATTTTGGCACAAATTAGAAGAAATTGTGCCCAATTTTTTTTTCCAATAATTGGTAAAAATTGTGGACAATTTTTGCCAAAATTTGAGAGAAATTGTACAAAACTTTTGCCAGAAATCGACAAAAATTATGCACAATTTTTGCTAATTTTGGGCAAAAATTGTATGCAAATTGAGCCACTTGCTGGCACAAGTGAAGTAAATTGATATTTCATTTTTAAAATTGACTGTTTTGAAATCGATTTTCAAGTTTTTTATATATAAAAAGATATAAAATTAAATATCATTTGATAAATTAAATTTTATTTGTAAAAAGATATAATTATTGTTGACAGATTTGAGTTTTAAAATTTTAAAACTTTAGATAAACTTAAAAAGTTTTAAAAATAAATAATAAATAATAAATTTTTTTTATACTAAATATAGTTAAAAAATTACGTATAGTTAAAAAATAACTCCACGTAATATGCTCCTTAAATTATAAATTTGCGCAAGCTGGACAAATGAACTTCATTAATGGGCCTATCATAAATTTGATGATATATAAGAGGCCCAAATATAATGCGTTAAGAAGTCTAGCCTGGGTGAGGGATTTCCTCTGCAAGGGGTTATATTAGGGTTGCATATATAGGGAGCTTCAAACTTCTGCTGTTTCGAGTAGCTAAAGAAAATCCCGCGTCAAAATTCAAGATTTCTTCATGGATTTTTCGTCATTGAACTCCGCCGAATTGCAGCAATTACTTGATGTAAGATTATTGATTTCTTTTTAGACAATTTCTATCTCTGATAATGTGAAGTTTTGTTTGGTAATAAAAAATTCTGTTATGCGCTTTGTTATTGTGTAGAGTTCCTTAATTTACGTGATCCTTCTGTTTATTTTTATGGTCTTCAGTTTCTGCATTTCTGGTTGGGGACATCGCTGCAATATTGATTAATTAATTTAGGGTTTTCCAGTATTCTTGTGGGACGCATATTCCTTTTAGTATTTTTTATCCTCTGGCTTTGCATTTTAGTCCCACCTGAAACATTTACGATTCTTGTAACACCTGTTGGTGATTATGTTCATTTGGATATGTGGTTGATTTTATTTTTCTTGTCCTTATAATTTTTGCTTCTGTAAATAATTGGTTACTTTTCCACCCTCGCAGAGAGGAGTTACAGGAATTTCCGGGTAGAAATTTAGCAAGTTTATACATTCAGAAATATAATAATAATGGTTTTAGTAAGTTTTATGATAATTAAGATAATTAACTGTGAATTTTGGAAATCCTAGCTCCCTTTGCTCCCTCGTGGATGTTGCTGTCTCCTTTTGGAAAACATCTTCCAAGTCTTACGCTCCATAACTCATCGTGTTTCTCTCTCTACCTTTTGCTCTTGAACACAAGAAAATGTGCACATGTGAACAGAGCATTGTGAAGATAGAAAATGAGTTCTAGATTTAGAGGATCAAAGAGACAATAGCAAGAAGAGAATGGCGCCTCTAAAGGTAGAGAGGAATGTAGGCTGGTTAATGGTTTGGAATTTATGTTCGGGTGGTGGTAAAGGGCTTTGTAGAAATGAGGACGATAAGAGAGGAGATTATGGAAGTTTTATTGTAATGGTAAAGCTTATGATATTGGAGGAAAGAGATTGGTTCTAAATACAAGCTTTGACCGATATCTTAATAATTTGTAGTTTGTACAATTTAATGCTTGAAAGAAAAGAAGGATGAGATGTTCTAGGATACATGAGAAAAAAGTTGGCTTTCTAATTGTGGGTTGTCTGAAGCCATGAGTTTATGCTTTTATTAAAGGAAAAAAGTAGTACCGAATATGGAGAAACAAATACTGCATATCTTTTTCATGTTGCTTCTATGTTCTTTTCCTCTCCTTTTCTTTTTTATTCATAGTTTGGAATTATTCAAATGTTAGTGGGTCCAAAACCTAGAGGTACAGGTGTTCTAAATTATGTAACTTCAACATGTTGGATCTGCAACCAGTCAAGTAAGCATGACCAACTTTGAACACAACAAATCTGCCTGAAAGTTTGAATTACGACAAATCTGTCTTAACCATTCTAGTGATTAGTCCAACGCTATATTATTTTTATCTTTCAAGTGTTACATATATGATGTCTTGTAGTTGGTCCTTCACTCTGCTCTGCTGCATTTGGACATACAAATTCTTAGGGTGTCTTTCAGTGTTGTCTGCTACTGTATACTTTCATGCTATTTAATCAAATAATTATGGTGGGTTTAGCAGATGCATAAAAACATTCCTCCTTGAGTACCTGTTAACATGAATGAGAGAAACTCTGTCATAGCCATTTCTTTATATTCAATGTAGAGAGAGTCTGTTAATACAAATAAGAGAAACTCAGTTATAGCTATTTCTATTCAATGTAGAACAAGAAGGTGATTGTTGCTGACTAAAGTTACTGAGACTAGGGTCTTAGCCATTGACAGATGGAGCTTGGTTACAATTTTCGACCCGATCTAGCACATATTGTGATTCCAGCTAATGATGATACACTTTCAATCCGACCCAGAGACTGCCACTAAAATGACTGGATCAAACAGGACTTGTATGGGGTGTGGGTCACTGTATCACTGCCTTAGTTGAAACATCATGTTTAGGATCACATGTAAACATTTTTTGATACAAAATTTCAGATATGATCATTTGCTTCCAGAAAATAGATAACCAGATGAAAGAAATTGTGTTTAGGTTACCAGCTGCCTGGGAGCCACAGGGCGGAGGGGTTGGGCGGGCATTTTTCGCATGAAATGCAGCCATCTATGTGGGTTCACTGTTCTATAGTAACTCGTTAATTTCTGAGGTAACCTTGAACTGAAGCTAAGTAGTGACTGCGTGTGTAACAAATGTAATTGTCCTTTCAGTTGAGAGAAGTTGAATTCGTTAGATATGCTGGTAAAATCCATAGCTTTGTGACCAAGCTTTTGAAGGAAAATGAGATTTCTTATTGTTGGCAAGTAACTCTGATTTGGTAGCTGTAGCAAGATGTAAGGGCCTGCAATATGTGGATTATCTTGGGGAAACAGAAAAGGGGTTATGCCTGTCAGCTGTTAACTTCATTTACATTAATTTGTGGCTTTCCAGAATGCTTTTGCAAATTGCTATGCCAATCAATCAGAAGTAGAAAGAAGACTTATCCATTCAAAAGTAATACTGTATCTGATGAGAATTCATTCTTACTTTTAATCTTTGGCAGAAAGAGAAGGAGAGGGCAATGGCTAATGATGTTATTGCAAAGCTTACGAACGCTTGCTGGGATAAATGCATTACTGGTACTCCTGGGAGCAAATTTAGTTCCAGCGAATCCACCTGTCTCAGTAACTGTGCTCAGCGCTATATGGACATGACTATGATAATCATGAAGCGGTTTCAGTCCATGAACTGAAGATCTGGCCGGAAGAGAATTTAGTTCCAGAAAATTCACCTATCTCACTAATTTCGCATAGCGCTACATATGTGGAACATGAGTATGATCTTGAAGCAGTTTCAGTCTACTAAGGATTGGCAACTGCTCGCTGTAGAATTATGTTTTACTTGATTGAGCGAATGCTTTTGTCAAATTGATGTCTGTCATTGCCCTAAGATTTTACTGAGATATGTATGATTTTATTTTCAGTTTCTTTGTGTACCTGCGGTTCCCTGTTGATAGCCAAAAAATGGGGGGTGGGGGGGTGTTCATGAGTTTACAGTAAGTCATAATGTCCTATCTACTTGCAGAAATCTCATCGAGATCCCTAATGTTAATCTGTAGGATTTTTGTGGATAAGATGATGGCATCGCCTCTGAAATGCTTTATTTGTCTCTAATTGCTTCAAATTGAACTTTTATATTTGTTTTGGAGAGTCAGGACATTGGGCCAGGGAGGTGTAAAACATTGAGCGGTGAATTGTTTGTTTGTTTGCTTGCTTTTGATTAATGTTTGAGTAAAAAGGATATCACACTAGAGATTATATGATTAATTAATGAAGAATAGTCTTTTAATTATAAAGTCTATACACAGCTAAAACATACCTAATAAAGTGTTCATATAAAGGAGTAATAAAATTCTATATTGGGCAGGGATTGAGCCCGAATCCTAAGCAGGTTGAGGAATTTCAGGACAAGGCTTCTTGGGGCGCGGTGAATCATTAAATGCAAATAAATTTTCACCTCTTTTTCCTTATATATTTTCCCTCTCCTCTCCCTTTACTATCTTACTTTTTTTCAGAGAATATAACGCGCTCTGATACCAAATAAAGCGCACTATACCAAATTTCAGTAGAACATGGGTGTCCAGTGCTTCACTATAGCGAGCACCCGGTATGAACACTTTAGGCAGATTGAAAATTCCAGGAGGAAGTAGGCCCCTGCAACCTTAGTATAATGGTATCATGTAAGGAAAGATGAAAGAACTAATCGAAAAGAAGAAGATTGAATTTTTTCAAACAAAGATTGTGAGGAAATACAAAATTAAATCTATACGATTCTTCTTAGAAACTTGTTCTAAGTAATCCCGATTATCAGAATTTAATTAAAAAAGAAGAACACTCACACGCTACAATAAGAATTTCAATTGATAAATGAAATGTAGTTATTTAAGTAATAAGAATAAGAAGAATGCTAACCTCTCAATGGTGGCTGGCAGCACCTCAAAATGAACTCCAAAAAATCTCTACCCTAAGTTGTCTTTAAGGAGGCTTATATATAACTAAGGTAAATATTAAAGAATTAGGCTAATAATACATGCAAGCACAACATAAATAATAAGTTCAAGATAATTAAAACATGTAGCCCAAGTCTGAAACATTACTCTCTCTTGGGCATAAGTGATGCTACTTAGCCTAACTCTGTAGTCTTCAAGTGTCATAATCATCTGGTCCAAATATTTGAGACAAGTGGATCAATTTGGGTTGTGACCTAATTGGCTCTCCTTTAATAGGCATGACTAACTCTATCCTCTTAATTTGTTGGTCTACATATGCAAATAAGGTCTCCTGAAACCCCTTGACCCTAACTTTGGTCATGGGCCCAACTACTACAGTTAGCTCTATACATGACACGTCCAACCCATAATGGTGGTCCATCAGTCCCTCCTTCCTCAAGAAGATTTGTCCTCGAATCTGAATCCATATTAAAAGGAGAAATGTCAGCAACATTAAAGGTGAAAAATTTTAACATATCACATGGCAAACTTCATAAGTTCTAAGCATTTTAAGCACCTCTTTAAAGGGTAAAAAAAATCTCAAAGCCTTACACGAAAAAAATCATGGTAAAAAAACATAAGATCATGCCTTAAGGAAACTAAACCAATATCAAACTCATAATAGAAATAGTGAATGGAAGAATGATTCTCTCCAATTGAAAGACCATAACAAAGTTCATTATTCTAAAAATAGGGTAAGTCCAACACTTCTTCACAAGAATAGTTCAACAAGAATTCATGCATATAGTTTAGTGGTATTCTAATATCAAGGTCGCTGCACATGCATATCACAAGATCATTCTTAACAAGCAATCCCCATGAAGAATCATTTAACACAAGAAAACTTCTTCTCGCACTCATGCACTTTAGCACATGAATTTCATAATCAAGTGAGCCACAAGTAAAACCAAGAGTTACGATATTATTCAATTGAAAGTAACAAGCAAATAAGAATAACTTATCCTCCTTAAAGAAAAACACAAAGCATGAACTAGGAGAATAGGAAAATCATCTTATTGGTTTTTGGATGATTTCAATGTCAAGCTTTCTTTCCTTCTTGCTGCTTGACGCTCTAAAATCTTGCACAAGTGAAAAAAAACTAGAAAGAAAATGAGTTAGTTTGTTAGAAAATAAGCTCACCTGATCACTTGAGAGTGAGTTCTTTGGTTGCTTTAGAACGAAAGCACAACCACGCTCTCTTTCTTTTACAAGTTCACTCTTGCTCTTTTGTTCTTTCCTCTCATGTCTTTCATAGCTCACAACTTCTCTTGTGCATTCTTTTTCTTCACCCTCATAATCACTCTCATTGTCTTCAAGCTTACATTCTCTCCTTTCTTTTGAGCTCTGGCTGTTCTTACTTTCTCTCTTTTCTTTTATCCTCTCTTCAAGTTTTCCTTCCTCAATCAAAGTAGGACTAATCTCATATTTGGATTTTTCAACCTTAAAAGCTTCACATTCAATTCCTTCATCCTTCATTGGTTGATATTCAATAACTTCATTGTTCCCTTGAGATTCTATAGTCTCCACCTTGTTTTTCATCTCCAAATACTTTAGAAGCTCCATTGTCATTCATGATCTTCTTTTTTTCTTTTTGCTCTATTCTTTTTAAGCATTCAAGATACTTGACTCTACAGTCAAACCTCATTACTTCCTTTAACTCACCCCATGACTTAATGGATTTCTTCCCCTTCTTCTCTCTAGATTCCTTTAGCATTTCCCACCATGCAATGGCAAAGTGAGTAAAGGTTCCGATAGCCAAGCTCAACTTCTCTTCTTTAGCCAAGCTATAGCGTTTGAAGGCCATGTCCAAGTAAAGTTTTGGTTCAAATTTTCCTAGGATGCAGCCTTTCACTACTAACTCTATTCTCTCCCTTTTCATACCTCCCATATCCTACTCTCTTTTTTTAACTCCTTTTATCATCATCTTTCCATCTAACTCCACCTTAATACTTCCCTCTATGCAAATCAGTCATCATTCCTTCATCATACCATGAATTCACATAACAATTCTCCTCATTACTACTTCCCTGTGACATTGTGAATTAATGTTGATCCTGCAAAATAGAGTTAGTAATAAACAACCTCACACTGTCCCTCATGTGTTTCACTCAAATGATGTCACTTCCCTTGTGTTTATGTCACGACAACGACACACTCGAATAATCTTACACACTCTTGCCTTTTACCACTCAAATTCATCTAAAACTCAAGTTACAGTTCAGAACCAAATTCAGCAAATCAATAAACCAAATTGTAGCCCAAGTAACAAAAAACCCAAACCAATACAATAGCTCACAATCTCCGAGACAACAAACAGGAATGTAACAAGCTAGAAAATTTTAAAAAATAAGAATTTTGAAACTACTTATTACGGGTGATTCAAAATGAACCAACAAGCAAGTGTGAATATGCCGAAACATATTTTTCTTTTTGCAATGTTTTTGTACATTTTCTTTTTTTTGGGTTTTGGACTTGCTTTTTCCCCTCTGTCTCACCCCCCCTTTTTTGTCCAAAGTAACTCTTTTTTTTTGGGGTTTTGAGCTTGATTGTTTTTCCTCTGTCTTTCTTGTTTTGGTCTGAAGTAACTCTTTTTTTTAATAATATGACCAAAGCAAATAATTTAAAAAATCAATAGAAAGAGTTGAAATCCTAGGCCGAAATTCGCACCCTTTGAGTTGAAAAATCTGACGTAACTTTTGGGAGAGTGATGGACGGTAGGTTTTTGAATATTGAATATTGAATTATGATATCAAATAATGCGCTCTGATACCAAATAAAGCGCACTATACCAAATTCCAATAGAACATGGGTGCCCAGTGCTTCACTATAGCAAACACCCAGTATGAACACACTAGGCGAACTGAAAATTTCAGTAGAAACTGGGCCCCTGGAACCTCAGTATAATGGATATCACATAAGGAAAGATGAAAGAACTAACCTTAGAATAAGACTAAATTTTCCAAACAAAGATTGTGAGGAAACACAAAATTAAATCCTTACGACACCTCTTAGAAACTTGTTCTAAAAAATTCCAATTATTAGAATTTATTTATGAAAGAAGAGCACTCACACATTACTGTCAAAATTTCAATTGATAAATGAAGAGTGGGTATTTGAGTAACAAGAACAAGAGGAATGCTAACCTCTCAATGGTGGTTGGCAGCACCTCAAAATGAACTCCAAAAAATCTCTACCCTAATTTGTATTAAGGAGGCTTATATATAGTTAGGGTAAACATTAAAGAATTGGAGTAATAATACATGCAAGTCCAACATAAACAACAAAACATTAAAGAATTGGAGTAATAATACATTCAAGCCCAACATAAATAACAAGTCTAAGATAATTAAAAAATACAGCTCAAGTCTGAAACATCACTCCCTCTTGGGCTTAAGTGATGCTACTTAGCCCAATTCTATAGTCTTCAAGTGTCATGATCATCCAGTTCAAGGATTTGAGACAAGTGGATCAATTTGGATTGTGACCCAAGTAACTCTCCTCCAATAGGCTTGGTTAGCTCCATCCTCTCCATTTGTTGGTCTAAATCGCAAATAAGGTCTCCTGAAACCCCTTGGTCATAACTCTGGTCATGGGCCTAACTGGCATAGTTAGTTTTCTACGTGACACGTCCAACCCATCATGGTGGTCCATGGTCTTGCTCGCATCAGAATATCCCAAATTTTGAAATAAACTTTTTAATATCTAATTCGAAGTTAAATATTTATATCTGGGCAAAAATTTGAACAAAAACTGTGCAACGAATAGATCCTTTCCAACCAAAAAAATAAATAATAATAATAATAAAGTACTCGGATTGGTTTTCCTTTTGAAAATTGGAATTTTTAAAAATTTTTGTAGGGTAAGGATTAATTGTTAAGAGAGAGGATCTGAGGTTCATAGTTGATCTTTTTTGAAAAAGTTAAAAAAATTGCAAACAATAAAACTGATCCAAGAGCAAGTTTTTGTTATCAAATTTATCATTTTTTATTTAGAGAATACTAAATTATTTTAAGGTGATTTTAGTAGCCTGTAAATATATTTTGATTAATATATACTGTTCACTTAATGGTCTAACATCCCACCCCGTAAGCACTTTGTACTTATGAGGTCTTTAAGTTAGAAATTTTTAGATATAGAGTATAAATTTGATAAATTCATGAATATCCATCCCAAGCTAGATTATAATTTACAGAAGGCTTGACTTTGTGATTTCAGGTATAATGGCAAAATAAAAATACTCTTTGAGAAGTTATCTTTGTGATTAGATATGCATGTGTTATTAAAAATAATTCTGGTGGACACGTTAATTAGAAAAGTTAACTACAGCTATTGAAGTTTGAAGAATCTATGAGAATAGAATTAACAAACTCATGAAATTCGGTGAAATATAGGTGCTTAATGTCACATTTCCTTAATCACGTTGGTCAGCTTGTTCATTTTTGACTCCATTCTTCCTTTCATTGCTCCTTTACTCAACAACTTCTGTCTTACCTAATTCTCGCCATCAATTACCACCGGTTGCACCCTCATTCTTTGGCTGAAGCTTGTGGCAAAAAGTGGTGATAAAACCACATTGGAGACACAAATCATTTAAGGATCATATTGGCTGAAAAATACTTTTGGTAGTTAAGTACAATTCACCTCTAATTTCGATGGTTAAATAAACATTTTTCATAAATTTCAGTTTTAAACTCATATTTTAGATTAATTTTTAATTTTAACGAATTTTTCTTGGATTTTACGCTAGTAGGCATCCTTAAAGATTTATTTCTTCTATTTCAAAATATAATGTTTTTTTCTGTAGGTTAAGAAAGAAGAAAATAAGAGGTAATTTTTTATTATATCTTTATTAATTTCACCAATATAATAACAAATAAAAAATTATATTTATAGTGCAAGTAACTTTAAAATAATAATCTTTAAAATTACTAAAAAACTAAATATTTTGAAGAAGGAAAAAATGACCAAAAAGTCTTATATTTTGAAACATAGGAAGTTAACAAAGGTTAGTTAAATTACAGGGGATTTGATGCTTCAAGTTTTAGAGGAAAGTTTGCCTAGAAAGTAGAATGAGCTTTGCATGTCGATTTTGCTAATAAAAAATAAGTTCTTGTAAATTAGATTGGAGATTCGATTTAGTTTTAGTGGAAAACAAATGTATGAGAACGAAGTACATGCCTATAGCTTCGTTTGTTTGTGCATGCAGGTCAGTTCCAAAAATGTATTTATGTGAAAATAGATATTTAAAAATTAGTTTGATACTGAAGGTGTAAAAGAATTTTATAAATAAAAATTTATGTAATACGAAATTAAATATACAAGTGTTTTTGAAAATTAGGAAACTTTTTAGTTATGTATTTCAAATAAATACTAATGGTGAATATTATTTTATTACGTATAATGGATCAAAATTTATAAATTATAATTAAATATTTTTTATGCTATTAACCAACTACATAGAATTATTAATAATGTAATTTCCAGTTTATATAAAAAAAGATAAAAAAAGATTTGAATGGAGATTCATGTATATAAAAAGATAAAATAAAGATTCTCAGTAAGAAAAGAAAAGAAAAAATAGTTTAAGGGCAAATATAGCTAATTTTTAAGAAGTAATATAATATAATAATAATAAGAAATATGTTGTTCAATGATATTTTATATCAAATTTAAATATATAAAAATAATATGTACTAGAGGCAATGACTTGTTGATCATATATATCGGCAAAGTAATAAATATTGTAAATTTCACGAGAGTTATTTGTATGAAGTTTGTTGTGTTAATGGTAATCTTAAGTTATTTGAAAACGTAGAACTCTGGGATCACATTGGTCGTGTTTAACGTTCTCAAAAAGAGAAAGAAAAATTCATTTTTATTTAGTAGCTTTATGAACACAGTTTTTTATGGATGGTTTTAAATGATGTTTTCACAGTTAGTTATATAAGTAAAGAAATGTAAACAACCATGGTCACATGTTCAATAACGTTTATTCTGTGTCATGTGAAGGTCTTTTAATTACTCGTGATTACATCTTAAATAATATTAGAAATGAGTTTAAATCGATCACTTTTTTTTCAAAAAAAAAAAAAAAAGAAGAAGAAAGAAAGAAAGAAAGAAAAAGAGAGAGAAAGCAAGAAACATCCTTTCATTCTTCTTCCATCCTAAAATCTTAAACTTTATTAGTTGTTGATAAAGGAATTCAAACTTGATTTCGTATTAAGGTGATCCCTAAGACTTTGTAGACTCAAATTGAATAAATATTTTCTTACTTAGAATTATTTTTGTAAGCCCTAAGGGAAAATCTTATAGTTTTGATTATGACAAACATTGATTTGATCTAACTTGAGTAATTGTTATATGATAGGATTCTTGGATTGTGGAAGCTAAGAAGTCTCATTGTCTTGAAGATAAGGTGCTAAGGAAAACTCAAATGCATCCAAAGAACTAAAGTATATAGAGCATGTCCTAAGGATTGAACACTTTGAAAACTTTGGTATAGGTTTACAATTGCTTAATAGGTATATTCTAGTAAACCCAACACTTGTTGTCTTTGGAATATAAAGAATTTACAAGAGAGCACAAATCTTGATTTTCAATCTTAAAAGGTCTTCATTATATATGTTTTACCAAGTTCTTGAAAACGGCGTGTGGTTTAAAAGCTCTTAAAAAGATCCATCTTATAGTTCAAAAGATTTCAAACTTGTTGTACTTGATTTTCAAACATTTTAACAAACTTTGAATAGGTTGGACTCCAGCTTGGACATCTGAGCTTAAAACATTAGCTGTTGAATTTTTAGAGAAATTTCGACTACCATTCTGACACTTATGTCTAAATTTAGTCGACTAAATTTATCTTGGAAGCCGATAAATAGAGAAGTTCAAACAATCATTCGGATATAAGAGTCCATATTCAGTTGATCAAACTTTACTGTTACTAGTCGTTACTAGCTGTTACTTGCTAAATACCAAACCTTATAGAAGCCATAAAATTTAGATTTTTAAATAGTTTTTGAACCTTAAGAATCTTTACTCTTTCCAGTCATTCATATATCGAAAAGATCTCTTTTGTCTTGTACTTAAAAGTTGCTTTTCAAGATTCCATAGACAAAAAGGTGAAGTGGTACTAGATTTGTCATCATCTACCAAGTTATTTGTAATATCCCTCTCTCTTACTTCATCTGATTGCTTTCTTCAAAGTTTTCTTAAGGATATAAAACCCTTTTGAGAGGATGAACCTTGATTGTTGTAAGTGAAAAGGGGTGGTGGAGTAAAACCTTATTGGTGAGCCTCTATTGTCCCTCGTAAAACTATTACTCTAGTTAAAATAGGGTTGAAGGTAGTGGATGTAGATCTTGTGTGATTGAACCACTATAAATTACTTGTGTGATCTTTTCTCTTCTTTCTTTATTGGGAATTCATTGTAATAACTTGAATATCTTCTTGTGAACTTGATTTCAGATCTCTTCCAAACTATATTTGCCAAAAGAAGAAGTTTTCAAAAATTAGTCAAACAACTAATTTACCTCCCCCCTCTTAGGTCTTTCAATTGGTATCAGAGTTAGGGCTTCTTTTTGTGGTTTTACAACCTAAAAGTTATGATCTTGTGGCTAATGTTTCAAACTTGCCTTATTTGGAAGAGGTTTCCACAAATAGACTTCCTTTGTTTGATGGAACAAATTATACTTTTTGAAAATCTAGAATAAAGATATATATATTTGTTCTATTAATTTTGAATTGTGGAATATCATTAAGAAAGGTCCTTACATACCAATGAGGATGAAAGCTGATGGAATCACTAGGGAACCAAAGCCATTGGATGAATATGGCGAAAGTGATTCAAGAAAAATGACTTCGAAGTACCAATCAATGAACATCATGAGTTGTGCATTAGATGTAAATGAATATAACCGAGTGAGTGGATGCAAGTGGGGACTTCTTCAAGTGATGCACGAAGGAACTAATAAAGTAAATGAGTAAAAGCTTACAATGCTAGTAAGAGATTATGAGTCAGTTACCATGAATCAAAGAGAGAACATTAGTGACACATTTACTAGATTCACCAATATCTCCAATGGTTTAAAGTCATATGGGAAAAATTATTCACTTGGAGAACAAAATATGAAGATATTGAATGTTCTACCCAAGTCTTAGCAACCAAAGACTCTTGCCATTGAAGAATCAAAAGACTTGAAGACTCTTCCTCTTGAACAGCTCATTGGATCATTACTTATATATGAGATGAAGGCCAAGAGACTAAATGATCTTGAAGATGAAGAGAAAGGGAGAAAAGGAGTAGTATTTAAACCTTCTGACAATCCTAGTGAGCAAGAGGAATCATCTAGGGATGAAGATGAAGATAGAGATGATGATGAGATGGCAATGGTAGTGATCAAGTTTAAGAAATTCTATAAAAAGGAATTTCTCAACAAGGGCAAAAGGCCTTCCAAGAAAGGTGGGGAATCATCCTCATTATTCAAGCGTCAATGTTATGAATGCAAGAGTACCGAGTACCTTGTAGTCAATTGCCCTAAAGCATTGGAAAAGGAGAGAGAAGCCAAACTAAAGAAGAAGAAATCTCTAAAGAAAGGAAAGGGATTAGTTGGCACTTAGGATCAACATGCCAATGAAGATAGTGGAGATGACAATGAAGAAAGAGCAAATGTATGCTTCATGGCTATGAATGATGAGGTACAATCTATCCCTTTAACCTCTATATATTGCGATAATGATGTTGATGATCCTAGTGAATTACTTGTTGATATGTATAGTGAATTAAAAAAGCTTTCAAAAAGAAACAAGGAGATAAGATTTAAAATTGATGAATTATTGAATGAAAAATCAAAGTTATTTTGTGAAACAAAAAACTCAATGAATTCATCGATTGCTTGAACATTGAAAAAGAAGTTTGAAATGGTTCCTTGTAAAACATGTCTTTTGAGAAAAAATATATTTGTGCTAAAATTTCCTCTTTGGAGAAAATGACTATTGACTATGATTCTTTGAAAAAGAAAGTTGATGATCTCACCTTATGTGTAGAAAAGTTTACAAATGGTAGAGGTAATCTTGGCAAGTTGGATCTCAAAGATCTTCATTTGTAAAAAATGATCTTGGCTACACTCATGTGAACAATATTTCAAAATATAAAAATTACTTTGTTAAAGCTACAACAACCTCTATGCCTCATACTTGTTGTACTTATTGTGTTAGACATGATCACAAGGCCACTTTTGTGAAAGGAAAGGTGGATAGTGGTGTTAAAACTATTTGGAGAGCTAAGGGAACGATTACTAACCCCCTTTGCAACATCCCACTGTAGAGATGGTTTAGATATATTTATTTTGAAGTGGAGTTTATAATTTTTATATATAAAGTATTTGAGAAAACTATCATGAGTTAAGTTAATTTATTTTTGGAATTATTTGTGATTATGTTTTGGGAAAAAAACAGAATAAGCCATTAAATAAGTGACATGCATGTCACTTGATATTTTTGCATTAAAGTCAGTGAAGTAACCGACTTTTACTTTCTCATATTTAATCCTTTCTTTCTTCTTTTCTTCTTTTCTTCTTTCATTTTCTCATTGTTTTCTTCTATTCAGAATTTGCTTTTTTTCTTATCCATTTCAACAGATTCCTTCTATTCATTAAGCTTTTGCTTTCTTTTGTTTTTTTCCACATATTTCTTTTGCTTCACAGATTCTTTTGTTTCTTTCTTTCTTTCTTCTCCTCGGTTTTCGTCCTTTTTCTTTTCTTTAGTTCATTTTCTTCTTCTTCTCTAGGCTTGAGTTCCTCCTTTTTAATTAAGGTAAGATTTCATATAATTTTTATTTGTGATTTCTTTAATTTGTTTTATAGCTTCCTTAAGAATTGTGGTAGAAATTATTTGTTTAGTAAAATTAGTATATTTTGATTTATTTTTTTATTTTAGTTTAATTTGAGTTAAATTTATTTGTTTTAGTTGCAAATTTTATATTTTAGAATTTGAAATAGGTTTGAAAGTGGCTAAATATTCAGATATGAGATTTAAATTAAAGTGATATTTTTATTCTCTTAAAATGATATTTTCACTCTATATTTTTTATTCTCTTAAACATTCAATATTTAGTATTTGAGAATATTTAGTATTTGTGAAATTTCATTAATACACACACACACATATATATATATATATAGATATTATACTATTATATATAAAAAATATTTGAGAATATGATAATAGTACTATTGTATTATTTTATTATGATATAATGGTAATGATATATATATATATATATATATATATATATATATATATATATATATATATATATATATATGACTATTTATAAGACTATATGGTTGTTGAATATTCAATAATTGAGTATTTTTATAGTTGTAAGTGTAGGTTTAGTCTTCCTAGGGATATTCACTCAACAACTTAGAATTTAACATTTTCAGGGTTTTCAACTAAGGTTTACGTATTTAGATTTGTAGAAAATTTTCATATTTCGTAAAATAATAAGTAACTCTAACACTAGCTGCTAGGTGAGTTTACAAACCAAAACTCACTATATTTTTAGTGCTATCAATATTTATAAATAAGAGTATTTGTTATTCTCAAATGTGAATATATATTACTTTGAGAATTACTTTAGTTACTTATTTTTAAATTGAAGAGGTTCTCCACAATATGTTTTTCACTTGTGTACTAGAAATATTTAGGAGCAGTACTCCAAATAGGTATTTATTTGATTTGAAATATTATATTATTTGAATATGATTTATAAATACAAGTAATCTTTGGGAAATATTTTATTATATATTTTGGAAAGTCACAAGTAATAATAAAAGTAATATTTTTGTAGCATATTTGAAAAAACTTACATTTACGTGTTTTGACTGGCGGACGGTTTTTATTTTGAATTTATGAAGAAATTGGATTTGATTATAGATTTGGATCCATTTGGATGGCTACTTAAGTGGACTTTATATTTGAAAGTTTGCATAAAAACTCCGTTTCAGCCAAATATGATTTGAAAGATGATGTGATTGGATTATGATTTGAGCCTGAGGTGGTGGTGGATTGCACTGTAAGCGGCTAGTCTCCCGTACTAGGGCCTCTTCCGCTGACGTGAAATGCAAGGACTATGGATTGTGGACCCACTTAAAAGGGGACGCAGTATATCAGGGAGGACGTGACCCAATTGGTACTACGTTTATTTATCTGTGGTTACCCAACAGCAAGGCAGGAGGGTCTTAATGATGAGGTTAATCACTAAGGTTGGATTAGTAGGTATCCCATATCCTCAGCCTAGTCTTTGTTTGGGAAGGTATAAGGTATTTGTGAAATCGGATATATTCGCATTGGTGTGTGGTTGATTTTAACTATGGGATGCTAGTTTGTTCCATGATGATCCCATTATTAGTTCCGGTAGATTTACCATTGAGCCAGTATTTGATTGTTTATCATGTTTAAAAATTTTTGTTTGAGACGATATGCTGATGTGTCTTGATTCACTCAGATTTTCCAGCTCAGTTCAAAACCTCATCATGAGATTTGTGCACTATTTTGAAACAAGAAAATTTATATGATATAAAATAATTTGAACCATTGTGCATACACATATACTCTTATATTTTTTGGAAATCTCATATTTTGGACACACACTGGAAAACATGCGAACTCACTGAGCTTTCCATCTCACGCATGTTTTTTGAATGTTTATTTTTAGATGACATAAACCATGGATCAGAACAGTGGAGGGGCTCACATATGTGTTTGATCAGTTTGTGCATTTTCTGTTATCTCTTGTCAGATAGAGAGAGAAGTCTATTTTACAACTATATGTAAATTAAGGTTGAATTTGGATAATATAAGATACATGCTCTACTTATATATTTATGTATTTTCATTGATGAGCCTCATTTTTTTTTTCTCTCAGCACGATTTGTATTTGCCTACATCAATGCCGAGTAGCACGCTGGTACCTTACTCAGCTGCAGTAGAACCTAGCTGAAGGGTTAAGGGTATCACACCCCTGGACCTAAGCAAATTTGGATATCAAAAGTCACTTCCTCTCATTTGATGTAGGTACGTATTCCTCCAAGATCAGGTGCTACTATGTGGTTCCTTGATAGTGGATGTTCAAGACATATGACGGGGAATGCCTCACTCATTAGTATATTTCAAGCCACAAATGATGGATTTGTCACATTTGGTGACAAGAAGAAAGGACAAATTCTTGGAGTAGGTCATATTGGTAAAGGAATTTTCCCTCACATAAAATAAGTTTTGCGCATAGATGGTTTGAAATACAATTTGCTTAGTATTTGTAAATTATGTGGAAATGGATGCAAAGTTGTACCATTCTTGATAGTATAAGTGGCGAAACCTTTTTTCTTGCCAATAGGGTTGTAATGTATATGTGCTATGTCTTGATGAACTTGTTGCCAATGTTGTTAAGTGTCTAACCGTTCATGATAAAGATGGATATCTTTGGCATAGAAGAGTAGGTCATGTAAACATGGATTTTTTGAACAAACTTTCCTCACAAGATTTGGTTAGAGGATAGCCTAAAATGCGTTTTGAGAAAAACTGTCTTTGTGATGCATGTCAATATGAAAAATAAATAAAAACATCTTTCAAACCCAAGAAAATGGCTTCTACTTCAAAACCTCTTGAACTTGTTCATATGGATCTATTTGGGACAATGAGGACCACTAGTCTTGGTAGTAAGAGGTATGCATATGTTATTGTTGATGATTTTTCAAGTTCCATTTGGGTACTATTTTTATCACAAAATCATGAAGCTTTTCATAAATCTATGAAGCTTTTCAAAAAGGTTCAAACCTCTCTTGATTGCAAATTAATTTCTATTAGAAGTGACAATGGGAGAGAGTTTTACAATCAACATTTTACAAAACTTTGTGATGAGAATGGAATTGTTCACAATTTTTGGCTGCCAAAACACCTCAAAAAAATGGGGTATTGAGAGGAAACATCAAACTTTACAAGAAATGGCTAAGGCTATGCTTTGTGAAAACTCTTTACGAAAATATTTCGTAGATGTGAACACCACTTGATATGTTATGAACAGAGTTCTTTGAGACCACTTTTAAGAAAAACACTTTTTGAACTTCTATTTGGAAGAACAACCTCTATTGACTATTTCAAAGTGTTTGGTTTCAAGTGCTTTATATTGAATATCCATGACAACTAGGAAAAATTTGATAGAAAATCGGATGAAGGCATCTTTCTTGGTTATTCTTCTAACAAAAATGTCTATAGAGTTTACAATAAAAGAACTTTATGCGTTGAGAAAACCATACATGTGAGCTTTGATTAATCTAACATGTATTTGGAGAGAAGAGATGATGATGATGTAGGTACTTTCATGAATGACAACAAACTCATCTTCAAGCACCAACTTTGGAAGATCATGCCAGTGAAAAAGAGATGATTGAGCAAGAAAAAATTGACCAACCTAGTGGTGACCAAGAGCTTCCCAAGGACCTAAGATATGCAAGAGGCCACCCTAAGGAGCAAATCATTGGTGATGTCTCCCAAGGTGTTAAAACAAGGCGGTACTTTATTGACCACTTTGCACTTTTATCTCACATTGAGCCTAAAAACATTGATGATGCTTTGTGTGATGATTTTTGGATTGTTGCTATGCAAGAGGAACTAAATCAATTTGAGAGAAACAATGTTTGGATTCTTGTCCCAAGACCCCGTGATCACCCCGTTATTGGTACAAAATGGGTTTTTCGAAATAAACTAAATGAATCCGAAAAAATTGTTAGAAACAAGGCTAGACTTGTTACTCAACGATTCAATCAAGAAGAGGGTATTGACTATGATGAAACTTTTACTCTGGTAGCTAGACTTGAATCTATAAAAATGCTTTTGTCATTTGGTTGCTTTAAAGGTTTTAAGTTGTTTCAAATGGATGCCAAAAATGCATTTCTAAATTATTTTATTGATGAAGAAATTTATGTGGAAGAACCCCCCCTCCCCCCCGGTTTGGCTTATGAAAAATTTCCTAATCATGTTTTCAAACTATCCAAAGCTTTATATGGTTTGAAGAAGCTCCTAGAGCTTGGTATGAAAGATTAAGTGGTTTCCTACTTTTAAAAAGATTTTCAAGGGGAAAGGTTGACACAACTCTTTTTATAAAAACCTCTTGCAACAATGATATCTTACTCGTGCAAATTTATGTAGATGATATCGTATTTGGTGCTACTAATGTTTCTCTTTGTGAGGAGTTTGCCTAATTAATGCAAAGTGAGTTCAAAATGAGCATGATGATAGAACTCAACCTTTTTCTTGGGCTACATATCAGGCAAACCAAGGATGGAACTTTCATAAATCAATCAAGTATACAAAGGAGCTATTAAGGAGATTTGGAAAGGACCAAGGAAAAGGTATTAGCATACCTATGAGTTCATCAACCAAACTTGATAAAGATGAGAAAGGTAAAAATATTAATGAAAAGGTATATAAAGGTATAACTGGTAGTATGCTTTATCTTATAGCAAGTAGGCGGACATTATGCTTGTCATGTGCTTATATGCTACATTTCAATCTTGTCCAAAAGATTTTCACTTGATTGCCATTAAGCGTATTCTTTGTTATCTCATTGAAACACTTGATTATGGTTTTTGGTTTAAAAAATCATCTTTTTTTGACCTCATTTCCTATTTGGATGTCGACTATACCAGATGCAAAATCGAGCACAATAGTATTAGTGGTCATTATCAATTTATTGGTAGTCTTGTATTTCGGTATAACAAGAAAACAAGCTTGTGTGTCATTGTCTACTGCCGAGGCTAAATATATCACCAGCAGTAGTTGTTGTGCTCAAGTGCTAAGAATGCATGTTCTAAAATTCAGACGTCAAAACTGCTCCTCAGAAGATTTCAGACAGAAAGACTTGGACGCAAGTTTGGATGCGTGACCAAAAATTCGATCATCCAAATTTTCTAGATTTGAAGAAACAGAGGCACTTTGATGCAAGTTTGGATGCAGACTAGAAAGTTTGGTCGTTCAAACTTTGTGATTACAACAGTTATAAAGCCACTCGAACGACCATTTCTCTAATTTCTACCATCCGAATTCTCTCTTCTCTCGAAACCACTCAACCTATTCTCATCCAAACTTAAATTTCTTTCATATTTCACCATTTACACTTGAAATCTTTCCCATTTTCATGTTCTAAGCCCTAGACTAATCTTTAAACTCACATTCTTTCAAAGAAAGATAGCATGGTGCGTTCAAAAAGGGCAAATGTAGCTAAGGGAAAAGGGAAATCAAAGATGGCTGATGAAGGGCTAATCATCAACGAACAAAGAAGGGTTCATATTCCTTAAACCATCCTAGGAGTGGATAGGTGCAAGATATTATTCATTGGGGCCACATTGTTACATTCTTTAATTGTTTATAAATGAAAGATTTGAAGAAGCCTTCACTAACGGTATGAGATTTGGATCCTCAAGAGAAAGGGAAATCAAAGCATTTAATGCTAGAGGACGAGTGTTGCATCACATGATTGTCACTATGATTATTCCCAATTTTGGACATAAGTCTTCTGTTGGTAACATCCATGTTGTGATTTATGGCACATGAACATAGAAGGTAGAATTTTGGGTATATGGCACAAAACTTGGTTTTGAATCTTAAATGTTTTTGAAATACCTAAGGGAGGGGGAGTGAATTAGGTATTTGGCTAATTTTCGCAAAATTAAACCTTTTATGTACATAGACCAATAACAGATTATATGAACAAAATAGAGACAATTTATGGCAAAGCAATATAAGAAAGTAAGATCAATGAACACAAGCAATTTATAGTGGTTCGATCCTCAAGATCTACCTCCACTACTTAAGCCTACACTTAAGGATTTCAATCACTCTACTATATGCTTAGGTTTACAAATTACAAGAGAGGCTCACCACACTATGGTTTTACACTCACAACCTCTTCTAGTAACTTTTTACAATACAAGGCTCACCAAACACAATGGTTTTATATCTCAAACAACCTTGAATCACAACTTCAAGGATCACCCTTATCTAAAGGATTTTACGTTATCAAGATAACCTTGCTAGAGCTAGTAGACCAACACAATTTAATAATTAAAGAAGAGTGTGTAGATGTTACCACTTGTTGGTAGATATTACACAAAGTTGCACCTTCACACTTTGATGTCTTTGGATAGATCAATTGAATGCACAAGACATAAGAGAGCTTAAGAAATGTTTGTAAAAGTCTTTAGAATGCTTAGAGTATTCAAGGATTCAAAACTTACAAAAGATTTCACGTTTATGACTTTTATAGAATTTGAAAATTAGTTAAACATCTATAAAACGGCTAGTTAACGGCTATTTTCAGGAAATTCGTACGACCGAATTCTTCCTGCTGCGTCCAATTCTTCGTCCGAATTTCTCTGAAAAAACAGTGACCATGCTGAGGGCCAAAATTTGGATGACCGAATTTTTCTTTATGCGTCCGAATCTTCTTCCGAATTTCTCTGGAAGAATAGTAGCAAACTTTTGCTACAAAATTCGAACGACCGAATTCCTTGGAAGCATATTCAAACTTTGTAAAATCATTTGGGATTTAACTTCCAAAGGTTTGAAAAACATTTGGTATATATAGAAAACTTATTTAAGCATATATAAGTTTGAAAAACAAAATCAAATTCCTTTGATCATATAAAGTTTACTTAAAAACTTTTAGGACACAAAACCACATTCATTAAGAAATTTATTCAAAGCCTTTTAAGATTAAGAAACCTATTTTATGCTCTCTTATGCATTCAATAAACTCCAAGACATACAAGTGTAGAGTTTACATAGATATTACCTATTATCATACCTACTCTACACTTCAAGTCTTCAATGCCTTGATTTCATCTTTGAATAACCTTCAAAAGACTTAATAGTTTATTGAGGTTGTTCTTGCACTTTGGCTTGAAGGCAATGAGACTCCAAAACTTCTTAGTTCAGAAATCCTATCACACAATATAAACATATTAGTTCTCATCAATATTTGTCATTAATCAAAACTACATGATTTGCCCTTAGGGCTAACAGTTTTCATTATACATGTTTTACCGAGTTCTTGACACTGGCTTGTGGTTTAAAAGATCTTAAAAAGATATATCTTATAATCCAAAATGATTTCAAATTTGTTGTACCTGATTTCTAAATATTTTGACAAAGTTTGAAAAATTCAGACTCTAGTTTGGACGTCCGAACTGAAAACCTTGGCTACTGAATTTCTAGAGAAATTCGGACGACCATTTGGATGTTTATGTCTAAATTCAGTTGACCCAACTTATCTTGGCAGCCTATAAACAGAGAAGTTCGGATGATCATTCGAACACATGAGTCCATATTCTGTCGATCAAACTTTACTATTACTAGTCACTACTAGCCATTATTTAAACATTAAAACTGAATTTCAAATCCTATAAAAGCCATAACCTTAGATTTTGAGTAGTTTTTTAGCCTTTAAGAATCTTTACTCTCCCCAATCATTCATATTTCAAAAAGCTCTCTTTTATCTTGTGCTTAAAAGTTGCTTTTCATGATTCCATAGACAAAAAAGTGAAGTGGTGCTAAATTTGCCATCGTCTACCAAGTTGTTGGTAATATCTTTCTCTCTTACTTCATCTAATTGTTTTTGTCAAGGTTTTCTTAAGGATATAAAACTCTTTTGAGAGAGTGAATCTTGATTGTTGTAAGTGAAAAAAGGTTACGAGTGAAAAGAGATTGTGGAGTAAAACCCTTTTGGGTGAACCTCTATTGTGACTTGTAAAACTATTGCTATAGTTGACATTGTTTAAAATCCTTGAGTGAGGGCTCAAGGTAGTGGATGTAGATCTTGTGTGATCGAACCACTATAAATTGCTTTTTGATATTTTCTCTTCTCTCTTTATTTGGGAATTCATTGTGTTAACTTGAATATCTTCTTTTGAACTTGATTTCAAATTATTAGCCCTGAGGGCAAATCATGTAGTCTTGATTGGTTTTGATTAATGAGAAACATTGATGAGGACTAATTCATATGCTATTTGTGTGATAGGATTGTTGGATTGAGAAGCAAAGATTTCTTATTGCCTTGGAGCTAAAGGACAACTCATGTGTGATCAAGGATCAAGAATATAGAGCATGTCCTATGGATTGAAGGCTTTAAAGACTCTAGTGTAGGTTTACACTTGCTAAATAGGTATACACTTATAAACCCTACACTTGTTTGTCTTGGAATATATTAAATGCATAAGAGAGCACAAAACTTGTTTTTGAATCTTAAATGGCTTTGAGTAAATTTTTAATTACCAAGTGATGTTTTTTAATCTTAAATGGTTTTAAGTAAACCTTGAATGATCAAGTGCTTTGGTAAAGGTCTTTGGGTTCAGAAGATTTTAAATGACATACCTTTTAGTACAAAATAATTTCAAACATATTGAGGATGATTTTCAAATGTTTTGACAAAGTTTGAACAGTTTGGACACAAGTTCAGACGTCCAAACTGTGACATGACTAGTGTTTTTCCAGAGAAATTCGGAAGCAAGTTCGGATGAAAGGGGCAAAGTTCTGTCGTCTAAACTTTCCCAGACAGTATGTCACAGTGATGTTCAGACCACAGTTCGAACGCAAAGGATCAAGTTTGGTCGCCCGAACTCCTAAGAAACTAGCCATTTTATGACTATTAAAACCGATTTTCAAAATCTATAAAAGCCATAAACTTCAATTTTTTTGTAATTTTCGAACACTTGAGAAATCCTAACATTCCAAAACCATTTGAAAACATCAAAGCTTTCTTTTGTCTTGTGCTTACATGTGATTATTCACGATTCCAAGGACAACAAAGTGAAGTGGTGCTAAATTGTGTAATTATCTACCAAGCCATGGTAACATCTCATCCATACTCTATTTAATCTTGTTTTCTACTTGCTCAATACAAGGTTACCCTGTAACATAAAATCATTTAGGTAAGGGTGATCCTTGAAATATTGATTCAAGTTTGTTTGTAGGGTGAACCTTGTTTGTAGAATTGCAAAAGAGGTTGTTGGTGTAAAACCATTTGTGGTGAGCCTTTTATGTAATTGATTGAATTTGAGCATATAGTAGATTGGTTGAAATCCTTGAGTGTAGACTCAAGGTAGTAGATGTAGATCTTGAAGAGATCGAACCCCTATAAATTGCTTGTGTTCATTGCTCTTAAATTGTTTATTGTTTTGTCATTGAATTCATTATTCTCTCATTGAAACAAGTGAATATAACCTGTCCAAACTTAGTTCATAAAAAGGAAATAGTTTTTGAAAATTTGACAAAGACCTAATTCACCCCTCTCTCTTGGTCTTTCAATTGGTATCAAAGCAAGGGCTTCTTTGTATGGTTTTACATCCTAGAAGTTAAGATCTTATGGCTAATGTTTCACACTTTTTACCTTATTTGGAAGGATCGTCCTCAAGTAGACCCCCTTTGTTTGATGGAACAGATTACATATTCTGAAAATCTAGAGTTAAGATATATATTTATTCCATTAACTTTGATTTGTGGAATATTGTTGAGAAAGGTCCTTACATACCAATGAAAATGAGAGCTAATGGAGTTACTATAGAGCCAAAACCTATAGACGAATTTGATGAGAGTGATTCGAAGAAAATGACATTGAATTACCAAGCCATAAACATTTTGAGCTATGCACTAGATGTGAATGAATACAATCGAGTTAGTGGATGTGACACCACTCATGATATGTGGAGACTACTTCAAGTAACACATGAAGGAACTAACCAAGTAGAGGAGTCAAAGCTTGCTATGCTAGTAAGAGATTATGAGCTATTCACCATGAAGCAAGGTGAGAATATCAGTGATATGTTCATAAGATTTACTAACATTTCCAGTGGTCTAAAAGCCTATGGGAAGAACTACACAATTGGAGAACAAAATAGAAAGATATTGGATGCTCTACCAAAGTCTTGGCAACCGAAGACTCTTACTATTGAGGAATCAAAAGACTTGAAAACCCTTCCACTTGAAGAGCTCATCGGATCACTACTTACACATGAGATGAAGGTCAAGAGATTGAATGATATTGAAGATGAAGAGAAGGGAAGAAAGGGAGTTGTACTTAATACCTCCAATCATCTTAGTGAACAAGAGAAATCATCAAGTGACGAAGATGGAAACAGTGAAGATGAGAAGATGGCAATGGCAGTAAGAAAATTCAAGAGATTCTATAAAAAGGAATTTCTCAAGAAAGGAAGAAGGCCGCTCAACAATAGTGGACAGTCATCATCATTCAAATCTCAATGTTTTGAATGCAAAAGCACCGAACATCTTGTTGCCGATTGTCCTAAAGCTTTGAAAAAGGAAAGAGACATCAAACTTGAAAAGAAAATCTATCAAGAAGGGAAAGGGTCTTGCTTGCACATGGGACCAACAAGAAAGTGAAGAAAAGCCAACATATACTTCATGGCAATTGAAATACCTAAGAAGGGGATGAATTAGGTATTTGACTAATTTTTTGCAAACACAGTCCATTTATAATTCTGAGCAAAAAACAGATTGTATGTGCTTGATTCAATAGAATAGTAAAGCAATTAATAGCAAAGCAGTAGAGCAATATAAGAACAAAGAACACAAGCAATTTATAGTGGTTCGATCTCTTCAAGATCTACGCCCACTATCTTAAGTCTACACTTAAGGATTTCAACCAATCTACTATAAGCTTAAGTCTACAAATTACATAAGAGGCTCACCACACAATGGTTTTACACTTACAACCTCTTTTAGTAATTATACAAACAAGGTTCACCCTTCCACAAGGATTTTATATCTAAAGACAACCTAAAGACCAATCTAATCCAAGGCTCACCCACACACAGGGTTTACACCACAACCTTGATTAATCTAGTCTATGGCTCACTCTTATCAAAAGGATTTTATGTCACAAGATAACCTTGCAATGAGGTAATAGAGAAAACACAGTTTAATAGAGAAAGAATAATGCATAGATGTTACCACTTGTTGGTAGATGTTTACACAATGTTGCACCTTCACTCTTTGTTGTCTTTGGAATCTTGAATAATCAATTGAAAGCACAAGAAAAAAGAGAGCTTAAAATGTTTGCTAAAGGCTGTGAAATGTTTAGAGTTCACAAGGATTCAAAACTTGAAAAAAATCTAAAGTTTATAATTTCTATAGATTTGAAAAATCAAATTCAACAGCTATAAAATGGCTAGTAACGGCTAGTTTCAAAGAAGTTCAGATGTCCGAACTTTCTGCCATGCGTCCGATTTAGAACATTGAGATACAAAAGGCTCAATATGAGCCTATGACCCAACCAACTTCCATTTACCTTCTTCCTTCCAACCAAGATAGAAGATATGCATTTAAGCATTTAGAAAAAGTTCTAAGAGAGGTTTTAAGGTTGTAAAAGCTTAACAATGCTCCCCCTTAGATTGTGCTCATTTTTCAACAAGTTTGGACTTGAGATGCTAAGCATCCGAATTCTGACATATCAAGTCCAAACAATAAAATAAGTGAAATGAAGGCCGTAATTTTTGAAAATAAACTTTCCTAAGGTTTTTCAAATATATTAGAAGAGATTAAAACATATTTGAATCAATTTGAACAACAAAGGAGCACATTTTGGCAACAAAATATAGATGCATCCGAACTTTGAATTTTTAAGTCCAAACTTTAAAATATTTGAGATGAAGGCTAGAATATTTGAAAATAAGCCTTCCTAAGGTTGTTCAAATATGATAAGAAGAATGAAAACAATTTTCAAATAATTTGAACAACAGAAAAATAAGTTTTGGCAAGATAGTTTGGATGCGTCCGAACTTTTTGGTTTTTATCTGAACTTAAAGTTCAAACTTATGAATTCTATCCTCACATATTATAATTCTTTCTAGTTTAAATTTCAAATGTATAAATATAGTCAAATATGCCAAAAAGTTTTCACAGTGTATCACTTAACATACTATTAACACACATTGCACCATATTTGCAGCATATTATTGCATTTTGCAGAAATCATTTCTTTCTCCCCCTTTTGTCATCACTCAAGAATGGAAAAATGAAAATGAGACTGATAATTACTAAAGAAAGCTCTCAACTCTAAGGTTTCATCATTGAGCTTCATACCATTAAAGCTATTATATAGGCCACATTAAACTAGTGATAGAGTGCAGAAATTTAAAATGCAAAAACAGAGAGATTTGCATAAAACATGCTAGTAAAGGTTCAAAATAAATAAAAGTAGTAGATAAAAATGAGAGTGAAGACGTGCTTAGTCTTTGGATATTGATGGAGAATCCTTTCTCGGTTTCTTCTTGACAGCAACATGCTTGACTCTTCCATGGTCAAATGTTGCATTTGATGGGTTTGCTATTTCAGCTCTTGCAATTTGACTTCCTTCTTGACTGATTCCAACTTGCTGCAATCCTTGATCTCCTCCTTGAGACTCCAGGATCTGCTCATTGCCATTCCCTTGGTCACCATCATTATCATCATCTTCGTCATCACTGTTACTGCCTTCTTCATTTTTTTTTGTTATCTTCATCCTTTTCCTCCTGAGTTCTAGAAGGCCCTTCACCACTTTGAGGATTTCTTATCAATATTTTCTCAATATGCTTGACTCTATTCTCCAAACTGTCCAGTTTTCCAAACACCATAGGAGCAAATGTTTCAAAGAATTTATACATTTTCTCCATTTCTTTCATGTGGTTGTTTAGTGCTTCTTGAATTTTATTTTTTCTTGAAATCTCTTCAGCACTAGTACCTTCCCCAGCAATAGGATGTGATTGTGAAGTTGACTCTTCTTCAAAGAGTCTTCTTTTGGAAGGAGGTTGCTCCCCCTCATTTGTTGAATCATGCCTCTCTTAGTTTTCATTTCCCTTGCCCATGTTTCTGCCTAATCTTCTTCTTCTTCTTCAGTTTCCTCACTTTCCTATGCTTCAACTCTCTTTAGAGGGGTCTCTCTTCTAGTTCTCCACACTCCCTCATCATCAAGAGTCAATTGCATCCTTTTGAGAGAGTCATTTGTATAAATTTGTCCTCTTTTAAAAGCTTGTCCTCTAACAGGAAGTTTGACTCGAAAATGTTTGAAAAATCTTGTCAGAAGTCTTCCATATGGGAAAGCCTTGTTATCAGTCTTTCTAACCCCAATCATATGCTTCAATGCCATGTATTCAAAATTCAATCTCCTATGCTCATGCATAATCACCATATGAATGTTTCCCACAAATGTTTTCTGACCAAAATTGGGAATAATCATGGTTGTTATCATATGATGCTTAACTCTTCCTCTTGCATCTAAAGCTTTGATTTCCCTTTCCTTAATGGTCCTAAACTCTCTACCATTGGTGAAAACTTCTTCAAATCTAGCATTTGTAAACCTTTCTCGTTCATAGCAGTGTTGTCCCAAAGAAAAATATCTTGCTCCAACATCGCTCACTCCACAAATTCTATTTACTAATGCATCATTGAATTCAAAATCTATTTGAGATACTCTAGATGAATACCATTGATTAACATCTTCTCCCTCATATTCTATTCTCTCTTCTTTTAGATTGGCATAAAATTCATATACAAGAGAGGGATAGTACTCTTCATCTATAGCCAACAAATTACTCCATCCAATATTACCAAATAAAGATAGGACATTACCCATATTGGTGAGCTTGTCAAAATCAACTCTGTTTCCAGGGATGATTTTCCTTGATTTCTTGTTCCAATCTTCAAATTCTGATGCAGCTTTGATTGAGATAAACTTGTTTGCTGCAGATGATGATTGAGGGACCCTAATTCTCCTTGGTACATTGAGAATCCGTCCTCCTTCACTGACCTTTTCTTTCCCTTTTCCTTTTTCAACATTTGCTCCTTTAGTTCTCACCATTTTGATCTTCTAACAGAAAAAGCAGCGAAATTTGAGAGGTGTGTAGGGCTGGGAATTCAAAGATCCTAGTATTTTGATGTGAAAATGGTGAAATCACAGAGAGACTTAAGTTTGGACGCGAGTGGGTAGAGAGAAATTTTGAAAAGGAGAGAGTTCGGATGATAAATTGTGAGTAACGGCTAGTTCAGTTTCTTAAATACTGCTGTAACCACAAAGTTCGGACGACCAAAATTTTTGGTCTGCGTCCAAACTTCTCTATTTCTCCAGTTTCGAAAAGTTTGGACGTCCAAACTTTCTATCATGCATCTGAACATGTGTTCGAACTTTTCTGTGCAAAATTTTCTGACAAAGTTTGGACGATCCATTTTGACTCAATGCATCCAAATTTTTCCTGCTTTTTTCACACTCAAATAAACACATTAGTAATTGAATTTTGAGATTCCTAAAAGCCTTCTTAAATGAGTAAACCTTTCCTCAGCCAAAGGCTTTGTGAATATATCAGTAATTTGTTCATTTGTATTTATATATTCGAAGCATATGTCTCTTTTAGCAACATGACCACGAATAAAATGATGCTTAATCTCTATATGCTTTGTTCTAGAGTGTTCATGGGATTTATGCTCAAATTGATGGCACTAGTATTATCACACAGAATAGGTATACAATTAAATTTAATACCATAATCAAGTAGTGTATGTTGCATTCATAATAATTGAGCACAACAACTACCAGCTGTAATGTATTCAGCTTCAGCAGTAGACAGAGACACACAAGTTTGTTTTTACTATACCAAGACACACGACAACTATCAAGAAATTGACAATGACCACTTGTACTTTTTCGTTCAACTTTGCATCTGGCATAATCAACATCCGAATATCCAATAAGATCAAAAGATGAAGATTTTGAAAACCAAAGACCATAGTCATGTGTATCAATCAAATAACGAAAAATATGTTTGTCAAAAATTAAATGAGATTCTTTATGACATGATTGAAATCTAGCACATAAGCACACAACAAACATAATATCTAGTCTACTTGCTGTGAGATAGAGGAAACTTCCAATCATACCTCTATATGACTTCTCATCAACATTTTTACCTTTTTTCATCTTTATCAAGTTTGGTTGATGAGTTTATTGGAGTTCCTAATCCTTTTGCTTGATCCATTCCAAATCTTTTCAAAAGTTCCTTGGTATACTTTGCTTGGTTTACTAAACTCCATCCTTAGTTTGTTTAATTTGCAGCCCAAGAAAGAAGTTCAGTTCTCCCATCATGCTCATTTCAAATTCATTTTACATAGATTTGGCAAATTCTTCACAAAAAGATGTGTTAGTGGCGCCAAAAATAATATCATCAACATAAATTTGCACAAGTAAAATATTATTACTAGATGTTTTTATAAAAAGAGTTGTGTCCACTTTTCCTTTTGCAAATCCATTTGAAAGGAGAAAACTACTCAATCTTTCATACCAAGCTCTTGGGGCTTGTTTCAAACCATATAGAGCTTTGGTTAATTTAAAACATGATTAGGAAATTTTTCGTGAACAAAACCGGGAGGTTGTTCTACATAAACCTCTTCTTCAATAAAACCATTTAGAAAAGCACTTTTGGCTTCCATATGAAATAGCTTAAATACTTTAAAACAAGCAAAAGCCAAAAGTATTCTCCTAGCTCATTGCTTGGTTGACCATCTTGTTCTTGCTCCATTATTTCTTCTTCCTTGGCATGTTCTTCTAATGTGGGTACTTGATGATGAGTTTGATTTTCAATTATTGAGGAACTTGCATCATCTTCATTTCTTCTTTGAAGATAAATGTTAGATTCATCAAAAGTTAATGTATGGTTTCTTCAACACATAATGTTTTTTTGTTATAGACTCTATATGCCTTTTTATTTGATGAATAGCTAAGAAATACTCCATCTGATTTTCTATCAAATTTTCCTAGATTATCACCGGTATTTAAAATAAAACATTTACAACCAAACATTTTAAAATAAATAATTGAATGAGTTCTATTAAATAGAAGTTCAAAAGGTGTTTTTCTTATAAAATGTCTCAATAAAACTCTATTCATTACATAGCAAGTAGTATTTACAACTTCAGTTCAAAAGTATTTTGGCAAGGAATTTTCACAAAGCATTGATCTAGCCATCTCTTGTAAAGTTCTATTTTTCCTTTCAACAATACCACTTTGTTGAGGTGTTTTAGCAGCTGAGAAATTGTGAGTAATACCATATTCATCACAAAATTTTGTAAACTCTTGATTGCAAAATTCTCTTCCATTGTCACTTATAATAGAAATCAATTTATATTCAAGAGATGTTTGAAATTTTTTGAAAATTTTTGAAAATTCATGAAATGTTTCATCCTTTTGAGTTAAGAAGAGCAGCCAAGTAAATCTTGAAAAGTCATCTACAATCACATAAGCATATCTTTTACCACCAAGACTAGTAGTCCTCATTGGTCCAAATAAGTCCATGTGAACTAGTTCAAGAGGTTTTGAAGTGGAGACCATTTTCTTTGGTCTAAAAGATGTTTTTGATTGTTTTTCATATTGACAAGCATCACAAAGACGTGTTTTATCAAAATGCATTTTGGGTAATCTTCTAACTAGCTCTTGTGTAGAAAGTTTATTCAATAAATCCATGCTTACATGTCCTAATCTTCTATGCCATAGAAATCCATCATTATCATGAATGGAAAGATATTTTATATCATTTGTGATAAGTTCATCAAGATATAACATATATACATTTCCAACTCTTTTAGCAACAAAAATGGTTTTGCTGCTTGCACTATCAAGAATAGTGCAAGTATCACATTTGAATTCTACTTTACATCCATTGTCACATAATTGGCTAATGCTAAATAAATTATACTTTAAACCATCAATAAGCAATACTTGTTTAATAAGAGGGAAGGAACCTTTACCAATGTTACCTATTCCAAGTATTTTTCCTTTCTTCTTATCACCAAACGTGACAAAACCTTCACTTGTTGCTTGAATCTAACTAACAAGTGAGGCATTTTCAGTCATATGTCTTGAACGCCCACTGTCAAGGAACAATTTTGTGGCACTTGATCTAGAAGCAAATTGAACCTATACCAAATTGAAAAGAGTGATTTTTGGTACCCATATTTTCTTGGGTCCAAAGGGGTTAGTGAAAGTTCCTTTGACTTTCCAAATAGTCTTAACACCATTTTCTATCTTTCTTTTTACAAAACATTTAGAAACCTTGTGTCCATGCTTGCCACAATATGTGCAACAAATATGAGACCTAGAATTAAAAGTTTCTTTAGCAAAAGAGTTTTTATACTTTGGAACATAGCTATCATGAGTAAAACCAAGACCATGTTTTGCAAATGAAGATCTTTGATAACCAAGTAATTTATTTAAATTTCTCTTCCATTTGTGAATTTTTCAATACATGATGTAAGATCATTAACTTTCCCTTTTAAAATCTCATGATCACTAAGCATTTTTTCAAGAGAAATAACTTTTAATTCTCATTTGATAAATTATTTATTTTAGATTTCATTTCTTTATTCCTTTTAGAAGCCTTTTTGAATTCCTCATACATTTCTATAAGTAATTCACTAGGATCAACATCATCATCATAGAAATTAGAAATAGAAGGAAAAGATTGTACCTCATCATCAATTGCCATAAAGCGTATGTTGGCCTTTCCTTCACTGTCATCTTCAATTTCTTGTTGATCTCATGTTCCAGCCAGTCCTTTTCCTTTCTTGGCACATTTCTTTTTGTTCTTGCTGTCTCTTTCCCTTTCCAAAATTTTGGGACAATCATCAACAAGATGTTTTATGCTCCTGCATTCAAAACATTGGGGTTTGAAGGATGAAGACTGTCTACTCTTCTTAGTTAGCTTTCTTTCTTTCTTGAGGAACTCCTTTTTGTAGAATCTCTTGAATTTCCTAACTGCCATGGCAATTTCCTCTTCTCCACTGTTACCATCTTCTTCTTCACTTGAAGATTTTTCTTGTTCACTCAAGTGATTTGAAGTCTTGAGTACAACTCTTTTTCTTCCCTTTTCTTCATCTTCTTTGTCATTTAATCTTTTCATCTTCATTTCATGTGTGAGCAGAGATCCAAGATTTTGGTAGAGCATCCAAAATCTTCCTGCTTTTCTCTCCAATAGTATAGCTCTTTCCATAAGCTTTTAAGCTATTGAAAATGTTAGTAAACCTTGTAAACATATCACTAACATTCTCACCTTGTTTCATGGTAAAAAGTTCATAGTCTCTAACAAGCATGGCAAGTTTAGATTCTTTAACTTGGTTTGTACCCTCATGAGTTATTTGGAGTAATCTCCACATATCATGAGCAGTGTCATAACCACTGACTCTATTATATTCAGTTACATCTAAAGCACAACTTAATATATTCATGGCCTGATAATTCAATGTCATTTTCTTTGAATCGTGTTCATCAAATTCTTCCGTAGACTTTGGTTCTAAGGTCACTCCATCAGCTCTCATTTTCATAGGAATATAAGACCTTTTTCAACAATATTTTACAAATCAAAATTGATAGAACAAATATATATCTTGACTCTAGATTTCCAAAAGGTATAGTTTGTTCCATCAAAAAAAGGTGGTCTATTTGTGGAAGACCCTTCTAGGTAAGGTAAGTTTGAAATATTAGCCATAAGATCTTTAATTTCTAGGTTGTAAAACCACACAAGAAGTCCTTGCTCTGATACCAATTGAAATACCTACGAGGGGGTGAATTAGGTATTTAACTAATTTTTCGTAAACACATTCCTTTTATAAGTCTGAGCAAAAAACAGATTGTATTTGCTTGATTCAATAGAATAGTAAGGCAATTAATAGCAAAGCAGTAGAGCAATATAAGAACAAAGAACACAAGCAATTTATAGTGGTTCGAGCTCTTCAAGATCTACGTCCACTACCTTAAGCCTACACTTAAGGATTTCAACCAATCTACTATAAGCTCAAGTCTACAAATTACATAAGAGACTCACCACACAATGGTTTTACACTTACAATCTCTTTTAGTAATTATACAAACAAGGTTCACCCTTCCATAAGGATTTTATATCTAAAGACCAATCTAATCCAAGGCTCACCCACACACAGGTTTTACACCACAACCATGATTAATCTAGTCTATGGCTCACCTTTATCAAAAGGATTTTATGTTACAAGATAACCTTGCAATGAGGTAATAGAGAAAACACAGTTTAATAGAGAAAGAATAATGTGTAGATGTTACCACTTGTTGGTAGATGTTTACACAATGTTGCACCTTCACAGTTTGTTGTCTTTGGAATATTGAATGATCAATTGAAAGCACAAGAAAAAAGAGAGCTTTAAATGTTTGATAAAGGCTTTGAAATGTTTAGAGTTCACAAGGATTCAAAACTTGAAAAAAATCTAAAGTTTATAACTTTTATAGATTTGAAAAATCAAATTCAACAGCTATAAAACAGCTAGTTTCAGAGAAGTTCAGATGTCTGAACTTTCTGTCATGCGTCCAAACTTTACTGTGCCAAGCTGTCTGGAAAAGTTAGGACGTCCGAACTTTGTCTTATGCATCCAAACTTGCGTCCGAAATTCTCTAAAAAAATAATGACCATGCTATCAAAGAAAGTTTGGACGTCTGAACTTTACTCCATGCGTCCGAACTTGCGTCTGAACTTATGTGGAAGCACAATGATCATTTTCAAAGTTTGGACGACCAAACTTGCATCCAAACTTATCAAATTTGTCAAATCATTTAAAAAATCATCCTTAATAACATTGAAATCATTTTGTGTGAATAGATAAGTCATTTAAGCACTTTTAAACACAAAAACCGTTACCAAGACATTTTAATCATCCAAAGTTTACTTAAGATCATTTGAGACTTTGAAAAAATACTTGTAGAGAAATTCATTAAGGATCATTTCAAAAACAAGTTTTGTGCTCTCTTATGCATTCAACTAATTCCAAGACATACAAGTGTAGAGTTTACAGAAAAATATACCTATTTAGCATAAGAACTCTACACTCTAAGTCTTCAATGCCTTCAATTATCTTGAACATAATCTTCAATCTTCAATCACCTTTGGCATAGTTGAGTTGTTCTTGCATTGTGACTCCAAGGCAATAAGACTTCATGCTTCTCAATCTATCAATCCTATCACTCATCATACAAGCACATTAGTCCTCATCAATGTTTGCCATTATTCAAAACTAATCATAACTACATTATTGATCCTAGTGATTTACTCCTTCAATTTCCACTTGCTGTGATGATGATATTGATCCTAGTGATTTACTTGTTGAGATATATGGAGAATTGAAAAAGACCTCAAAAAGGAATAAGGAAATGAAAACTAAAATTAATGAGTTATTGAATGAGAATTCAAAGTTATGTTTGAAAATAAAGATCTTTGCACAATAATCATTTCTCTAGAAACAATGCTTAGTGATCATGAAATATTGAGAAAGAAAGTTGATGACCTTACATTATGCATTGAAAAATCTACAAATGGAAAGAAAATCTAAACAAAATACTTGGATCTCAAAGACTTTCTAGTATGAAAAATGGTCTTGGCTACATTCATGAAAACAATGTTCCAAAGCATAAAACTTTGTTAGCTAAAGCAACTTCTATTTCAATGCCTCGTATATGTTGCACGCATTGTGGTAGACATGGACACAAAGTTTCAAAATGTTTTGTGAAAGAAAAATTATTAATGGAGTTAAAACTATTTGGACAGTTAAAGGAATCATCACTAATCCCTTGGACCCAAGAAAATATGATTACCAAAAGTCACTTTCTCAAATTTGGTGTAGGTTCGTTTCGCTCCAAGATCAAGCACCACTAAGTGGTTTCTTGACAGTGGCTGCTCAAGACACATGATGAGAAATGCCTCACTTGTTAGTGATAAGAAGAAGGGAAGAATATTTGGAATTCGTAATATTGGTAAAGGTTCTTTCCCTCTCATTAAGCAAGTACTACTCATTGATGGTTTGAAGTAAAATCTACTTAGTATTAGCCAATTATGTGACAATGGTTGTAAAGTTGAATTTAAATGTGACACTTGTACTATCCTTGTGTAAGTAGAAAAACTATTTTTGTTGCAAATAGAATTGGAAATGTACATGTATTGTATCTTGATGAACTTATTGCAAATGATATTAAATGTCTTGTCATTCATGATAATGATGGATATCTATGGCATAGGAGATTAGGTCATGTGAGCATGGATTTGTTGAACAAACTTTCCACATAAGAATTGGTTAGAGGACAACCTAAAATGCATTTTGATAAAACTCGCCTTTGTGATGCTTGTCAATATGGAAAACAATCAAAATCATATTTTAAACCAAAGAAAATGGTTTCTACATCAAAACCTCTTGAACTTGTTCATATGGACTTGTTTGGACCAATGAGGGCCACTAGTCTTGGTGGTAAGAGGTATGCATATGTGATTGTTGATGATTTTTCAAGATTTACATGGGTGATCTTTCTAGCTCAAAGGGATGTAGTTTTTCATTAATTTATAAAAATTTTCAAAACGGTCCTCCCTTGAGCTCAAGTTGATCTCCATTAGAAGTCATAATGGAAGAGAATTTTGCAATCTAGACTTTATAAAATTTTGTGATGAATATGGTATTACTCATAATTTTTCAATTGCCAAAACACCCCAACAAATTGGTGTTGTTGAAAGGAAAAATAGAACATTACAAGAGATGGCTAGATCAATGATTTGGGAAAACTCTTCGCCAAAATATTTTTGGGCTAAAGCTGTAAATATTGCTTGCTATGTAATGAATAGAGTTCTTTTAAGACATTTTCTACAAAAAACACCTTTCGAACTTCTATTTGATAAAACTTCTTCAATTGTTTATTTTAAGGTGTTTAGTTGTAAGTGGTATATCTTAAATACTCATGACAACTTGGAAAAATTTGATAGAAAATCGGATGAAGGTATATTTCTTGGTTATTCATCAAATAAAAGGCCTATAGAGTTTATAATAAAAGAACATTATGTGTTGAAGAAACCATTCATGTGACCTTTGATGAATCTAACGTTTATCTTGAAAGAAGAAATGAAGATGATGTAGGTACCTCAATGATTGATAATAAAACTCGTCATCAAGCACCAACTTTGCCGAAGAAGAAGAAATAATAGAGCAAGAACAAGATGGCCAACCTAGTAGTTGCCAAGAGCTTCCAAAAGATTTAAGATATGCAAGATGTCACCCTAAGGAGCAAATCATTGGTGATGTCTCCCAAGGAGTTAAAACAAGGCGGTACTTTATTGAAAACTTTGCTCTTTTATCTCATATTGAGCCTAAAAACATTAATGATGTATTGTATGATGATTTTTGGATTATTGCTATGCAAGAGGAGCTAAATTAATTTGAAAAAAAATAAAGTTTGGACTCTTGTCCCAAGACCTCATGACCATTCCATTATTGGTACAAAATGAATTTTTAGAAATAAATTAAATGAACTAGGAGAAGTTGTTAGAAATAAGGCTAGACTTGTGGCTCAAGGATTCAATCAAGAAGAATGCATTGATTATGATGAAACTTTTTCTCCGGTAGCTAGACTTGAATCCATAAGACTACTTTTAACTTTTGCCTATTTTAAATGTTTTAAACTATTTCAAATGGATTTCAAAAGTTCATTTCTAAATGGTTTTATTGAGGAAGAGGTTCATGTGGAACAAGCACCCAGTTTTATTCATGAAAAGTTTCCTAATCATATTTTCAAGTTAACTAAGGCTTATATGGATTGAAACAAGCTCCTAGAGATTGGTATGAAAGACTAAATGGATTTCTTCTTTCAAAAGGATTTTCAAAAGGAAAAGTTGACACAACACTATTTATAAAAACCTCTAGCAATAATGATATCTTACTTGTGCAAATTTATGTAGATGACATCATATTTGGTGCTACTAATACATCTCTTTGTGATGAGTTTGCCAAATTAATGCAAAATAAATTCAAAATGAGCATGATGGGAGAACTCAATTTCTTTCTTGGCTTGCAAATTAAGCAAACTAAGGATGGAGTCTTCATAAATCAAGCAAAGTATACCAAAGAGCTATTGAAAAGATTTGGAATGGATCAAGCAAAAGGCATAAGCACATCAATGAGCTCATCAACTAAGCTTGATAAAGATGAGAAAGGTAAAAATGTTGATGAAAAGGCATATAGAGATATGATTGGGAGTTTACTTTATCTCACCGCAAGTAGACCAGATATTATGTTTGATGTGTGCTAATGTGCTAGATTTCAATCTTGTCCTAAAGAGTCTGATTTAATTTTTGTTAAACGAATCTTTCGTTATTTGATTGATACACATGACTATGGCCTTTGGTTTTTAAAACCTTCATCTTTTGACCTCGTTGGATATTCAGATGCTGATTACGCCGGATGTAAAGTTGAGCGTAAAAGCAATAGTCACTGTCAATTTTTTGGTAGTTGTCTTGTATCTTGGTAGAGTAAAAAACAAGCATGTGTATCCTTATCTACCGTTGAGGCTGAATATATCACCACCGGTAGTTGTTGTGCTCAAGTGCTCAGGTTCATACACAGAACTGAATATTTGGTCGTCCAAACTGAGCGGTTGCAGTGATTTTAAATGAATCCGAACGGTCATTTCTCATACTTTTTAACTTCCAAACTCTCTCCTTTCTCAAAATTCATATCACCTCTTGCGTCCAAACACAAATCTCTCTGAAATTTCACCTCCTTCACATCAAATTGCTTGAATTTTTGAGTTCTAAGCCCTAAACACATCCTACAAATCACTTTCTTGCAAACAAAAACATCATGGTGAGAACTAAGAGAGCAAAACTTGAAGAAAGAAAGGGGAAGGCAAAGGAAGGAGATGGTGGATTGATCATAAACGAACCAAGAGGAATTAGAGTTCTTCAAACATCATCTGGAGTGGACAGATTTATCTCCATTAAGGCTGCCTTTGAGTTTGAAGAATGGAGAAGAAAAATAGAAAAATTATTCCTAGATACAAGTTGAACTTGGAAAGACTCTCTAATATGGGTAATGTTTTATCTCTTTTTGGTGATATTAGATGGAGTAGGTTACTAGTAGTTGATGAAGAATTTTATCTTGCACTTATATATGAGTTTTATACAAATCTCAGAGAAGAAAGAATTGAACATGTGGGAGAAAATGTAGTGCAATGGTGTTCATCTAGAGTATCTCAAGTGGATTTTGAGTCCAATGATGCGTTAGTTAATAGAATTTGTGGAGTACATGATAATGGGACAAGGTATTACACCCTAGGAAAGCATTGTTATATTCATGAACTCTTCACAAATGAAAGATTTGAAGAGGCTTTCACAAATGGTAGAGAATTTAGGCCCACTAGGGAAAGGGAAATTAAAGCCTTTGATGCTAGAGGAAGAGTTTGCATCACATGATTACCACCATGATTATCCCAAATTTTGGACTTAAATCATCCATTGGAAATATGCATATGGTAGTTATGCTGGCCTTGCATGAGCATAGAAGATTAAACTTTGGATTTATGGCATTAAAGCACATGATAAGTGCAAGAAAAATAGCCAATAAAGCGAGACCTTATGGGAGGTTACTAACAAGGATTTTCAAACACTTCCAAGTCAAACTTCCCGTAAGAGGACAAGCATTCAAGAGTGGAGAAATATATACTAATGAATCTCTTAGAAGGATGCAATAGTTTGATAAAGATGGTATATGGAGAAAAAAAAGAGAAACTCCTTCAAAAAGAGAAGAGGTTAAACAAAGTGAGGAGATTGAGGAAGAAGAAGATGAAGAAAAAACATTGGCTAGAGAAATGAAGACAAAGAGAAGACATGACACATCAAGTGAGAGGGAGCAACCTCTCTGAAAGAGAGGACTCTTTGAAGAAGTTCCAATTCCTCAATCTCAACCAAATGTTGAAGAAGCTCCCAGTGGTGAAGGGATTACTAGTGGAGACACCGTCGTTGCTAAGGCATTCCAAGAAGTCTAGGAGAACTTTTGAACCTTCAAAATCCTTCAAGCTCTAACTTGTTTTACATCAAAATTATTTGAAAAGCTCTCAAATTGCCTTGTGCTCAAAGGTTAAAATTCAAGATTCCAAAGGCAAGAAGTGAAGTGGAGCTAGCTATTGTATTCATCCACCAAGAAGCGTTGGTAACATCCAAACTCTATCTTTATATTATTGTTGTGATTGATACAAGGTTTTCAAGAGACTTAAAACCCTGTGAAGGGTGAGCCATAGACTAGATTAATCAAGGTTGTTGTGTAAAACCCATTGGTGAGGGTGAGCCTTGGATTATATTGGTCTAGGATGTCTAGTGACATAAAACTCTTAGTAATAAGGGTGAACCTTGTTTATTAGATTGAATAGAGGTTGTTGTGGTAAAACCCATTGAAGGGTGAGCCTCTTGTGTAATTGATTGGATTGAGCATTTAGAGAATTGGTTAAAATCCTTGAGTGTGGACTCAAGGTAGTGGATGTAGTAGATCTTGGAAAGATCGAACCACTATAAATCGTGTGTTCATTTCCTTATAGCTTTACTCGTTTACATACTTGCATTATTATTATTTGTTATTAGTTGTTGATTGATTGGTTGTGGTCTTATTATTTGACCATCTTGTCTCAACTATCAAATCACACATAAAGTTGAAGTTTGTGAATTTGAAGAAGAGCTTTTATTACGGCAAAGGATTTGCAAAATGGGAAAAGATTTTGATAATTAGCCTGAGACCTAATTCACCCCCATTCTTAGGTCTTACGTCTGTAATTTCTATAATAGCTTGGCTTATATAGCTCAATGATGAAACATTAGTGTTGACAACTTCTTTTATTAATGATACTTTGATCGCCCTATGCTTAATTGCTAGAAAAGGGAGAAGAAGTTGACTTACAAGAATGTACTAAGCTATTGGTTATTGTGGATGTTGGCCCTAGTTGACAATACTTCTTATATGTGATAATGTTGTCTCATTTTCATTAACCCCATCTTTGAGTGATGACAAAAGGAGGAGAAAGAATGATGACAAAATGTTTGTGTGTAAAATGTGTTATATTTGGCTGTACTTGGAATTTAAATTGAATGTATTACAATATGTGAGATTTTGGTTGTTTTCTGAGATTTTGAAATATGGTTAAGTTGAGGTTGAAATCTTGATCTTGGTTCTTAACTTGACCGGTAATTTTGGATTACTTCATGAAAACAATTGAATGCATGAGTTTTGTAGTTTTGCAAAGCTAAACTGAGTGCCGTTGTGGCTATACATATTTGAATACTTCTATAGTTCATTTGAAAATACAAAATCACATTTTCAAACTTATTACCAAAATTCAGACTTGAAGTTCGAATGTAGACCAAAAGTTCGGACGCATCCAAACTTTCATGCTACAAATATTTTTCTGTTGTTCAAATTATTTGAAAACTGTCTTAATCTTTCTTATCATATTTGAACAACCATAGAAAATCTTATTTTCAATAATTGCAGCTTTCATTTCACATATTTTACAGTTCATACTTGAAATCTTGAAATTTGGATGCATCTATATTGTGTTGCCAAAAAGTGCTCTTTTGTTTTTTAAAGTGATCTAGATCTATTTTAATCGCCTCTGTTATGCTTGAACAACCTTAGGAAGGCTTTATTTCACTTTAAACATTCATTATGTGGGATTTATTGCAGTTTGGACTCATAGTCTAAAATTTAAATTTCTTGAAAATGAGCACAATCTAAGGGGGAGCATTGTTAAACTTTTATAACCTTTAAAACCTCTCTTAGAATCTTTTCTTAATGCTTAAATGCTATATATCCTATCCTAGTAGTTAGAAGGAAGGAGGTAAATGCAGGTTGATTGGGTCATAGGCTCATATTGAGCCATTTAAATGTTAGTATGCTAAACTGGTTATAATCTATCATTGACATCAATACTTCTCTGTACTACATTGTTTTAAATCTATCACATTTTGCATCAAAGTTTGTCATCATAAAAAAGAGAGATATTGTTAGCCCTAAGGGCAAATCATGTAATCTTGATCGGTTTTGATTAATGACAAACATTGATGAGGACTAATTCATATGCTTTTTGTGTGATAGGATTGTTGGATTGAGAAGCAAAGAGTTCTTATTTCCTTGGAGCTAAAAGTGCTAAGGACAATGTGATCGAGGATCAAGAATATAGAGCATGTCCTTTGGATTGAAGGGTTTAAAGACTAGTGTATGTTTATACTTGCTAAATAGGTATACACTTATAAACCCTGCACTTGTTTGTCTTGGAATCTATAAAATGCATAAGATAGCATAAAACTTATTTTTGAATCTTAAATGGCTTTGAGTAAATTTTTAATTACCAAGTATTTTTTTTGAATCTTAAATGGTTTTAAGTAAACCTTGAATGATCAAATGCTTTGGTAACGGTCTTTGAGTTCAGAAGATTTTAAATGATAAACCTTTTAGTACAAAATGATTTCAAACATATTGAGGATGATTTTCAAATGTTTTGACAAAGTTTGAACAGTTTGGACACATGTTCGGACGTCCAAACTGTGACATGAGTACTATTTTTCCAGAGAAATTTGAATGCAAGGGGCAAAGTTGGTAGTCCAAACTTTCCTAGACAGTATGTTACAGTAATGTTCAGACGACAGTTCAGACACGAAGGATCAAGTTCGGTCATCCGAACTCTTCATAAACTAGTCATTTTATGACTTTTAAAACTGATTTTCAAAATCTATAAAAGCCATAAACTTCAGATTTTTTGTAATTTTTGAACACCTGAGAAATCCTAACATTGCAAAACCATTTGAAAACATCAAAGCTCTCTTTTGTCTTGTGCTTGCATGTGATTATTTAAGATTCCAAGGACAACAAAGTGAAGTGGTGCTAAATTGTGTAATTATCTACCAAGCTGTGGTAACAACTCATCCATACTCTATTTAATCAGGTTTTCTACTTGCTCAATGCAAGGTTATCTTGTAACATAAAATCCTTTAGGTAAAGGTGATCCTTGAAATATTGATTCAAGGTTGTTTGTAAATATAAAATCCTTTGGTAGGGTGAACCTTGTTTGTAGAATTGCAAAAGAGGTTGCTGGTGTAAAACCGTTTGCGGTGAGCCTCTTATGTAATTGATTGAATTACAGCATATAGTAGATTGGTTGAAATTCTTGAGTGTAGACTCAAGGTAGTTGTTAGCCCAAAGGGCAAATCATGTAGTTATGATTAGTTTTGATTAATGACAAACATTGATGAGGACTAATATGCTTGTATGTTGTGTGATAGGATTTGTGGATTAAGAAGTTTGAAGTCTCATTGCCTTGAAGCTAAAATGCAAGAACAACTCCAATATGTCAAAGTGATTGAAGATTGAAGAGTTTGTTCAAGATGTTAGAAGGCTTTGAAGACATGAAGTGTAGGTTGCATGTGCTTAATAGGTAACCTTTGTAAACCCTACACTCTTAAGCCTTGGAATCTATGAATTGCAATTGAGAGCACAAAACTTGATTTAAATGATTTCAATGGTTTTGAACTTACCTAAATTATCAAGTCTTTAATGACTTATCTTTGAGGCTAGAATGTTTTCCAACTTGTTTGAATTGATTTGAACATGTTTTGACAAAGTTTGAAAAATTCGGATGCAAGATTCGAGTTTGTAGGGCAAAAATTCGGTCGTCCGAATTTTGTAGCAAAAGTTTGCTACTGTTCTTCCAGAGAAATTCGGAAGAAGATTCGGACGCATGAAGAAAAATTCGGTCGTCCGAATTTTGTAGCGAAAAATTAGGACGCAGAATTCGGTCGTCCGAATTTTGTAGTGAAAAATTCGGATGCAGAAATCGGTCGTCCAATTTTTTCGAAAACTAGTCAGCATTAGCTAGCTTTTATGGCCGTTTTAACTGATTTTCAAATTCTATAAAGGCTAGAAACTCTATATTTTTTAAAGAAATTTTGCACAAAAGAAATCCTTGAAGCTCTAACTTGTTTTACATCAAAATTATATCAAAAGCTCTCAAATTGCCTTGTGCTCAAAGATTGAAATTCAAGATTCCAAAGGCAAGAAGTGAAGTGCTGCTAGCAATTGTATTCATCCACCAAGAAGTGTTGGTAACATTCAAATTCTCTCTTTACATTTTTGTTGTGATTGATACAAGGTTGTCTAGAGACATAAAACCCTTGTGGAGGGTGAGCCATAGACTAGATTAATCAAGGTTGTTGTGTAAAACCCATTGGTGAGGGTGAGCCTTGGATTAGATTGGTCTAGGTTGTCTAGTGACATAAAACTCTTTGTGATAAGAGTGAACCTTGTTTATTAGATTACAAAGGAGATTGTTGTGGTAAAACCCATTGAAGGGTGAGCCTCCTGTGTAATTTCTTAGATTAAGCATATAGTGAATTGGTTGAAATCCTTGAGTGTGGACTCAAGGTAGTGGATGTAGATCTTGGAGAGATCGAACCACTATAAATCGTGTGTTCATTTCTTTATAGCTTTACTTGTTTACATATTTGTGTTATTATTATTTGTTCATAGTTGTTGATTGATTGGTTGAGGTCTTAAAATTTGATAATCTAGTCTTAACCATCAAATCACATATAAACTTGAAGTTTGTGATTTTAAAGAAGAGTTTTTATTAAGGCAAAGGATTTGCAAAAAGAGAAAAGATTTTCTATAATTAGACAAAGACCTAATTCACCCCCCTCTTAGGTTTTTCAGTAGTGGATGTAGATGTTGAAGAGATTGAACAACTATAATTTATTCTCTTCAAGATTTACATCCGCTACCTTGAGCCCACATTCAAGATTTCAACCAACTCCACTATAATATCAATTCACTCAAATACACATGAGGTTCACCCAACAAGGGTTTTACACCACCACCATTTTTCCAATTCAAGAATCAAGGTTCACCCTATCCAGTTTTATATCTCCAAGACAACCTTGAATAAACAAATAGTTGAGAGAATAAAGAAACATATTACCAACAACCTAGTGGATGATGATAAATGCTAGCACCACTGCACTTTTTTTGTCTTTTCAATCTTGAATGGTTAAATGTAACACAAGATAAAAGACAACTTTTTGATGTTCTAAAGATATTGGAGTATAAAATTTCTTCAAGTATTTTGATGTTCTAAAGATATTGGAGTATAAAATTTCTTCAAGTATTTTGATGTTCTAAAGATATTGAAGTATAAAAATTCTCAAGGTGTTCAAAAGTTATCAAAAATTTGAAGTTTATGTCGTTTATAAGGTTTAAAATTCAATTCTAATATTCAAATAATGGCTAGTAATAGTACAATTTTGTTGACCGAATTTGGACGTCTGTGTCCGGACCGGTGTCCAAAATTATTGTGTATTGGGCTACCAAGATAAATTCGATCACTTGAATTTGGACCTCTGCATTCGAATTGGTTGTCTGAATTTCTCTGAAAAATTCAACAACTAAGACATAGTTTGGATAGTCAAAATGGAGTCTGAACTTTTAAAAATTTTGTCAAATCATTTGAAATTGATCCTCAACAAGTTTAAAAATATTTTGGGCTAAAAGATAGGTCAATTAAAAGCTTTTGAACCTTAAGCTATTATTAAACACTTGGTAATTCAAGAAATATTAAGATCTTTTAAAGCTCGTTTATAAGGTTTGAAAGAGTTTTGTGCTACCACATGTATTGCTTAGATTCCAAATGCAAAAAGTGTAGAGTTTACAAGGAATACCTACTAAGTGAAAGAAAACCTACACAAAAGTGTCTTTAAGGCTTTCAACTTCTTGGACATATTTTACATTCTTCAATCACTTGAGCACATTTGAGTTGTCCTTAGTACTGTAGCTTCAAGGCGTTGAGACCACTAAGCTTCTTTAACAAAATCCCTTTAGATTATCTCTCTCATATCCATAGGTGTATATGTAACCCTTGGAAGCCAACTTTTTGTGTTAGCACTTCATTTGCTCAAATGTGCTGAACGATAGGGAAAGAGAGTTAGAGAGAAAAATATGACAGGAACTTTCATGTAAACTCAAAGTGTGTTCATATGTCTCTTGTATCTTGTTATCATCCTTCCACATTGTGTTATGATGGTAGGAGCGATATCAATGTTGCAGAATTAAAGTTGGGATACTTCAATTTCAGTTAGTAGATCTAAAGCAAAGTCTACGGTGAATTGTTTAGCTATCTATTTGGGTGAATATAGTTGTGTTTTACAATGCCTTGTTTTGGGTATAAACATTTAGTTGTAAAATGGGTCTTTGATCTCTCCTCTATTAAAGAGGTTGGGTTTACTAGAATACTCATAGAATCCTCGGAGGGGTGAATATAGACATGTTGCAAAACCACTAAAAAATCTTAGTGTTCTTTACTTTATTTCATTTACTTTACATTTAGTTCTATTTTGTTTATGATTGCATTATAAACTCAAATGTTTTCAAAAAGTAAATGTTTAGTACAATGATTAGTAAGGTCATATAATATATCTTCCAAGCTAATGGAAACATATAGTTGGACTCCAACAAATCTGATTAAGCGAGTATCTAAGTTTAAGCATCTTCAACCAAGTAATTTTTAGAATCCAGCTTGATAACTTTGAAAGACCTAAGAGTGGGGCGAATTAGATCTTTGACTAATTTTTGAAAACTATTTCCTTTTAAAATTTTAGCTATAGCAGATTATGAATGTTTGTTTCAATAAGAGAATAGTTAAATCAATAACAAAGCAATAAGCAATCTATGATCAATGAACACAAGTAATTTATAGTAGTTCGATCTCTTGAAGATCTACGTCCACTACCTTAAGTCTACACTCATGGATTTCAATCAATCTACTATATGCTCAAGTTCAACAATTACATAAGAGGCTCACCACACAATTGTTTTACACTCACAACCTCTTTTGTAATTTTACAAACAAGGTTCACCCTACCAAAGGATTTTATATCTACAAACAACCTTGAATGAATGTCTCAAGGATCACCCTTATCTAAAGGATTTTATGTTTACAAGAAAACCTTGTAATGAACTAGTAGAAAACACAATTAAATAGAGAATGGAGAATGGAAAATGGAGAATAAATAAGATGTTACCACTTTCTTGGTATATAATTACACAATGTTGCACCTCTTCACTTTGATATCTTTGGAATCTTGAATGATCAATTGAAAGCACAAGACAAAAGAGAGCTTTGATGTTTGCTAAAGACTTTTGAATGTTAAGAATAGTCAGAGATTCAAAACTTACAAAAATTCTTGAGTTTATAGCTTTTATAGATTTCAAAAATCAGTTTCAACAATTATAAAACGGCAAGTAACGGCTAGTTTCAGAGAAGTTCGGACGTCTAAACTTTCTCCTATGCATCCAAACTTTCGTCCGAACTTTACCGTGCCAAGTTGTCTGAAAAAGTTCGAAAGTCCGAACTTTTCCTTATGTGTCCGAACATTCGTCTGAATTTCTCTGGAAAAATAGTAACCATGTTATCAGAGAAAGTTTGGACGTCTGAACTTTATCCAATGCTTTCGAACTTGCGACGAATTTATCTGGAAGCATAGTAACCATTTTTCAAAGTTTGGACGTCCGAACTTGCGTCCGTACTGATCAAACTTTATCAAATCATTTGAAAATCAACCTTAATAACAGTGAAAACATTTTGTATAAATAGGTAAGTCATTTAAACATTTTCAAAACGCAAAAACAGTTACTAAAACACTTTGATCATACAAAGTTTGGATGCGAATGGGCAGAGAGAAATTTTAAAAATGAGAGAGGGCCAAACGTTTTGGTCTACGTCCAAACTTCTCTGTTTCTCCAGTTTCAGAAAGTTCGGACGTCCGAACATTCTGTCATGCATCTGAACATGTTTCTGAAATTTTCTGTCCAGAATTTTTTGACAAAGTTTGGACCATCCATTTTCACTCAATGCATCCAAATTTTTCCTGCTTTTTTCACACTCAAATAAACACATTAGTAATTGAATTTTGAGATTCCTAAGAGCCTTCTTAAATGAGTAAACCTTTCCTCAGTCAAAGGCTTTGTGAATATATCAGTAATTTGGTCATTTGTATTTATATATTCTAAGCATTTATCTCTTTTAGCAACATCATCACAAATAAAATGATGTTTAATCTCTATATGCTTTGTTCTAGAATGTTGAATGGGATTTATGTTCAGATTGATAGCACTCGTATTGTCACAAAATATTGGCACATTATTGAATTTAAGACCATGATCAAATAGAGTATGCTGCATCCATAATAATTGAGTACAACAACTACAAGCTGCAATGTATTTAGCTTCAGCAATAGACAAAGGCACACAAGCTTGTTTTTTCTATACCAAGACACAAGACAACTACCGAGAAATTGACAATAACCACTTGTACTTTTTCGTTCAACTTTGCATCCAGCATAATCAACATTCGAATATCCAATGAGTTCAAAAGATGAGGATTTTGAAAACCAAATACCATAGTCATGTGTATCAATCAAATAGCAAAAAATACGTTTGACAGAAATTAGATGAGATTCTTTAGGACATGATTGAAATCTTGCACATAAGCACACATCAAACATAATATCTAGTCTACTAGCTATGAGATAGAGTAAACTTGCAATCATACCTCTATATGACTTCTCATCAACATTTATACCTTTTTCATCTTTATCAAGTTTAGTTGATGAGCTCATTGGAGTACCTGTCCCTTTTCCTTGATCCATTCCAAATCCTTTCAATAGCTCCTTGGTATACTTTGCTTGATTTATGAAGACTCCATCCTTAGTTTGCTTGATTTGCAACCCAAGAAAGAAATTTAGTTCTCCCATCATACTCATTTCAAATTCATTTTGCATTGATTTGGCAAAATCTTCACAAAGGGATGTGTTAGTAGCACCAAAAATAATGTCATCAACATAAATTAACAGAAGTAAAATATCATTATTGCTAGTGGTTTTTATAAACAGTGTTGTGTCAACCTTTCCTTTTGCAAATCCTTTTGAAAGAAGAAAACTACTTAATCTTTCATACCAGGCTCTTGGAGCTTGTTTCAATCCATATAGAGCTTTGGTTAACTTAAAAACATGATTAGAAACTTTTCATAACAAAACCGGGAGGTTGTTCTACATAAACCTCTTCTTCAATAAAATCATTTAGAAAAGCACTTTTGACATCCATTTGAAATAGCTTAAATCCTTTAAAACAAGCAAAAGCCAAAAGTATTTTTATGGATTCCAATCTAGCTATTGGAGCAAAAGTCTCATCATAATCAATACCTTCTTCTTGTTTGAAGTCTTGAGCAACAAGTCTAGCCTTATTTCTAACAACTTCTCCTAATTCATTTAATTTGTTTCTAAAAACCCATTTTGTAACAATAATGGAATGATCATGAGGTATTGGAACAAGAGTCCAAACCTTATTTCTTTCAAACTGATTTAACTCCTCTTCCATAGCAATAATCCAGAAATTATCACACAATGCATCATTAATATTTTTAGGTTCAATGTGAGATAAAAGGAAAAAATTATCAATAAAGTACCGCCTTGTTTTAACTGCTTGAGAGATATCACCAATGATTTGCTCCTTAGGATGGCCTCTTACATATGTTAGATCCTTTGGAAGCTCTTGATCATTGCTTGGTTGACCATCTTGTTCTTGCTCCATTATTTCTTCTTCTTTGGCATGTTCTTCCAATGTGGGTACTTGATGATGAGTTTGATTTTCAATCATTTGGGAAACCTACATCATCCTCATTTCTTCTTTCAAGATAAATGTTAGATTCATCAAAGGCCACATGTATAGTTTCTTCAACACATAATGTTCTTTTGTTATAAACTATATATGCCTTTTTATTTGATGAATAACCAAGAAATGCACCTTCATCTGATTTTCTAACAAACTTTCTCAGATTATCACTAGCATTTAAGATAAAACATTTGCACCCAAAAACCTTAAAATAAACAATTGAAGGAGTTTTATCAAATAAGAGTTCAAAAGGTGTTTTTCTTATAAAGGGTCTTAATAAAACTTTATTAATTACATAGCAAGCACTATTTACAACTTCAGCCCAAAAATATTTTGGCAAAGAATTTTCACATAACATTGATCTAGCCATCTCTTGTAGGGTCCTATTTTTCCTTTCAACAACACCATTTTGATGAGGTATTTTGGCAGTAGAAAAATTATGAGTTATACCATACTCATCACAAAATCTTGTAAAGTCTTGATTACAAAACTCTCTTCCATTGTCACTTCTAATAGACAACAATTTATACTCAAGAGAGGTTTGAACCTTTTTGAAAAGTTTTGCAAATTCATGAAATGTTTCATCCTTTTGAGCTAAGAAAATCACCCAAGTAAATCTTGAAAAATCATCAACAATCACATAAGCATATCTTTTACCACCAAGACTAGTGGTCCTCATTGGTCCAAACAAGTCCATATGAACAAGTTCAAGACGTTTTGAGGTAGAAACCATTTTCTTTGGTTTAAAAGATGTTTTAGATTGTTTTTCATATTGACAAGCATCACAAAGATGAGTTCTATCAAAATGCATTTTAGGTAAGCCTCTAACTAGCTCTTGTGTGGAAAGTTTATTCAATAAATCCATAAACATTTCCAACTCTATTAGCAACTAAAATGGTTTTGTTACTTGCATTATCAAAAATAGTATAAGTATTACATTGAAATTCTACTTTACATCCATTGTCACATAGTTGACTAATGCTAAGTAAATTAGATTTTAAACCATCAATGAGCAATACTTGTTTAATAAGAGGGAAGGAACCTTTATCAATGTTACCTATTCCAAGTATTTTTCCTTTCTTCTTATCACCAACCACTGTCAAGAAACCATTTTGTGACACTTGATCTTGAAGCAAAACGAACCTACACCAAATTTGAGAAAGTGAATTTTGGTACCCATATTTTCTTGGGTCCAAGGGGGTTTCATTTTGACACCTTGTGTCCATGCTTGCCACAATATGTACAACAAATATGAGGCCTAGAATTAAAAGTTTATTTAGCCAAAGAGTTTTTAGATTTTGGAACATAGCTATCATGAGTGTAACCAAGACCATGTTTTGTAAATGAAGATCTTTGATAACCAAGTAATTTATTTACGTTTCTCTTCCATTTGTAAATCTTTCAATGTGTAATGTAAGATCATTAACTTTCTTTTTTAAAAATCTCATGATCATTAAGCATTGTTTCAAGAGAAATAACCTTTGTGCAAAGCTCTTTGTTTTCAAAAGATATGTTTTGTATGGTTGCATTTAAAACTTCTTTTTCAATGTTTAGACAATTAATGGTTTCAAGAAGTTTCCCATTTTCAACACATAATTTTGAATTCTCATTTGATAAATTATTGATTGTACCTCATCATCAATTGCCATAAAGCATATGTTGGCCTTTTCTTCACTATGATGTTCACTTTCTTGTTGATCCCATGTTCCAGCTAGTCCTTTTCCTTTCTTGATAGATTTCTTTTTTGTTCTTGTTTTCTCTTTCCCTTACCAAAACTTTGGGACAATCAGCAACAAGATGTTCTGTACTCTTACATTCAAAACATTGAGGTTTGAAGGATGAAGACTGTCCACTCTTCTTGGTTGGCTTTCTTCCTTTCTTGAGAAACTCCTTCTTGTAGAATATTTTGAATTTCCTAACAGCCATGGCAATTTCCTCTTCTCCACTGTTTCCATCTTCTTCTTCACTTGATGATTTTTCTTGTTCACTCAAGTGATTTGAAGCTTTGAGTACAACTCCTTTTCTTCCTTTTTCTTCATCTTCTTTTTCATTTAGTCTCTTCATCTTCATCTCATGCGTGAGGAGTGATCCAATGAGCTCTTCAATTGGAAGAGTTTTCAAATCCTTTGATTCCTCAATTGCAAGTGTTTTTGGTTGCCACAATTTTGGTAGAGCATCCAATATTTTTCTGTTTTGCTCTCCCATTGTTTAACTCTTCCCATAAGCTTTTAAACCATTGAAAATGCTAGTAAATCTTGTAAACATATCACTAATATTATCACCTTGCTTCATAGTGAATAGCTCATAGTCTCTTACTGGCATGGCAAGCTTAGACTCTTTAACCTGATTTGTACCTTCATGTGTTATTTGAAGTAATCTCCACATATCATTAGCAGTGTCACACCCATTAACTCTATTTTAATGCACAACTTAAAATGTTCATAGCCTGATAATTTAAGGTCATTTTCTTTGAATCATTTTCATTAAATTCGTCTGTAGACTTTGGTTCTAAGGTCACTCCATCAGCTCTCATTTTTATAGGAATATAAGGACCTTTTTCAACAATATTCCACAAATCAAAATTGATAGAACAAATATATATCTTAACTCCAGATTTCCAAAAGGTATAGTTTGTTCCATCAAACAAAGTCGGTCTATTTGTGGAAGACCCTTCTAGGTACGGTAAGTTTGAGATATTAGCCATAAGATCTTTAACTTCTAGGTTGTAAAACCACACGAAAGAGCCCTTGCTCTGATACCAATTGAAAGTCCTAAGGGATGGTGGGTGAATTAGGTCTTTGCCTAATTTTTACAAATTATTCCTTTTACAATTCTAAGCAATACCAGATTGTATGTGCTTTGTTAAATGAGAGAATAAGTCAATTAATAGCAAAGCAGTAAAGCAATGTAAGATCAATGAACACAAGCAATTTAAACTGGTTCGATCTATTCAAGATCTACGTCCACTACCTTAAGCCTATACTTAAGGATTACAAACAATCTACTATATGCTCAAATTCAACAATTACATAAGAGGCTCACCACACAATGGTTTTACATTCACAACCTCTTTTAGTAATTTTACAAACAAGGTTTACCCTACCAAAGGATTTTATATCTCCAAACAACCTTGAGTCAATATCTCAAGGATCACCCTTGTCCAAAGGGTTTTATGTTCTCAAGATAATCTTGCAATGAGCTAGTAGAAAATACAATTGAAAGAGGAGAGGAGAATGTGTAAGATGTTACCACTTTGTTGGTAGATGATTACACAATGTTGTCCCTTCACACTTTGTTGTCTTTGGAATCTTGAATGATCAATTGAAAGCACAAGACAAAAGAGAGCTTAAAATGTTTACTAAATGCGTTGGAATGTTTAGATTTTCAAGAATTCAAAACTTACAAAAAATATGAAGTTTATAGCTTTTATAGATTTGAAAAATTAAATGTAACAGCTATAAAACGGCTAGTAACGGCTAGTTTTAGAGAAGTTAGAACGTCCAAACTTTCTGCCATGCGTTCGAACTTGCGTCCGAACTTCACTGTGCCATGCTGTCTGGAAAAGTTCAGACGTTCGAACTTTTCCTTATGTGTTCAAACATTCTTCTGAAATTCTCTGGAAAAACAGTGACCATGCTACTAGAGAAAGTTTGGACGTCCGAACTTTGCTCCATGCATCCGAACTTGCATCCGAATATCTCTGGAAGCACAGTGATCATTTTCAAAGTTTGGACGTCCAAACTTGCATCCAAACTTATCATATTTTGTCAAATCATTTAAAAATCATCCTTAATAACATCGAAATCATTTTGTATAAATAGATAAGTCATTTAAGCACTTTTAAACACAAAAACCGTTACCAAAACATTTTAATCATCCAAAGTTTACTTAAGATCATTTGACACTTCAAAAACATACTTGTTGTCAAGAAGTTCATTTAAAATCATTTCAAAAACAAGTTTTGTGCTCTCTTATGCATTCAACTAATTCCAAGACATACAACAGTAGAGTTTACAGAAAAATATACCTATTTAGCATATGAACTCTGCACTCTAAGTCTTCAATGCCTTCAATTATCTTGAACATACTCTTCAATCTTCAATCACTTTTGGCATAGTTGAGTTGTTCTTGCATTGTGACTCCAAGGCAATAAGACTTCATGCTTCTCAATCCATCAATCCTAACACTCAACATACAAACACATTAGTCCTCATCAATGTTTGCCATTATTCAAAACTAATCATAACTACATGATTTTCCCTTAAAGCTAAAAATTCTTATCATCATCTGTTTCTTCTTCAGTTCTAGAAGCCCCTTCACCACTTTGAGTATTTCTCATTAATATTTCCTCAATGTGCTTGTCTCTATTCTCTAAACCGTCCAATTTTCCAAGAACCATAGGAGCAAATGTTTCAAAGAATTTATACATTTTATCCATCTCCTTGATGTGGTTGTTTAAGGCTTCTTGAATTGTGTCTCCTCTTGAAATTCCTTCAACACTAGGACCTTCTCCAACATTAGGATGTGATTTAGGAGTTGGCACTTCTTCAAAGAGTCTTCTTTTGGAGGGAGGTTGCTCCCCCTCACTTGATGAATCATGCCTCCTCTTTGTTTTCTTTTCTCTTGCCCACATTTTTGCTTCATCTTCTTCTTCCTCAATTACCTCACATGCTTCAACTTCTACTCTTTTTGGAGGAGTTTCTCTTTTAGTTCTCCATACTCCCTCATTATCAAGAGTTAATTGCATTCTTTTGAGAGAGTCATTAGTATAGATTTGTCCCCTCTTGTCCCCTAACAGGAAGTTTAACTTGAAAATGTTTGAAAATTCTTGTTAAAAGTCTTCCATATGGTAAAGCTTTGTTGTCAATTTTTTTAGCACCAATCATATGCTTCAGTGCCATATACCCAAAATTTAATCTCCTATGCTCATGCAAAGCAAGCATAATCACCATATGTATATTTCCAAGAAATGATTTATGTCCAAAGTTAGGGATAATCATGGTTGTTATCATATGATGCATAACTCTTCCCCTAGCATCAAAGGCTTTAATTTCTCTTTCTCTAATGGACCATTTGTGAAAGCCTCTTCAAATCTTTCATTTGTAAATAGCTCTCGATTATAGCAATGTTGTCCCAAAGAGAAATACCTTGCTCCAATATCACTCACACCACAGATTCTATTTACTAATGCATCACTGAATTCAAGGTCTACTTGAGACACTCTAGAAGAATACAATTGAATAACATTGTCCCCCTCTTGTTCAACTCTTTCTTCTTTAAGATTTGCATAAAACTCATATATGAGAGAAGGATAATATTCTTCATCAATAACCAGTAAATTGCTCCAGCCAATATCACCAAATAAAGGCAGAACATTACCCATGTTTGTGAGTTTGTCAAAATCCACTCTGTTTCCAGGAATGATTTTTCTGGATTTCTTGGTCCATTCTTCAAACTCTGATGCAGCCTTGATGGAGGCAAATTTCTCTGCTCCAGATGATGATTGAGGAACTCTGATTCTCCTATGTTCATTGAGAATTTGTCCTCCATCTCTGTCATTTGCTTTCCCTTTTCCTTTATCAACATTTGCTCTCTTAGTTCTCACCATGGTATTTTTCTATTAGAGATGCAGTGAAATCTGATAAGTGTTTAGGGTTAGGAACTCAAAAATCCAAGTGGTTTGATGTGAAAATGGTGAAATAGCAGATAGTTTTGGTTACTATTTTTGTAGAGAAATTCGGACGAATGTTCAGACGCATGGAAAAAATTCGGTCGTCCGAATTTTTCCAAAAACATGCAACAGTAAAATTCGGACGATAAGTTCGGACGCATAAGAAAAATTCGTTACTAGCCGTTTTTTGGCTGTTAAAATTTATTTTCAAATTCTATAAAAGCTATAAACTTCAGAGTTTTTGCAAGTTTTGAATCCTTAAGAAATCTAAACATTCCAAAGCCTTTAGCAAACATTAAAACTCTCTTTTGTCTTGTGCTTTTAATTGATCATTCAAGATTTCAAAGACAACAAAGTGTGAAGGTGCAACATTTGTGTAATCATCTACCAACAAGTGGTAACATTTACATATACTCCTCTCTTTATTAAATTGTGTTTTTCTACTATCTATGGCAAGGTTATCTTGATAACATAAAATCCTTTGGATAAGGGTGATCCTTGAGACATTGACTCAAGGTTGTTTGTAGATATAAAATCCTTTGGTAGGGTTAACCTTGTCTGTAAAATTACTAAAAGAGGCTGTGAATGTAAATATATTGTGTGGTGAGCCTCTTATGTAAATGTTGCTAAAATTCTTGCAGTACAATTTGGATGTATTGAGTGAAAATTTGATCATTTGTATTCACATAATCCAAGCATATATCTCTTTTAGCAACATGATCACGAATAAAATGATGCTTAATCTCTATATGCTTTGTTCTGGAATGTTGAATAGGATTTTTGCTCAAATTGATAGCACTAGTATTATCACATAGTATAGGCACATAATTGAATTTAAGACAATAATAAAGTAGAGTATGATGCATCCATAATATATGAGCACATCTACCAGCAGCAATATACTCAGCTTCAGCAATAGACAAAGACACACATGCTTATTTTTTACTGTACCAAGACACAAGACAACTACCAAGAAATTGACAATGACCACTTGTACTCTTACGTTCAACTTTGCATCCGGGAAAATCAGTATCTGAATATCCAATAAGATCAAAAGACGAAGACATTGAAAACCAAAGACCATAGTCATGCGTATCAATCAAATAACCAAAAATATGTTTGACGTAAATTAGATGAGACTCTTTCGGACAAGATTGAAATCTAGCACATAAGCACACAGCAAATATAATATCTGGTCTACTTGCTGTGAGATAGAGTAACTTCCAATCATACCTCTATATGACTTCTCATCAACATTTTTACCTTTTTCATCTTTATCAAGTTTAGTTGATGAGCTCATTGGAGTACCTATCCCTTTTGCTTTATCCATTCCAAATCATTTCAATAGCTCCTTGGTATACTTTGCTTGATTTATGAAGACTCCATCCTTAGTTTGCTTGATTTGCAACCCAAGAAAGAAATTCAGTTCTCCTATCATACTCATTTCGAATTCATTTTGTATTGATTTGGCAAATTCTTCACAAAGTAATGTGTTAGTAGCACCAAAAATAATGTCATCAACATAAATTTGCACAAGTAAAATATCATTATTGCTTGAGGTTTTTTTAAAAAGTGTTGTTTATGTCCACTTTTCCTTTTGCAAATCATTTTGGAAGAAGAAATCCACTTAATCTTTCATACCAAGCTCTTGGAGCTTGTTTCAATCCTTATAGAGCCTAGGTTAGCTTGAATATATGATTAGAAAACTTTTCATGAATAAAACCAGGTGGTTGTTTTACATAAACCTCTTCTTCAATAAAACCATTTAAAAATGCACTTTTAACATACATTTGAAATAGATGAAAACCTTTAAAACAAGCTAAAGCTAAAAGCATTCTTATGGATTCTAGTCTAGCTACCGGAGCAAAAGTTTCATCATAATCAATGCCTTCTTCTTGGTTGAAACCTTAAGCAACAAGCCTAGCCTTATTTCTAACAACTTCTCTTAGTTCATTTAATTTATTCCTAAAGACCCATTTTGTACCAATAATGGAATGATCATGAGGTATTGGTGTAAAACCCTTTGAGACTGAGCCTCTTGTGTATTTGCTAAACTTGAGCATTTAGTAGATTAGTTGAAATCCTTGAGTGTGAACTCAAGGTATAAGATCTAGATATTTGAGAGATCAAATCACTTTAAATCGTAATTTTTTTCTACACATATTACTTACTTTTATTTGTACTATCTTCATTTGTTCTTTGTGGTTGTTATTATTGATTGTGGACTTATAGATTATTGTTCTTCTCTAAACCACTCATTTCAAAACACATAAAATCTTGGAGGTGTCAAATTTGAAAAGGGGATTCTATTAAGGAAAAAATTTTCAAAAATTAGTCAAAAAACTAATTCACTCCCCTCTTAGGTTTTTCAATTGGTATTAGAGCTAGGACTTCTTTTGTGGTTTAACAACCTAGAAGTTAAGGTCCTATGGCTAATATTTCAAACCTTCTTTATTTGGTAGGATCTTGTACAAACCAACCTCTACTTTTTAATGAAACAAATTATACTTTTTTGAAATCTGTATTAAGATTACATTTGTTTTATTAACTTTGGTTTATGGAATATTATTGAAAAAGGGTCATACATACCTATGAAGTTGAAGGCCGATGGCAGTACAAGAGAACCAAAGACGATTGAAGAATTTGATGAAAATGATTCAAAGAAGATGACTTTAAATTAGCAATCTATGAACACTCTTAGTTGTGTATTAGATGTAATGAGTACAAAAGCGTAAGTGGATGTGACCGCTCATGATATGTGGAAGCTACTTCAAGTTACTCGTGATGAAGATAGAATGAATGTGTACTTAATGGCTATGGAAAATGAGGTACAACCCACTCCTTCTATCTCTACTCCTTCTTATGATGATGTTAATGATGCTAGTGATATACTTGTTGACATGTATGGACAATCAAAAAATCTTTCAAAATAAACAAGGAAAGAAGATTAAAAGTTGATGAATTGTTAAATGACAATTCAAAATTGTTTTGTGAAAATAAAAAGCTTCTTGATTCTATTGAATGCTTGAATATTGAAAAAGAAGTTTTAAATGTTTCTTTACAAAACATGTCCCTTGAAAACAAGATTCTTTATGAAAAGATTTTTATCTTTTGAAAAAATGCTTGTTGATCATGAGACTTTGAGAAAGAGCGGTGATGACCTTATTTCACGTGTTGAAATATTTACAAAAGGAATGGATGGTCTTGATAAAATTCTTGCAGTATAAAGATCCCTGTTTTCAAAAATGGTATTGGTTACAACTATGTAAACAATGTAGTGGAATATAAAAACTTCTTTGTTAGAGCTACTTCTACTTCCATACCTCATATTTGTGTGATGGAATGTGATTTCTCTCATGAAATGTGGAAGCTACTTCAAGTCACTCATGAAGAAGAAAGAGCACATGTGTGCTTCATGGCAATGGAAGATGAGGTACAAACTACTCCATCTACCTCTACTTCTTATGATGATGATATTGATGATCCTAGTGAATTACTTGTTGAGATGTATGGAGAATTAAAAAAGTCTTCGAAAAAGAATAAGAAAATAAAACTCAAAATTAATGAGTTATTGAATGAAAATTCAAAATTATGTTGTGACAACAAAAAACTTCTTGAATCTGTTGATTGTTTAAATATTGAAAAGAAGTTTTAAATGTTTGTTTACAAAACATATCTCTTGACAATAAATCTCTTTGTACAAAAGTTTCTTCTCTTAAAAAAATTCTTAGTGATCATGAAATTTGGAAAAAGAAAGTTCATGATCTTACGTCATGTGTTGAAAAATTTACAAATGGAAGAGACAATCTTGATAAACTACTTGAATATCAAAGATCTTCTCTTGATACTTCTACTTCCATGCATCATACTTGCTATACTTATTGTGGAAAACATGAACATAAAGTCACCAAATGTTATGTTAAAAGAAAAGTAGAGAATGGTTTAAAAACCATTTGGAGAGTTAAGGGAATTATTACGAACCCCCACAGACCCAAGAAAGTATGGGTACCAAAGGATACTTCCTCTCCTTTATTGCAGGTACTCTTCAATTCAAACTCAAGCACCACACCACTAAGAGGTATATTGATGATGTTGGCTTAAAGAATAACAGAAAACACCTCATTCATAATCAAGGTCAAAGCAACCAATGAAGGATTTGTTTTTGAGACAAGAAGAAAGGAAAAATTCTTGGAGTAACCAATGTTGGTAAAGGTTCCTCTCTTTTTTTTTTAAACAAATGTTGCTTAGTGCTGATTTGAACTATAACTTGCTTAGCATTAGTCAATTGTGTGACAATGAATAAGAAATTAAATGCCAACATGCGAAGTTTCAGTTGAGATTCTCTTTTGTTAAGATTTGAAAATTTTCTAACCATGACTTGTCAATTGCTTCTATGAAGTTGATTAGGTAACATTGATGATATGAAATTGAATTCATGGTTGATATATTCTTGAAATTGATGACATGTCATGATAAAATGATTAAAATAGCTATGATTGAATATCTATGCATTTTCTTGGCCAAAAACATCTCTTTATGAAACTTTACAAAATGTTCAGACTTGAAGTTTGGATGTAGGCCATAAGTTCGGTTGCCCGAACTTGTATGACAAATTGATTTTTTGTGATTTTGATCAATCACTTACAAAAATTTTGAATGAATATTTTATCTTGATAAACTTGAATGTCTTGTTGCTTATGATAATGATGGATTTTCTTGGCATAGAAGATTTGGTCAAGTGAGCATGAATTTGTTGAACAAACTTTCTTCTCAAGATTTAGTTGGAGGATTGCTAAAAATGTGTTTTGAGAAAATTGTCTTTGAGATACTTGTCAATATGAAAAACAAACAAAAGAATCTTTCAAGCCCATGAAAATGCTTTTAGACCTTAAAACATCTTGAGCATGTTCATATGGATTGATTTGGACTTATGAGGAACTTGAGTATTGATGACATGAAGTATGTCTCAGTAGTAGTTGATGATTTCTGAATATTCAATTTAGCATTCTTCTTTGGTCAAAAAGATGAAGTGCTTCATTAGTTCAATAAATAAAAAAACTATTCAAAAAGGTTCAAACCTCCCTTGAGTGCAAATTGATTTCTATTAGAAGTGACAATGGGAGAATTTTACAAATAAGTCTTTACAAAATTTGTGATGAAATTTGAATTTCATATAATTGTTTTAGCTGTAAAAAAACCACAATTCAATGGTGTTATTAATAAAAAAAATTACACTTTACAAAAATTGGTTAGATCTATGCTTTGAGAAATCAAAAATATATTGTTAGCCCTAAGGGCAAATTATGTAGTTTTGATTAATGACAAATATTGATGAGGACTAAAATGTTTGATTATTGTGTGATAGGTTCTGTAAATTGAGAAGTATGAAGTCTCATTGCTTTGAAGCAAAAGTTCAAGAACAACTTCATTTAAGCAAGTATTTGAAGTTTGAAGAATGTTGTTCTAAAGATGATCAAAAGGCATTGAAGACTTGAAGTGTAGAGTACATTTAACTTTTAGGTAAATTTCTATGTAAACTCTACACTTGCATGTCTTGGTTATCATTGAATGCATAAGAGAGCATGAAAATAATCTTATGATCTTAAAAGTCTTTGAATGAATCTTTTTATAAGATATGTTTGTAAACTTCATATGTTCATGTTTTTCAAGCTTAAATATAGTTAAATAAGTTTTCTATATATATCAAATGTTTTTCAAACTCATTGAAGTTATATCTCAAATGATTTTACAAAGTTTGAAAATGCTTTCAAAAAATTCGGTCGTCCGAATTTTGTAGCAAAAGTTTGAAATTCGGAAGAAGATTCAGACGCAGCAAAAAAATTCGGTCGTCCAAATTTTTGTTCTCAGCATGGTTACTATTCATCCAGAGAAATTCGGACGAAGATTCGGACGCAGCAAAGAAATTCGGTCGTCTGAATTTTCCGTTACTAGCCGTTTTATGAACGTTTTAACAGATTTTCAAATTCTATAAAAGCTATAAACATGCAAAATTTTGTAACTCTTGAAATCTTGAAAACTCCAAGCATTCAAAAGCATTTAGCAAACATTTCTTAAGCTCTCTTATGTCTTGTGCATTCAATTGATCAATCCAAAGACATCAAAGTGTGAAGGTGCAAATTTGTGTAATATCTACCATCAAGTGGTAACTTCTACACACTCTTCTTTACTTATTCAATTGTGTTGATCTACTAGCTCTAGCAAGGTTATCTTGATAACATAAAACCCTTTAGATAAGGGTGATCCTTGAAAGTGTGATTCAAGGTTGTTTAAGATATAAAACCATTGTTTGTGGTGAGCCTTGTATTGTAGACATTACTAGAAGAGGTTGTGAGTGTAAAACCATAGTTTGGTGAACCTCTCTTGTAATTTGTAAACCTGAGCAATTAGTAGATTTGTTGAAATCCTTAAGTGTGAGCTTAAGGTAGTGGACGTAGATCTTGAGGATCGAACCACTATAAATTGTTTGAGTTCTTTGCTATTGCTTTCATTACTGCCTTGCTATCAATTATCTATAATTAGCTTACATAACTTGTTCTTGGTCTAAACGCATAAAAGGTTTAAGTTTGCGAAAATTAGCCAAATACCTAATTCACCCCCCTCTTAGGTATTTCAATTGGTATCAGAGTAAGAACTTCTGTGTGTGGTTTAACAACCTAGAAGACAAAGATCCTATGGCTAATATGTCAAACCTACCTTACCTAGAAGGATCTTCCACAAATAGACCACCTTTGTTTAATGGAACAAATTACACTTTCTGGAAATCTAGAGTTAAAATTTATATTTGTTCTATTAATTTTGATTTGTGGAACATAATTGAGAAAGGTCCTTATGTCCTAATGAAAATGAGTGCTGATGGAATAACCTCAGTACCCAAATCCACTGATGAATTTGATGAGCATGATTCTAAGAAAATGACTTTAAATTATCAAGCCATGAATATATTAAGTTGTGCTTTAGATGTAACTGAATACAATAGAGTTAGTAGATGTGATTCTGCTCATGACATGTGGAGATTACTTCAAATTACACATGAAGGTACTAATCAAGTTAAAGAATCTAAACTTGCCATGATAGTTAGAGATTATGAATTGTTTACCATGAAACAAGGTGAAAATATTAGTGATATGTTTACAAGATTTACTAACATTTTCAATGGCTTAAAAGCTTATGGTAAAAGCTATACTATGGGAGAGCAAAACAGAAAGATTTTAGATGCTTTACCAAAATCCTGGCAGCCTAAAACACTTGCCATTGAGGAATCCAAGGATTTGAAGACTCTTCCACTTGAAGAGCTCATTGGATCTCTACTGACTCATGAAATGAAGATGAAACGGCTAAATGACAAGGAGGATGAAGAAAAGGGAAGAAAAGGAGTAGTGCTTAATGCCTCAAACAACATGAGTGAACAAGAACAATCTTCAAGTGAAGAAGAAGGAGGAAACAGTGGAGAAGAAGAAATTGCAATGGCAGTGAAGAAATTCAAGAGATTCTACAAAAAGGAATTTCTCAAGAAAGGAAGAAAGCCAGTCAAGAAGAGTGGACAATCTTCATCATATAAACCTCAATGCTTTGAATGCAAGAGTACTGAGCATCTTATTGCTTGATCGTCCCAGAGTGTTGGAAAGGGAAAGAGAAAGCAAAAACAGAAAGAAATCTGCCAAGAAAGGAAAAGGACTAGCTGGAACATGGGATCAACGAGAAAGTGAGGATGAAAGTGAAGGAAAGGCCAACATATGCTTCATGGCCATTGATGATGAGGTACAATCTTCACCCTCTATCTCAAATGTATATGATGATGATATTGATTCCAGTGATCTTATTGTTGAGTTATATGAAGAATTAAAAAAAGTCTTCAAAAAGAAATAAGGAAATGAAACTCAAAATAAATGATTTATCTAATGAGAATTCAAAATTATGTGTTGAAAATGGAAAACTTCTTGAAACCATTAGTTGCATTGCTATTGAAAAAGAAGTTTTGAATACAACTATACAAAACATATCTTTTGAAAACAAAAAAGCTTTGCACTAGAATTATTTCTCTTGAGTCAATGATAAAAGATCATGAGCTTCTAAAAAGGAGAGTTAATGATCTAACTTTATGCATTGAGAGATTTACAAATGGAAGGGAAAATTTGAATAAATTACTTGGCTATCAAAGACCTTCATTTGTAAAACATGGTCTTGGTTTTACTCATGATTATTCTGCTCCAAAACAGAGAAAATCTTTTGTTAAAGAATCTTATCATTCTAGATCACATATTTGCTGCACTTATTGTGGTAAACATGGACACAAGGTTTCTAGATGTTTTGTCAAAAGAAAAGTAGAAAGTGGTGTTAAAACCATTTGGAAAGTCAAAGAAACTTTTACTAACCCCCTTGGACCCAAGAAAATATGGGTACCAAAAATCACCCTTTCAAATTTGATATAGGTACAATTTGCCTCAAGATCAAGTGCCACAAAAATGGTTCCTTGACAGTGGATGCTCAAGGCACATGATTTGGAAATGCATCACTTGTTAGTGAACTTCAAACTACAAGTGAAGGTTTGTCACATTTGGAGATAAGAAGAAAGGGAAAATACTTGGAATAGGTAACATTGGTAAAGGTTCTTTTCCCTCTTATCAAGAAAGTATTACTTATTGAAGATTTAAAGTATAATTTACTGAGTATTAGTCAATTATGTGATAATGGATGCAAAGTAGAGTTTAAATGTGATACTTGTACTATTCTTGACAATGCAAGTAACAAAACTATCTTTGTTGCTAAAAAGAGTTGGTAATGTATATGTGTTGTATCTTGATGAGCTTATTACAAATGATATTAAATGTCTTGCCATTCATGACAATGATGGATTTTTATGGCATAGAAGATTAGGACATGTAAGCATGGATTTATTAAACAAACTTTCTACACAAGAACTAGTGAGAGGATTACCTAAATTGCATTTTGATAAAACTCGCCTCTGTGATGCTTGTCAATATGGAAAACAATCAAAAACATCTTTTAAACCAAAGAAAATGGTTTCTACCTCAAAACCTCTTGAACTGATTCATATGGATTTATTTGGACCTTTGAGGACTACTAGTCTTGGTGGTAAAAGCTATGCTTATGTGATTGTTGATGATTTTTCAAGATTTACATGGGTAATCTTCTTAGCACAAAAAGATGAAACATTTCATGAATTTTCAAAACTCTTCAAAAAGGTTCAAACCTCTCTTGATTGCAAACCGATTTCTATTAGGAGTGATAATGGAAGAGAATTTTGTAACCAAGACTTTACAAAATTTTGTGATGAATATGGTATTACTCACAATTTTTCAGCTGCCAAAACACCTCAACAAAATGGTGTTGTTGAAAGGAAAAACAGAACCTTACAAGAAATGGCTAGATCAATGCTTTGTGAAAACTCATTACCAAAGTACTTTTGGGCTGAAGCTGTTAATACAGCTTGTTATATCATGAATAGAGTTTTACTAAGACCTTTTATAAGAAAAACACCTTTTGAACTCTTCTTTGACAAAACTCCATCAATTGTCTATTTCAAAGTTTTTTGTTGTAAATGCTTCATTTTAAACACTAGCAACTATCTTGGTAAGTTTGATAGAAAATCAGATGAAGGAATTTTTCTTAGTTATTCATCAAATAAAAAGGCATATAGAGTCTATAATAAAAGAATATTGTGTGTTGAAGAAACTATTCAGTAACCTTTGATGAATCTAACATTTATCTTCAAAGAGGAAATGAAGATGACACAGGCACATCAATGGTTGAAAATCATACTCAACACCAAGCACCCACAATGGAAGATCATGCCAAAGAAGAAGAAATAATGGAGCAAGAACAAGATGGTCAATCAAGCAATAATCAAGAACTTCCAAAGGATATCACATATTCAAAAGGTCATCCTAAGGAGCAAATCATTGGTGATGTCTCCCAAGGGGTAAAAACAAGGCGGTACTTTATTGATAACTTCGCTCTTTTATCTCATATTGAAACAAAAAATATTGATGATGCATTGTGTGATAATTTCTGGATTATTGCTATGGAAGAAGAGCTAAATCAATTTGAAAGAAATAAAGTTTGGTCTCTTGTTCCTAGACCTCATGATCATTCTGTTATTGGTACAAAATGGATTTTTAGAAATAAGTTAAATGAACTAGGAGAAGTAGTTAGAAATAAAGCTAGACTTGTTGCTCAAGGTTTCAACCAAGAAGAAGGCATTGACTATGATGAGACCTTTGCTCCAAAGTAGCTGATTAGAATCTATAAGAATACTTTTGGCTTTTGCTTGCTTTAAAGGTTTTAAACTTTTTCAAATGGATGTTAAAAGTGCTTTCCTAAATGGTTTTATTGAAGAAGAGGTTTATGTAGAACAACCTCCTGGTTTTATCCATGAAAAATTTCCAAATTATGTGTTTAAGCTAACCAAAGCTCTATATGGACTGAAACAAGCTCCAAGATCTTGGTATGAAAGATTAAGTGGTTTTCTTCTCTCAAAAGGTTTTACTAAAGGAAAAGTATACACAACTCTTTTTATTAAAACATCTTCTAAAAATGATATTTTGCTTGTACAAATTTATGTTGATGATATTATTTTTGGTTCTACTAATATTTCTCTTTGTGAAGAGTTTACTAAAACTATGCAAAATGAATTTGAGATGAGCATGATGGGAGAACTAAGTTTCTTCCTTGGACTACAAATTAAGCAAACCAAGGATGGAGTCTTCATCAATCAAGAAAAATATACTAAGGAGCTATTGAAAAGGTTTGGAATGGATCAAGCAAAAGGAATAAGCACTCCTATGAGTTCATCAACTAAACTTGACAAAGATGAGAAAGGTAAAAGTATTGATGAGAAATTGTATAGAGGTATGATTGGAAGTTTACTCTATCTCACTCTGCTAGTAGACCGGATATTATGCTTGCTTTGTTTGCTTGTGTGCTAGATTCCAATCATGTCCTAAAGAATCTCATCTAATTTCATCAAACGAATATTTCGTTATTTGATTGATACACATGACTATGGTCTTTGGTTTTCTAAAACTTCATCTTTTGAACTTATTGGATATTCGATGCTCGACTATGCTTTGGATGCAAAGTTGAGCGTAAAAGTACAAGTGGTCATTGTCAATTTCTTGGTAGTTGTCTAGTGTCTTGGTTTAGTAAAAAGCAGGCTTGTGTATCTTTATCCACAGCTGAAGCTGAATACATAGCTGCAGGAAGTTGTTGTGCACAATTATTATTGATGCAACATACTTTACTTGATTATGGTCTTAAATTTAGGTGTGTGCCTATACTATGTGATAATACTAGTGCTATCAATTTGAGCATTAATCCCATTCAACATTCTAGGACCAAGTATATAGAGATAAAACATCATTTCATTCGTGATCATGTGATTAAGAAAGATATATGCTTAGAACATGTAAATACAAATGATCAAATTGCTGACATATTTACAAAGCCTTTGGCTGAGGAAAGGTTTAATCACCTAAGAAGACTCTTAGGAATTTCAAAATTCAATGACTAATGTGTGTATTAATGTTGTGATGAAAACAGAGATTTATTGATCAAAAAATTCGGACGCAGGACAGAAAATTCGGTCGACCGAATTTTCTGAACCAAAGAGACAGAAACTTTCGACCGAAAATTCGGACGCAGACCTAAAATTCGGTCGTCCGAATTTTGCGGATGCATCCCTTTAAATGAAAATCGAACGGTTTCTTCCAAACATTACAACATCCGAATTTTAAATCCTTTCAAAACCTCTCATACCCATTCACGTCCGAATCAAAATCTCTTCAAATCCACACTCTCATCCCGATTTGCGTTCATTTTTAAACTTCTAAGCCCTAATTTCATACAGAAAACAATCCCTTCTCAAGAGAAAACATCATGGTGAGAACAAAGAAGCCCAATGTTGAGAAAGGAAAAGGAAAGGCTAAGGAAGGAGATGGAGACCCAATCCTCAATCAACCAAGAAGGATTCGCATTCCTCAAACACAATCTGGAGTTGACAAGTTTATCTCTATCAAATCTACTCATGAATTTGATGAATGGAATAAGAATAGTAGAAAGATTATTCCTGGATATAAGGTAGATGTTGATAAACTATCTAGTATGGATATGGTTTTGTCCTATTTCAATGATGTTGGATTGAGTAGTTTGTTGTTTATTAATGAAGATTTTTATCCTACTTTGGTATATGAATTCTATGCAAACCTAAAGGAAGAAAGAATTGAGATTGTTGGGGATGATAGGAAACAATGGTATTCAACTAGAGTATCCCAAGTTGACATTGAATTAAGTGAAGACCTGATTAACAGAATTTGTGGGGTAAGTGACAGTGGGGCTAAATATTATGCACCCTCAATGCATTGCTATGATCATCAACTCTTTACATATGATAGATTTGAACAAGCATTTACAAATGGAAGATAGTTTAGATCTATAAAAGAGAGGGAAATCAAGAATTTGGATGCTAGAGGTAGAGTATTGCATCATATGGTAACTACTATGATTGTTCCTAAGTTTGGACATAAATCATCAGTAGGTAATATGCATATGGTATTAATGTTGGCCCTGCATGAACAGAGGAAATTCAACTTTGGATATATAGCCTTAAGACACATGATTACTGCTAGAAAAACAGTAACCAAGGCATTCCCTTCTGGAAGACTGTTAACAAAGATTTTTAAGCATTTTAAGATTAAACTTCCAGGAAGAGGACAAGCCTTTAAAAGTGGAGAAATATACACTGATGAATCCCTTAAGAGAATGCAGCTTATCCTTGATGATGATGGAGTATGGAAAACAAAAAGAGGATCCTCTCCAAAAAGATTAGGAAGAAAGGAAACGACAGAAAGTGTAGAAGAGGAAAAGGAGGAGGATGAAGATGAGGAAGAGACCCTTGCAAGAGAAATGAAGACAAAAAGAAAGCATGACACTTCAAGTGAGAGGGAGCAACCACCAACAAAAAGAAGAGTAGAGTGAAACACATTGAGGAAATCCTAATGAGAAATACTCAAAGTGGTGAAGGACCCTCTAGGCCTCAAGATAGAAATGAGGAAGATGATGATAAAGAGGAAGATAAGAAGGACAAAGATAATGACAGTGATGATGGGGATGACCAAGGAGGAGATGATGAGACAGTTGCAGAACAAGAAGAAGAAGAACATGTACATGAAGAACCACAAAAGGCAGGAAGCCAAGTAGCTCAAGCTGAAATTGTCTCACCATCACACATTTCATTCAGCCAAGGAAGAGTGAAGCACTTGGCCATCAAGAAAGGGATTAGCAGAGCCTCTTCATCAACATCACAAGACTAAGCATTTCTTCCATTCTATTTACTGCTTTAAGTTATTTTTAGTTATGCATCTAATGTTATAATCTTCTTCAGTAATAGTGAAGCTCAATGATGAAATCTCAGTGATGTGAGCTTCCTTTATGTGTTAAATTGTTAATCTCATTTTCATTGACCCCATCTTTGACTGATGAAAAAAGGGGGAGAAAAAATGAGGATGACAAAATGTGTGAAAAAAACTGCTCTATGGGATGAGATAATGAATTTTTCTTGCATATGAATTTTTTTTATGCATGTTTTCTGAGTCTTATGTCTCAATCCTATAGTTTTTCTGCATATGAATTTTTTTTTATGCATGTTTTCTGAGTCTTATGTCTCAATCCTATAGATGTTTTCTGTGTGTTTTTTGTAAATGAATAACTTGCTCTTGAATTTTTACTCTATGAAAACTCTATGAAAACATTTGAATGCATGAATGCATGAGCTATAACTTGTTGCCAAAAAGTATTCTATTGTTGTTCAAATGGATCTAAATCTGTTTTAATCTCTTCTATTATGTTTGAACAACCTTAGGCATTCATTATATTGAATTTATTGCAGTTTGGACTTAAGATCAAAAAAATTCGGATGCATGGTTTAAAAATTCGGATGCATGTTCTAAAATTCGGATGCATCCATATTTTGTTGCCAAAATGTGCTCTATTGTTGTTCAAATTGATTCAAACTGATTTTAATCTCTTCTTCTATGTTTGAACAACCTTAGGAAAGCTTATTTTCAAAAATTTAAGCTTTCATTTAACCTATTTTAAAATTCGGACTTGATATGTCAAAATTCGGATGCATAGTATCTCAAGTCCAAACTTGTTGAAAAATGAGCACAATCTAAGGGGGAGCATTGTCAAACTTTTACAACCTTTAAAACCTCTCTTAGAAGTTTTCTTAATGCTTAAATGCTATATCTTCTATCCTAGTAGTTGGAAGGAAGGAGGTTAATGGAGGTTGGTTGGGTCATAGGCTCATATTGAGCCATTTGTATGTCAATGTGTTAAATTGGTTATTTTCTATCATTGACATTAATACTTCTATGTACTACATTGTTTTAATCTATCACATTTTGCATCAAAGTTTGTCATCATCAAAAAGGGGGAGATTGTTAGCCCTAAGGGCAAATTATGTAGTTTTGATTAATGACAAATATTGATGAGGACTAAAATGTTTGATTATTGTGTGATAGGTTCTGTAAATTGAGAAGTATGAAGTCTCATTGCTTTGAAGCAAAAGTTCAAGAACAACTTCATTTAAGCAAGTATTTGAAGTTTGAAGAATGTTGTTCTAAAGATGATCAAAAGGCATTGAAGACTTGAAGTGTAGAGTACATTTAACTTTTAGGTAAATTTCTATGTAAACTCTACACTTGCATGTCTTGGTTATCATTGAATGCATAAGAGAGCATGAAAATAATCTTATGATCTTAAAAGTCTTTGAATGAATCTTTTTATAAGATATGTTTGTAAACTTCATATGTTCATGTTTTTCAAGCTTAAATATAGTTAAATAAGTTTTCTATATATATCAAATATTTTTCAAACTCATTGAAGTTATATCTCAAATGATTTTACAAAGTTTGAAAATGCTTTCAAAAAATTCGGTCGTCCGAATTTTGTAGCAAAAGTTTGCTACTATTCTTCCAGAGAAATTCGGAAGAAGATTCGGACGCAGCCAAAAAATTCGGTCGTCCGAATTTTTGGCCTTCAGCATGGTCAATGTTCTTCCAGAGAAATTCGGAAGAAGATTCAGACGCAGCAAAAAAATTCGGTCGTCCGAATTTTTGTTCTCAGCATGGTTACTATTCATCCAGAGAAATTCGGACGAAGATTCGGACGCAGCCAAGAAATTCGGTCGTCCGAATTTTCTGAAACTAGCCGTTACTAGTCGTTTTATGAACGTTTTAACAGATTTTCAAATTCTATAAAAGCTATAAACATGCAAATTTTTGTAACTCTTGAAATCTTGAAAACTCCAAGCATTCAAAAGCATTTAGCAAACATTTCTTAAGCTCTCTTATGTCTTGTGCATTCAATTGATCAATCCAAAGACATCAAAGTGTGAAGGTGCAAATTTGTGTAATATCTACCATCAAGTGGTAACTTCTACACACTCTTCTTTACTTATTCAATTGTGTTGATCTACTAGCTCTAGCAAGGTTATCTTGATAACATAAAACCCTTTAGATAAGGGTGATCCTTGAAAGTGTGATTCAAGGTTGTTTAAGATATAAAACCATTGTTTGTGGTGAGCCTTGTATTGTAGACATTACTAGAAGAGGTTGTGAGTGTAAAACCATAGTTTGGTGAACCTCTCTTGTAATTTGTAAACCTGAGCAATTAGTAGATTTGTTGAAATCCTTAAGTGTGAGCTTAAGGTAGTGGACGTAGATCTTGAGGATCGAACCACTATAAATTGTTTGAGTTCTTTGCTATTGCTTTCATTACTGCCTTGCTATCAATTATCTATAATTAGCTTACATAACTTGTTCTTGGTCTAAACGCATAAAAGGTTTAAGTTTTCAAAAATTAGCCAAATACCTAATTCACCCCCCCTCTTAGGTATTTCATATATTGTGTGCCGAAGCCATAAACAACATATACTATGATGAATAGAATTCTTTAAGATCATTTTAAAGAAAAACATCTTTTGAAGTTCTTTTTTATAGAACTCCTCAAATTGCATATTTTAAAGTGTTTGGTTTTAAATGTCTTATCTTGAATACTTGTGATAACTTACTTAAATTTGATAAAAAGTCGGATATAGGTATATCTCTTAACCATTCTTCTAACAAAAGGCCTATAGAGTTTATAATGAAAAGAACCTTATATGATGAGGAAACCATTCTTGTTAGTTTAGATGAATCTTACATAATCACTATACGCATAGTGGTAATCATGTGATGCATAATTCTTTCACTATCATCAAAAGCTTTTATCTCTTTCTCGTTTATAGTCTTGAGACTTCTATCATTTGTACAGGTATTCTCAATCCATTCATGTGAGTATAACTTACTTATAAAACAATGTCCCCAGGAAGAATAATGCCTAAACGCAACATCCTCAACATCACAAATTCTATTGAGTAATGCATTATTAATCTCATAAATTAACTTGTGATATTCTTGAAGAATACCACTAAATAGTTTTATTACCAATTTGCTCAACCCCCCTTTTTTAATGTAAACTTCATAAACTAAAGAAGGTAACAACATTCATCAAACACAAGCAAACTAGTCCAGCTCACATCATTTAAAAATGAGAGTATATTACCCATTTCGGATAGTTTGATGACATCCACCTTGTGGCTTGGATTTATCTTATGGTTCCTTTTTTTTTTTCCAATCATCAAGTTCAGTAGAAGCCTCCACTGTGACAAATCTGTCCAGCCATGACATGGTTTGAGGAGCATGAACCTTCCTTGGTTCATTGATCACTGGCCCTCCTTCTCTCTCTTTGGCTTTCTCTTTCCTTTTCTCATGCTAGGCTTCTTTGTCCTCACTTGGAGCTACAACACTTGAATACACTCATCAATTATTGAATTTTTAAATCCCTAATCTTCTTCTAAGATTGGTCAAACCTTTCTTTGGCTAATGGATTAGTAAAAATATCATTAATTTGTTCATTAGTACAAACATGCTTTAAACAAATATTACCCTTAGTGGAATGATCTCTAATGAGATGAAGTTTGTTCTCTATATGCTTTGTTCTAATTTGTTGAATAGTACAATGGTCAAATTTGTTGCATTAGTGTTATCACATAACATAGCCACACATTTGAAATATAGACCATAATCACTTAGAGTATCAATAAGGTAACAAAGAATGTGTTTAACATCAATCAAATGAGACTCTTTAGGACAAGATGAAATCTAGCACACAAGCACATGACAAACATAATATTGGCTCTACTTGCTGTCAAATAGAGTTGACTACTCCTATGAAACCTTTTTATTCTTGTCAAGCATAGGTGATAAACTTATGGAAGTGCTTATACCTTAACTTGATTCATGAAAGTGCCATCCTTGGTTTGGTTGATTTATAGGCCAAGAAAAAAATTGAGTTTTCCTATCATGCTCATTTCAAATTTACTTTGCATCAACTTGGCAAACACATTACAAAGTGAAGTATTAGAAGCACCAAAGATTTTATCATATACCTGGATAAGTTATAGATCATTTTTACGAGAGGTTTTTTATGAAAAAAGCAATGTCAACCTTTCCTCTTGAAAATCCTTTTAGAAAAGAAAAGAAAAACTCAAATTTTCATACCAAGCTCTAAGAGCTTGTTTTAAATCATACAAAGCTTTGGGTAATTTGAAAACATGGTTAGGAAAAACTGGGTGATTGTTCCACATAAACTTCTTCCTCAATAGAACAATTTAGAAAAGCACTTTTGACATTCATTTGAAATAACTTAAAACCTTTAAAGCAAGTAAAAGTCAAAAGCATTCTTATGGACTTAAGCATAGCATTCGGAGCAAAGGTTTCATCATGATCAATTCCCTCTTCTTGATTGAATCCTTCGGTGACAAATCTAGATTTATTTCTTACACCTTCCCCAGATTCATTGAGTTTATTTCTAAAAACCATTTAGTTCCAATAATGAAATGATCATGAGATTTATGAATCAGCCACCAAAGCCTTACCATATGGGAGACTATTAACCAGAATTCTCAAACACTTCCAAGTCAAACTTCCTGTAAGAGGACAAGCTTTCAAGAGTGGAGAAATCTATACTAATGACTCTCTTAGAAGGATGCAATTAGTTCGTGATGAAGATGGTATATGGAGAACAAAAAGAGAAATTCCTTCAAAAAGAGAAGAGGTTGAAAAAAAGTGAGGAGGTTGAGGAAGAAGAAAATGGAGAAGAAGAAGAGGATGAAGAGAAAATTCTTCCTGGAGAAAGGAAAACCAAAATGAGGCATGAGTTATCTAGTGAGGGGGAGCAACCTTCCACAAAATAAGACTATTTGAATAGGTACCCTCTATTGAAGGAAAAGAAGTTGAAGGTGATAATCTCACTAGAAGTGATATCAAGTTGCCAAGCTGTTTCAAGAGACATTGAACAACCATGTAAAGGAAATGAAGAAGATGGACAAATTCTTCGAGTCCATTGCTCCAATGATTCTTGGCAAATTTGATGGTTTAGAAGCTAGCGTTAAGAATATGGAAGAAGACTTGAGAAATATTTCTCAAGTAGTTTTAAATGGTGCAAGTTCCTATAAAGTCAAATGAAGAAGATCAAGAAGATAATATGGGTGAAGATGGCAGCAATAAGGATGATAGTAATGACAGTAAAAATTGAGATGACTATTAATTTGTTGCTAAAGAAGAAGACAAAGATGAAGGAAAAGGCAGTGAAGCACCCCAAGAAGAAGAAGAGCATGAGAATGAAGAACAAAGAGGTAAAGCCCAAGAGAACAAGCAAGAAGAAGGAGGTGAAGAGAGTTTAACAAAATCACATCACAAATCCATCACCAATCTCCTTCAGCCAAAGGAGGAGGAAAATCTGGTTCAAAGGAAGTAAATCCAAAGATTCTCTTTATTGGTAACTTTCCAAAGCCAAACTACCCGGGTAAGGAGTCAATAAATGAAGGACCCCATCATATAGAGATCAAGGGAAACATGGCATACAAGACTAAGCCTTTCTATCCCTAAACTCAATTTTGTTGCTTATTTTAGTTTATACCTTGATGCATATGTTATACTTTAACATTGAAATTTACTTGATGCCTTTCTAGTCATTATAATGTTTTGAAGCTCAATTATGAAATCCTTGTGATAAAAGCTTCTTTTGTTTCACTTTTTTTGTCCAAGTACTCTTACCCCATCTTTGGTTGATGACAAAAGAGGGAGAAAGAATGATGACTGCAAAATCTGCTATGTTCTTGTTGTACTGTAATTGCTTGCTGCAATTGTGCTGCGTAATGTGAATATGCTTGCTGTAAATGTGCTACATATGTGTGCTATAGGTTGAAATGTAAAATGAATGTGTACTGTGAAAATATTTAGTTGCATTTGACATTTAAATTGAATATGTTATAATATGTGAGGTTTTGGTTATTTTCTGAGATTTTGGAATATGGTTAAGTTGAGATTGAAATCTGGAACTTGGTTCTTGACTTGACCTATGATTTTGAATTACTTCATAAAAACAATTGAATGCATGAATTTTGTAGTTTTGCAAAGCTAAACTGAGTGCCTTTATGGACATACATATTTGAGTACTTTTACAGTTCATTTGAAAATGTAAAATCATTTTTTTAATCTTGTTGCCAAAAAAAAATTTGGACTTGAAATTCAGATGCAGAACTAAACTTTGGACGCATCCAAACTTTCTTGCCAAAAATATTTTTCTGTTGTTCAAATTGTTTGAAAATTGTTTTAATCCTTCCTATCATATTTGAACAATCTTAGAAATGCTTATTTTCAAAAATTATAGCTTCCATCTCACATATTTTACATTTTGGACTTGAAATTTCAAAATTCGGATGCATGATAGGAAAATTCGGATACATGTTTCGGAAATTCGGATGCATCCATATTTTGTTGCCAAAATATTCTCTTTTGTTGTTCAAACTGATTCAAATATGTTTTAATCTATTCTACTATGTTTGAACAACCTTAGGAAAGATTATTTTCAAAAATTGCAGCTTTGATTTTACTTATTTTATAGTTCAGACTTGATATGTCCAAATTTAGATTCAAAACATCTCAAGTCCAAACATGTTTAAAAATGAGTACAATCTAAGGGGGAGCATTGTTAAACATTTACAACCTTTAAAACCTCTCTTAGAATCTTTTCTAAATGTTTAAATGCTAGATATCCTATCCTAACTCTTTGTTGGAAGGAAGGTGGTAAATGGAGGTTGGTTCCATAGGCTCATATTGAGCCTTTTGAATGTCAATATGCTAAATTGGTTATTATATATTATTGACATCAATAGTTCTTTGTTTTACATTGTTTAAATCCATCACATTTTGCATCAAAGTTTTTCATCATCAAAAAGGGGGAGATTGTTAGCCCTAAGGGCAAATCATGAGGTTTTGTTTAAGTTTTGATTAGTGACAAACATTGATGAGGACTAATCTTTATGTCATTTGTGTGATAGGATTGTTGGATTAAGAAGGTTGTAGTATCATTGCCTTAAATCCAAAATGCAAAAACAACTCCAATATGTCAAAGTGATTGAAGATTGAAGAGTTTTGTTCAAAGATGATTAAAGGCATTGAAGACTTGAAGTGTAGTATACATATGCTTAATAGGTATATTCTTTTGTAAACCCTACACTTATGTGTCTTGGAATTTGTTAAATGCATAAGAGAGCACAATACTTGTTTTAAATCTTAATGGCTTTGAATGAAATTTTGAATAACAAATTTACTTAAGTCTCAAATGATTTTGAGTAAACTTTGTATGATCAAAGTGTTTTGGTAATAGTTTTTGAGTTTAAAAATGTTTAAATGACTTACCTCTTTCTACAAAATGATTTCAAACTTATTGAGGTTGATTTTCAAATGTTTTGACAAAGTTTCAAAGTTTGATCAGTTTGAATGCAAGTTCAAACGTCCAAACTTTGAAAATGGCTACTTTACTCCAAGAGAAATTTGGACTCAAGTTCGAACGGAAAAAATAAAGTTCAGACATCCAAATTTCTCCTGATAGCATGGTTACTGTTTTTCCAGAGAAACTCGGATGAATGTTCGGACGCATAAGGAAAAGTTCAGACTTCGAACGTTTCCATACAACTTGTCATAGTAAAGTTTGGACGAAAGTTCAGACACATAGGAGCAAGTTTGGACGTCCGAACTCCTTAGAAACTAGTCGTTACTAGCCATTTTATGACTATTAAAGCTGATTTTTGAAATTTATAAAAGCCAAAAACTCTAGATTTTTAGTAGAACTTTTGACCTTAAGAAATCCTTGAAGATCAAACTTGTTTTACATCAAAATTATTTGAAAAGCTCTCAAATTGTCTTGTGCTCAAAGGTTAAAATTCAAGATTCCAAAGGCAAGAAGTGAAGTGGTGCTAGCTATTGTATTCATCCACCAAGAAGTGTTGGTAACATCCAAACTCTCTCTTTACATTATTGTTGTGATTGAAGCAAGTCAGACTACTGCTATGTCTGCAAACAGAAGGGTCACTATGCCAAGCAACCCCGTGTGTGGGTTAGCCTTGGATTAGATTGGTCTACTGACATAAAACTCTTAGTGATAAGGGTGAACCTTGTTTATTAGATTGAAAAGAGGTTGTTGTAGTAAAACCCATTGAGGGGTGAGCCTCTTGTGTAATTGCTTGGATTGAGCATTTAGTGAATTGGTTAATATCCTTGAATGTGGACTCAAGGTAGTGGATCTAGATCTTGGAAAGATCGAATCACCATAAATCGTGTGTTCATTTCATTATACCTTTACTCATTTACATACTTACATTAATATTATTTGTTCTTAGTTGTTGATTGATTGGTTGTAGTCTTATTGTTTGATCATCTTGTCTCAATCATCAAATCACATAAAACTTGAAGTTTGTGAATTTAAAGAAGAGCTTTTATTACAGCAAAAGATTTGCAAATCGGGAAAAGATTTTTATAATTAGACAAAGACCTAATTCACCCCCTCTTAGGTCTTTCATAGTTTTAAAACTATTTGGAGAGTGAAGGGAATCATTACTAACGCCCATGGACTCAAGAAAATATGGGTACCGAAGGTTATTTCCTCTTCTTTAGTATAGGTACATCTTTCTCTAAGATCAAGTGTCGCTAAATGATTTCTTGATAGTGGATGCTCAAGACTTATGAGGGGGAATGCTTCACTCATTAGTGAGTTTCAAGTCAAAAATGAAGGATTATCACATTCGGTGATAAGAAATTCTCGGTGTAGATAATATTGGTAAAGGTCCTTCTTCTTTAATTAAACAAGTCTTATTTATTGATGATTTGAAATACAACTTGCTTAGCATCTTCCCATTGTGTGATAATGGATGCAAAGTTGAATTTAAATGTGATACATGTACCATTTTTGATAGTGTAAATGGAAAAACTATATTTATTGCTAATAGGGCTAGAAATGTATATGTGTTATATCTTGATGAACTTGTTACCAATGATGTTAAATGTCTTGCAGTTCATGATAATGATGGCTATCTATGGTATAGAAGATTAGGCCATGTGAGCATGTAGCCTCAAGTAGTTCGGCAAATCAGGGTTCAAACCATAGTCATGCAATTCGGTGGTCGCCCGAAAAGAAGATGATGTAGGTACTTCAACAAATGACAATCAAACTCATGTTCAAGCACCAACTTTGAAAAGATCATGCCAATAAAGAAGAAATAATTGAGCATGAATAATATGGCCAACCTAGTGGTGAACCAAGAACTTTTGAAAGATCTAAGATATGCAAGAGGTCACCCTAAGGAGCAAATTATTGGTGACGTTTATAAGGTGTTAAAACAAGGTGGTACTTTATTGATAACTTTGCTACTCTATCTCATATTGAGCCTAAAAACATTGATGATTCCTTGTGTGATGATTTTTTGATTGTTGCTATGCAAGAGGAGCTAAACCAATTTGAAAGAAACAATGTTTGGAACCCTGTCCAAAGATCCCCATGATCACCCTGTTATTTGTACAAATGGGGTTTTAGAAACAAACAAAATGAATCTGAAGAAGTTGTTAGAAATAAAGTTAGATTTGTTGCACAAGGATTTAATCAAGAAGAGGCATTGATTGTGATGAAACTTTCACTCTAGTAGCTAGATTTGAATCTATAAAAGCCTTTTGGCCTTTGCTTGTTTTAATGATTTTAAACTATTTCAAATGGATGTTAAGAGTGCATTCTTAAATGGTTTTATTGATAAAGAGGTTAATGTGAAGCAACCTCTTGGCTTTACTCATGAAAGATTTTAAAGCTTTGTATGGATTGAAACAAGATCCTAGAGTTTTGCATGAAAGATTATGTGGTTTGATACTTTCAAAACAATTTTGAGGAAGAAAGATTGACACAACTCTTTTTAAAAAATCCTCTTATGACAATGATCTATTGCTTGTTCAAATATATGTAGATGACATTATATTTGGTGCTACTAACATATCTCTTCGTAATGAGTTTACCAAAATGATGCAAAGTGAGTTTGAAATGAGCATGATGGGAGAATTCAATTTCTTCCTCAGTTTTCAAAGCAAGAAAAACAAAGATAGCACATTCATCGATTAAAACAAAGTACACCAAAGAACTTTTGAAGAGATTTGGAAAGGACAAGGCAAAAAGTATTAGGGTACCTATGAGTCCATCAACTAAGCTTGAAAAAGATAATAAAGGTAAAAATTGATGAGAATTAAGTCCACCGGTCCAACCACAAGATGGGCTTTCAAGGTTATATTATGTACAAAAAGGATCAATGATCATTAATTTATTACAACCAAGTTGTCCAACCACTTGAGAGTCTACTGGGCCGCCAAATTGAAGTCCAAATATACAAACCCTAGATTTAAAAACCAAGAACTCAATAGCAAACTTCCACAAACGCCCAAGGATGTGTGAAAAAGGCTTCAAGGACCCTTAACCCGTTGGATATATGACTTACGAACCAAAGGTATAAATCGAATCCTTAAACTCGTTATCAATATAGACAAGAACTTAGGATATAATTCAAAGGAATGAACCTGATAAGTTGAATAACTTGATAAGTTCAAGACGTTCTTTCAAGAACCAAAGAGAGAATGTGTTCTCACAAAAAATATCAATGACATAATGTTCTAAAATTTTTGAAAAGATCCTATATAAATAGATATTTCACAACCCTAACCTAATTAGTTTTGGATTTGCAATAGGTGGTTGAAACACAAGTCCTTAATGGGATTAGATTTGCAGTCATTTAAATCTAACTAAGGATAAAAATAAAATAATTTATTGGCTTTGTAAGACCTTAGGGGGGGGAGGTGAATTAGGTCTTAGGCTAATTATCAAAAATCTTTTCCCTTTTTGAAACTCATTTGCTGTAATAAAAGCTCTTCTTCAAATTCACAATTTTTAAATTTATATGTGATTTAATGGTTGAGACAAGATGATCAAATAATAAAACCACAACCAATCAATCAACAACTAAGAACAAACAATAATAACACAAGTATGTAAACAAGTAAAGTTATAAATAAATGAACGCACAATTTATAATGGTTCGATCTTTCCAAGATCTACATCCACTACATTGAGTCTACACTCAAGGATTTCAACCAATTCACTATATGCTTAATCCAAGCAATTACACAAGAGGCTCACCCTTCAATGGGTTTTACCACAACAACCTCTTTTCAATCTAATAAAGAAGGTTCACCCTTATCACTAAGAGTTTTATGTCACTAGATAACCTAGACCAATCTAATCCAAGACTCACCCTCACCAATGGGTTTTACACAACAACCTTGATTAATCTAATTTATGGCTCACCCTCCACAGGGGTTTTAAGTCTCTTGACAACCTTGTATCAATCACAACAATAATGTAAAGAAAAAGTTTGAATGTTACCAACACTTCTTGGTGGATGAATACAATAGCTAGCACGACTTCACTTCTTGCCTTTGGAATCTTGAATTTCAACCTTTGAGCATAAGGCAATTTGAGAGCTTTTCAAATAATTTTGATGTAAAACAAGTTAGATCTTGAAGGATTTTGAAGGTTTAAAAGCTGTGTAAAAAATCTGGAATTCATGGCTTTTATAGATTTGAAAAATTGGCTAAAATAGCCATAAATCGGCTAGTAACGGCTAGTTTTTTTGAAGTTCGGACGTCCAAACTTTCTCCTACGCGTCTGAACATGCGTCTGAACTTTTTTCTAAAACGCACTGTTCAGCAAGGATTTCCTCTTCATCCTCTTCTTCTTCTTCATTTTCTTCTTCCTCAAACTCCTTATTTTCTTGTTAATAGTCTCCCATACGATAAGGCTTTATTGGCTGGTTTTCTTGCACTAATCATATGCTTCAATGTCATGAATCCAAAGATTAGTCTTCTATGCTCATGCAAGGCAAGTATAATCACCATATGCATAGTGATAATCATGTGATGCATAACCCTTGCTCTAGCATCAAAGGCTTTGATTTCCTTTTCCCTAATTGACATAAATTGTCTACTATTTGTGAAAGCCTCTTCAAATCTTTCATTTGTGAACAATTCATGAATAAGGCAATGTTGTCCCAATGAGTAATACCTTACCTCATTATCATCTACCCCACCAAATTTGTTCACTAAGGCATCATTGAACTCAAAATTCACTTGATATACTCTAGAGGAATACCATTAAACTACATTATCCCCATAATGTTCAATTCTCTCTTCTTTAAGATTTGCATAAAACTCATATATAAGGGCAGGATAAAATTCTTAAAATTGCTCCAATCAATATCATCAAATAGAGATAGAAGATTACCCATATTGGTGAGTTTATCCAAGTTTACTTTGTTTCCAGGAATGATTTTTCTGTTCTTCTTGCTCCACTATATTCTTTAGCAATATATATCCAAAATTCATTTTTCTTTTCCTATGCATGGCTAGCATAATTACAGCATACATATTATCAATAGAAGATGTGTACCCAAAGTATGCTATAATCAAGGTAGTAAGCATGTGATGCAAAACTCTTTCACTAGCATTAAAAAGTTTTTATCTCTCTCTCCTTTCTAGTCTTGAGGCTTCTACCATTTATATAGGCATTCTCAATTCTTTCATATGAGTATAACTCACTTATAAAACAATGTCCCCGGAAGAATAATGCCTAAACCCAACATCCTCATCATCACAAATTCTATTGAGCAATGCATTATCAATCTCAAAAATCAACTTGTGATATTCTTGAAGAATACCACTGAATAGCTTTATTACCAACTCGCTCAACTTTTTCTTCCTTAATATTTGCTTAAACTTCATAAACTAAGGAAGGTAATAGCATTCATCAAACACAAGCAAACTAGTCCAGCTCATATCATTTAAAAAATAAGAGTATATTACCCATTTCGGATAGTTTGATGACATTCATCTTGTGGCTTGGATTTCTCTTATGGTTCCTTTTTGTCCAATCATCAAATTCAGTAGTAGCCTCCACTGTGATATATCTATCCAGCCATGCATGCTTTGAGGAGCATAAACCTTACTTGGTTCATTGATTGCTGGTCCTCCTTCTCTTTCTTTGGCTTTTCCATTTCCTTTTCTCATACTAGGCTTCTTTGTCCTCACCTGGAGCTACAACACTTGAATATACTCATTAGTTATACTCACCTGGAGTTCATGGCTTTTATAGATTTAAAAATTTGGCTTTAACAACCATAAAACGACTAGTAACGGCTAGTTTTTTGAAGTTCGAACGTCCGAACTTTCTCCTATGCGTCCGAACATGTGTCCGAACTTTTTTTTTTTTTGAAATGCACTGTTCATTGAATAGTAGTAATGTTCATTAAACAGTGTTACTGTTCACAATGAAGGAAAAAGTTCGGGCGTCCGAACTTTTAAAACCTTTTCAAAACATATTCAAATCAATTCAAACAAGTTGGAAAACCTTCTAGCCTATAAGATAAGTCTTTAAAGACCTTTTAAGTGCAAAAACCATTGATGAAAACTTGATAATTAAGGTAAGTTCAAAACCATTAAAACCATTTAAATCAAGTTTTGTGCTTTCAATTCCAACTCATAGATTCAATGGCTTAAGAGTGTAGGGTTTACAAAGTTTACATATTAAACACATGTAACCTACACTTCATGTCTTCAAAGCCTTCAATCATCTTGAACAAACTCTTCAATCTTCAATCATTTTGATATGTTTGAGTTGTTCTTGTATTGTGGCTTCAAGGCAATGAGACTTCATACTTCTTAATTCACAATCCTATCACACAACATACAAGCATATTAGTCCTCATCAATGTTTGCCATTAATCAAAACTAATCATAACTACATGATTTGCCCTTAGGGCTAGCAGGCTTTAATAAATAAAAGTTTTTAATCCAAACAAACTTAAAAACTAATTAAAAAATCCTAAAAATAAGAAACTTTTATCCAGCCCTTATGCTGAAGTTTTGAGCCCATCAATTTTCCATCTTGGACTTCAATTTGGCGGCCCAATAGATTCTCAAGTTGTTGGACAACTTGCTTGCAATAAATTAATCATCATTGATCATTCTTGTACATAATATAACCTTGAAAGCCCATCTTGCAGTTGGACCAGTTGACATCTTCAATGGATCTTGATCACTAGATTTTGGTGTCTCTTGATTCTCATCATTCTTTCTCTCCTCGAAAAGATTCGTCCTGGAATCTGCTGCTACATCATCTAAACACGTAATAAGTTATGAAGGAACCAACTGTAGAACAAGATTTTTCCTACTAAGCACATGCATGGGAAGGGAGGTGCATAAACGGGTCCAGGTAATATGCAACCTTTTGAGCAAAGAATCTCATATAAGAATGAAACATTTTAGCAAAGGGAATAGGTTGCATGCTCTTCAACCAAGGCTCTTCACAACATTGCAACATAGGTAACTTATACAAATGTTCTATTTCCTTCACCGCATAAGTCATCTCATTAAAATGGAAGAAATGAATTGATTCAAGAAATGAGTTTTTTAATTGTAAATGGAAATGACAACTTCCTTCAAGCACATGCATAAATTTAAACTTTGTAGTATGCAAGTAGCAAATCCCAACATATCAATCCCATGGCAAACTTCATAAGTTCTTAGCATTTTAAACACCTCTTTGAAGGGTAAATGTATTTCTAGAGCCTTACACAACAAAATCTCGATTATAAAGTAAGGAATAGTCATTAGTTAGACCATGCAAAATGTAGTTCTTTAACATTTCTGCCACATTTTTTTCCAAAATCACACAAAGTTATTTGTTCAAAAATATGCAACACTTCTAAACTACAAGATATCTGATGATATGAAATAGTTGCGTGACAATTCTGAAGGAACACAAGCCCTTCACACAAGTTGTTCAACAAGAAATCATGCATATTTCCTTGAATTCTCTCAATATCAAAATTTCAACACATATTTATCACATGATCATCTTTAACTAACGAGGCATATGTAGAGCTATTAAAATCAAGAGAAGTTCTATGATCATTCAAGCACTTTTGCAAATGATTCCTATGAACAAATAAAACACCATTTAAGCAAGTAAAATCAAGACTCATAAGACAAGTCACAAGATAATAGCAAGCAGATAAGAACAATTTATCTTCCTTGAAGAAAAATTCAAAGCATGGAATACGAAAATAATGATAGAAGCTCATTGGTTGTTTTATGATTTTCATGCCAAGCTTTTCTTCTATCTTCTTACTTGAAGCTCCAAAATCCTGCACAAATGAATAAATACTAGGCATAAAATGAGTTAGTTTGTTAGAAAATGAGCTTAACTCTTCACTTGAAATTGAGTTCATAAGTGACTTTAGAATGAAAGAACTTACATACTCTCTTTATTTTTCAAATTCACTCATGCTCTTTTCATCTCTCTTCTCTAGAATCTTCAAGTTCAACTTTTCTCTTGTACACTCGTTTTCTTTTCCTCATAGTAACTCTCATTTTGTTGAAGCTCACGCTCCTTGCACTATTTTTGTTCAAGCTCATAGTCCCTCTTTTCTTTTGTTCTCTCAACATCCTCACTTTTTTTAACCAAAGTAGGACTAACTTCTTATTTGCAATTATCCACTTCATTAGCTTCACATTCAACCTCTTGATCCTTCTTTGGTGTTTTTTCAACAACTTCATTATCCTTTTAAGGTTCATTAGTTTCCACCTTGCTTTCCTTTCTAAGTGCTATAGTAGCTACGCCCGCACTCTTGTTCTTCTTTCTTTGCTCTATTCTCTTTATACATTTGAAATGATTGACTCCAAAGTCTAACCTCATTACTCAACCCATGACTTAATGGACTTCTTCCCCATTTTCTTTCAAGATTCCTTATGCATATCCCATCATGTAATGGCAAAATGAGCAAAGGATCCCACAACCAACCTTAGCTTTTGCTCGTCCGTCAAGTTATAACATGTAAAGACTATATCCACACTCTTTTCCCATTCCAAGTAGGATTTTGGTTCAAATTTCCCTTGGAAACTAGGTAACTGCAACTTGCCACAACTAGCACCACTCATTCCCTTTCCATAAAACTCATAACTCTTCTATTCTACTCTAACATTTCCACTCATTCCTTCATGATCATTTATTCTTTTGCCTCCACCATCATAAATCCCTCTATACCTAGCATTCCTCATTCCTTCATCACACCATGAACTCTCATAACACTTCTCCTCATGTTCAACTTGTGTAGCTTTCCTTGCAACTCATGGCACATTAGGAGGTGCAATGGGGTTTCCTTCTTGGCAGGCCTCTTGGCACAGTAGCTAAGATTTGCTCATGGCCATTCAATTAATCTTTGATATCCTCCATCGCCATGTGTAGCCTTCGGAATTCTTGTCGCATGGCTTGCATGACAAACGATTCTTGTACACTAGAAAAACATTCCAAATGTTTCTTGGAAACCATCATGTATTCTACAATTTTAAAAATTAGTGGAAATAATCCCCACCTTTCTCTCGTGTATCTCCCTATTCTAGGCTTTTTCTTGCAATGATCTAACACTCAGCCTTTTACCACTTAACATGCTCTCTTTTAATTCTTTGAGAACTAATCGATCAAATCAAGCTATCAAGTTTGTAGCAGTTTAGCAACCAAATTATGGAAGTAAAAAGGGGTAAAAGGAACTAAATTTACTAGAAAGAAATCATAATTTAGTTAATTAAGAGTGGTGCCCAATCCTTATAACTCTAGGAATCTTCTTTCCTTTTCTTATCCAACTGACCTTCTTTCTTTGGTCTTCTTTTTCTGTTTTTTGGACAATTTTCTCCTTTTTTGCACTATTTTTCTTTTTTTTTTGTTGGACATTTTTTTCTTTTTTTGGACGAGGCAAGCTGATTAGAGAGATACACGAACAACAACAAGATAACAACAAAAATCATAGAAAGGAAAACAAAAGATAGTAAAAACTTGATTCACAATCTTCACTCTGATACCAAGATGATGTGAACCCTAGGTATAAAAACCTAGAACCCAGCAACAAGCTTCCACAAATGTCCAAGGATGTGTGAAAAAGGCTTCAAGGTGACCCGTTGGATATATGACCCAAGAACCAAAGGCATAAACCAAAAACTTAAACTTGTTATCAATAAAGACAAGAACTTAAGTTATTGTTAGCCCTAAGGGCAAACATTGATAAAGACTAATGTGCTTGTATGTTGAGTGATATGATTGATGGATTGAGAAGCATGAAGTCTTATTGCCTTGGAGTCACAATGCAAGAACAACTCAACTATGCCAAAAGTGATTGAAGATTGAAGAGTATGTTCAAGATGATTGAAGGCATTGAAGACTTAGAGTGTAGAGTTCATATGCTAAATAGGTATATTTTTCTGAAACTCTACCCTTGTATGTCTTGCAATTAGCTAAATGCATAAGAGAGCACAAAACTTGTTTTTGAAATGATTTTAAATAAACTTCTTGACAACAAGTGCATTTTTGAAGTCTCAAATTATCTTAAGTAAACTTTGGATGATTAAAATGTTTTGGTAATGGTTTTTGTGTTTAAAAGTGCTTAAATAACTAATCTATTTATAAATATGATTTCAATGTTATTTAGGATAATTTTTAAATGATTTGACAAAATATGATAAGTTTGGATGCAAGTTGGAAGTCCAAACTATGAAATTGATCACTGTGTTTTCAGATAAATTCGGACGTCCAAACTTTTCTCTGATAGCATGGTCACTGTTTTTTCAGAGAATTTAGGACGAATGTTCAGAGGCATAAGGAAACGTTCGGACGTTCGAACATTTCCAGACAGCTTGGCACAATGAAGTTCGGATGCAAGTTCGGACGCATGGCAGAAAGTTTGGCCGTCCGAACTTCTCTAAAACTAGTCGTTACTAGCCGTTTTATAGCTGTTGAATTTGATTTTTCAAATCTATAAAAGTTATAAACTTCAAATTTTTTGTAAGTTTTGAATTTTTGACAACTCTAAACATTCCAAAGCCTTTGGCAAATATTTTAAGCTCTCTTTTGTCTTGTGCTTTCAATTGATCATTCAAGATTCCAAAGACAACAAAGTGTGAAGGTGCAACATTGTGTAATTATCTACCAACAAGTGGTAACATTTACACATTCTTCTCTCTTTATTAAATTGTGTTTGTCTACTAGCTCTTGCAAGGTTATCTTGATAACATAAAATCCTTTGGATAAGGGTGATCCTTGAGACATTGACTTAAGGTTGTTTGGAGATATAAAATCCTTTGGTAGGGTGAACCTTGTTTGTAAAATTACTAAAAGAGGTTGTGAATGTAAAACCATTGTGTGGTGAGCCTCTTATGTAATTGTTGAACTTGAGCATATAGTAGATTGTTTGAAATCCTTAAGTGTAGGCTTAATGTAGTGGACGTAGATCTTGAATAGATCGAACCACTCTAAATTGCTTGTGTTCATTGATCTTACATTGCTTTACTGCTTTGCTATTAATTGACTTAATCTCTCATTGAACAAAGCACATACAATCTGGTCTTGCTTAGAATTGTAAAAGGAATAATTTGCAAAAATTATCCAAAGACCTAATTCACCCCCCTCTTAGGTCTTTCAATTGGTATCAGAGCTAGGACTTCTTCGTGTGGTTTTACAACCTAGAAGTTAAAGATCTTATGGCTAATATCTCAAACTTACCGTACCTAGAAGGGTCTTCCACAAATAGATCACCTTTGTTTGATGCAACAAACTATACCTTTTGGAAATCTAGAGTTAAGATATATTTGTTCTATCAATTTTGATTTGTGGAATATTGTTGAAAAAGGTCCTTATATTCCTATACAAATGAGAGCTGATGGAGTAACCTTAGAACCAAAGTCTACTGACGAATTTGATGAACATGACATTAAATTTTTAGGCCATGAACATCTTAAGTTGTGCATTAGATGTAACTGAATATAATAGAGTTAGTGGTTGTGACACTGCTCATGATATGTGGAGATTACTCCAAATAACACATGAAGGTACAAACCAAGTTAAAGAGTCAAAGCTTGCCATGCTAGTAAGAGACTGTGAGCTATTTACCATGAAGAAAGGTGAGAATGTTAGTGATATATTTACATGATTTACTAACATTTTCAATGGCTTAAAAGCTTATGGAAAGAGCTATACTACTGGAGAGCAAAACAGGAAGATATTGGATGCTCTACCAAAATCTTGACAACCAAAGACACTTGCAATAGAGGAATCAAAGGATTTGAAAACCCTTCCACTTGAAGAGCTTATTGGATCACTGCTCACACATAAAATGAAGATGAAAAGACTGAATGACAAAGAAGATGAAGAAAAAGGAAGAAAAGGAGCTATACTCAAAGCTTCAAATCACTTGAGTGAACAAGAAAAATCATCAAGTGAAGAAGAAGATGGAAACAGTGGAGAAGAGGAGATTGCCATGGCTGTTAGAAAATTTAAAAGATTCTACAAGAAGGAGTTCCTCAAGAAAGGAAGAAAGCCAACCAAGAAGAGTGGACAGTCTTCATCCTTCAAACCTAAATGTTTTGAATGCAAGAGCATAGAACATCTTGTTGCTGATTGTCCCAAAGTTTTGGAAAGGGAAAGAGATAACAAGAACAAAAAGAAATCTGCCAAGAAAGGAAAAGGACTGGCTCGAACATGGGATCAACAAGAAAGTGAAGATGATAGTGAAGGAAAGGCCAACATATGCTTTATGGCAATTGATGATGAGGTACAATCTTCTCCTTCCATTTCAAATTTCTATGATGATAATGTTGATCCTAGTGAATTACTTGTAGAAATGTATGAAGAATTAAAAAAGGCTTCTAAAAGGAATAAAGAAATAAAATTCCAAATCAATGAGTTATTAAATGAGAATTCAAAGTTATGTGTTGAAAATGGAAAACTTCTTGAGACTATTAATTGCCTAAACATTAAAAAAGAAGTTTTAAATGTAACCATACAAAACATATCTTTTAAAAATAAAGAGCTTTGTATAAAAGTTAATTCTCTTGAAACCATGCTTAATGATCATGAAACTTTAAAAAAGAAAGTTAATGATCTTACATTGTGCATTGAAAAATTTACAAATGGAAGAGAAAATTTAAATAAATTACTTGGTTATCAAAGATCTTCATATGTTAAACATGGTCTTGGTTACACTCATGATAGTTATGCTCCAAAATATAAAAACTCTTTTGCTAAAGAAACTTCTAATACTAGGTCTCTTATTTGTTGTACATATTGTGGCAAGCATGGACACAAAGTATCTAAATGTTATGTAAAGAGAAAAATAGAAAATGGTGTTAAGACTGTTTGGAAAGTTAAAGGAACTTTCACTAACCCCCTTGGACCCAAGAAAATATGGGTACCAAAAATCACTTTCTCAAATTTGGTGTAGGTTTGCTTTGCTTCAAGATCAAGTGCTACAAAATGGTTTCCTGACAGTGGCTGTTCAAGACACATGACAGGAAATGCCTCTCTTGTTAGTGAGCTTCAAGCAACAAGTGAAGGCTTTGTCACATTCGGTGATAAGAAGAAAGGAAAAATACTTGGAATAGGTAACATTGGTAGAGGTTCCCTCTCTCTTATTAAACAAGTATTTCTTATTGATGGTTTAAAGCATAATTTACTTAACATTAGTCAACTATGTGACAATGGGTGTAAAGTAGAATTTAACTGTGATACTTGTACTATTTTGATAGTGCAAGTAGCAAACCCATCTTTGTTGCTAATAGAGTTGGAAATGTTTATGTGTTATATCTTGATGAACTTATCACAAATGATATAAAATGTCTTGCTATTCATGATAATGATGGATATTTGTGGCATAGAAGATTAGGTCATGTGAGCATGGATTTATTGAATAAACTTTCCACACAAGAGCTAGTTAGAGGATTACCCAAAATGCATTTCGATAAAACTCGTCTTTGTGATGCTTGTCAATATGGAAAACAATCTAAAACATCTTTTAAACCAAAGAAAATGGTTTCTACCTCAAAACCTCTTGAACTTGTTCATATGGACTTGTTTGGACCAATGAGGACCACTAGTCTTGGTGGTAAAAGATATGCTTATGTGATTGTTGATGATTTTTCAAGATTTACTTGGGTGATTTTCTTAGCTCAAAAGGATGAAACATTTCATGAATTTGCAAAACTTTTCAAAAAGATTCAAACCTCTCTTGAGTATAAATTGATATCTATCAGAAGTGACAATGGAAGAGAGTTTTGTAACCAAGACTTTACAAGATTTTGTGAAGAGTATCGTATAACTCATAATTTTTCAGCTGCCAAAATACCTCAACAAAATGGTGTTGTCGAAAGGAAAAATAGGACCCTACAAGAGTGGCTAGATCGATGTTATGTGAAAAATCTTAAACATTTTATAAGAAAAACACCTTTTCAACTTCTATTTGATAAAACTCATTCAATTGTCTACTTTAAGGTTTTTGGTTGTAAATGTTTTATCTTAAACATTAGTGACAATCTAGGAAAGTTTGATAGAAAATCAGATGAAGGTGTATTTCTTGGTTATTCTTCAAATAAAAAGGCATATAGAGTTTATAACAAAAGAACATTATGTGTTGAAGAAACCATACATGTAACCTTCAATGAATCTAACATTTACCTTGAAAGAAGAAATGAAGATGATGCAGGTTCCTCAATGATTGAAAATCACAAAACATCACCAAGTGCCCACACCGGAAGACCATGCCAAAGAAGAAGAAATAATGGAGCAAGAACAAGATGGTCAACCATATGCAAGAGTTTCCATAGGATATAACATATGCAAGAGGCCATCCTAAGGAACAAATCATTGGTGATGTCTCTCAAGCAGTTAAAACAAGGTGTTACTTTATTGATAATTTTGTAGTTTTATCTCACATTGAACCTAAAAATATTGATGATGCATTGTGTCATAATTTCTGGATTATTGCTATGGAAGAAGAGTTAAATCAGTTTGAAAGAAATAAGGTTTGGACTCTTGTTCTAAGACCTCTTGATCATTCCATTATTGGTACAAAAAATGGGTTTTTAAGAACAAATTAAATGAATGAGGAGAAATTGTTAGAAATAAGGCTAGACTTGTTGCTCAAGGCTTCAACCAAAAACAAGGCATTGATTATGATGAGACTTTTGCTCCAGTAGCCAGATTGGAATCCATTAGAATACTTTTGGCTTTTGCTTGTTTTAAAGCATTTAAGTTATTTCAAATGGATGTCAAAAGTGCTTTTCTAAATAGTTTTATTGAAGAATAGGTTTATGTAGAACAACCTCCCGGTTTTGTTTATGAAAAGTTTCCTAATCATGTTTTTAAGTTAACCAAGGCTCTGTATGGATTGAAACAAGCCCCAAGAGATTGGTATGAAAGATTGAGTGGATTTCTTCTGTCAAAAGGTTTTGCAAAAGAAAAAGTGGACACAACTCTCTTTATAATAACATCTAATAAAAATGATATTTTACTTGTGCAAATTTACGTTGATGATATTTTCTTTGGTGCTACTAACACAATTCTTTGTGAAGAATTTGCCAATTCTATGCAAAATGAATTTGAAATGAGCATGATGGGAGAACTGAATTTCTTTCTTGTGCTGCAAATTAAACAAACCAAAGATGGAGTTTTCATCAATCAAGCAAAATATACCAAGGAGCTCTTGAAAAGATTTGGAATGGATCAAGCAAAAGGAATAGGTACTCCAATGAGTTCATCAACTAAACTTGACAAAGATGAAAAAGGTAAAAATGTTGATGAGAAATCCTATAGAGGTATGATTGGAAGTTTACTCTATCTCACAGCAAGTAGACCAGATATTATGTTTGTTATGTGCTTATGTGCTAGATTTCAATCTTGTCCTAAAGAATTTCATCTAATTTTCGGCAAACGTATCTTTCGTTATTTAATCGATACTCATGATTATGGTCTTTGGTTTTCAAAATCTTCATCTTTTGAACTTGTTGGATATTCAGATGCTGATTATGTTGGGTGCAAAGTTGAACGTAAAAGTACAAGTGGTCATTATCAATTTCTTAGTAGTTGCCTTGTGTCTTGGTATAGTAAAAAGCAAGCTTGTGTGTCATTATCTACTACTGAAGCTAAATACATAGTCGCGGATAGTTGTTGTGCACAATTATTATGGATGCAACATACATTACTTGATTATGATCTTAAATTCAATTGTGTGCCTATACTATGTGATAATATTAGTACTATCAATTTGAGCATAAATCCCATACAACATTTTAGAACAAAGCATATAGAGATTAAGCATCATTTTATTCGTGATCATGTGGCTAAAAAGGATATATGTTTAGAATATATAAGTACAAATGATCAAATTGCTGACATATTTACGAAGCCTTTGGTTGAGGAAAGGTTTAATCACATAAGAAGGCTCTTAGGAATTTCTAAATTCAATTACTAATGTGTTTGTTGAAGTTTTGTGAAAACAGAAAGTTTTGGACGCAGAATGCGGATGCACTATAAAGAGACTGCGACTTTCGATCGGAAATTCGGACGCAGGAAACAGAGACTTTCGATCGAAAATTCGGACGCAGACCTGGAAAATCGGTCGTCTGAATTTTGCAGATGAAACGATTTAAATGAAAATCAAACAGTTTTCTTGACATTTCAACTTCTGAATTTCTCTCCCTTTTTAAAGCCATTCGTACCCATTCACGTCCGAATCAAAATCTCTCAAAGATTTCACTATATTTACTTCGATTTGTCTTTATTTTCGACTTCCAAGCCCTAGATGTATTCTAAAAGTCACTAGTTTTCACGTAATCACATCATGGTGAGAACAAAGAAGCCAAATGTTGAAAAGGGGAAAGGGAAAGCCAAGGAAGGACATGAAGACTCAATCATCAATCAACCAAGAAGAGTTCGAATTCTTCAAACATTGACTGGAGTTGACAGGTTTGTTTCAATCAAAGCTACTCATGAATTTGATGAATGGAACAAAAATAGCAGAAAAATTATCCCTAGGTATAAGTTGGATGTTGATAAACTATCAAGTATGGATAATGTTCAGTCATTCTTTGGTGATATTGGTTGGAGTAGTTTATTATTCATTGATGAAGAATTCTATCCCACCCTCATATATGAATTCTATGCAAACCTAGAAGAAGAAAGAACTGAACTGGTAGGGGATGATTTGATTCAATGGTACTCATCTAGAGTATCCCAAGTGGACTTTGAATTTAGTGATACTTTGATTAACAGAATTTGTGGAGTAGGTGATAGCGGGCCAAGATATTACTCACCTTCCATGCATTGTTATAATCGTGAACTCTTCACAAATGAAAGATTTGAAGAGACATTCACTAATGGCAGGGAATTTAGGTCCATTAAAGAGAGGGAAATCAAGAACTTAGATGCTAGAGGTAGGGTATTGCATCACATGGTTACTACTAGGATTGTCCCAAACTTTGGACATAAGTCATCTGTTGGTAATATGCACATGGTAATCATGTTAGCCTGCATGAACATAGGAGATTGAATTTTGGATATATAGCTTTGAAGCACATGATCACTGTAAGAAAAACTGTAACCAAGGCATTCCCATTTGGAAGGATGTTGACAAGGATTTTTAAGCATTTTCAGGTTAAATTTCAAGGAAGAGGGCAAGCATTTAAGAGTGGAGAGATTTATACTAATGAAACTCTTAGGAGAATGCAACTAGTTCTTGATGATGATGGTATATGGAGAACTAAAAGAGATACCCCTCCAAGAAGAGAGGAGATTAAAGAAGGTGAAGAAACTGAGAAAGAAGAAGATGAAGCAGAAACTCTTGCTAGAGAGATGAAGACAAAGAGAAAGCATGATACTTCAAGTGAGGGGGAGCAACCTCCCACAAAAAGATGATTATTTGAAGAAGTCCCTCAACCAAATGTTGGGATTGATCCAAGAAGTGAAGAAATAACTAGAGGAGACACCATAGTAGCTAAGGTATTCCAAGAAGCCTTGAATAATCATATCAAGGAAATGGAGAAAATGTATAAGTTTTTTGAATCCTTTGCTACAATTGTTCTTGGAAAACTAGATGGATTAGATAGTAGAGTGAAGCATATTGAAGAAATTTTGATGAGAAATACAAAGTGGTGAAGGACTCTCTAGGCATCAAGATAGAGATGAGGATGATGGAGATAAGGAAGGAAAGAATGGAGATGAAGATGATGACAGTAATAATGGGGATGATAATCAAGGAGGAAATAAAGAGTGTGGCAAAGCAAGAAGAAGAAAGTGAACCAGTTCATGAAGAGCCTCAAGAAGGAGGAAGTGAGCCCCCAAGAAGGAGGAAGTCAAATCGAAAAAATCAAACATTGTCTCACCTTCAACTATATCCTTCAACCAAGGAAGAGTAAAGCATTTGGCTATCAAGAAAGGATTTAGCAAAGCTTCTCCATCAACATCACAAGACTGAGCATTTCTTCACCCTCATCCTTTTTACTGTTTTCACTTACTTATTTGTACTAAGTTTATCTTATATGTTTTAAATACCCATCTATGCTATTTGTCTTTATGTTACATTTGGTGTAATAGTGAAGCTCAATGATGAAATCTCAGTGATGAGAGCTTCGTTTAAATTGTTATATATGCTACATTATTAGTCTCTTTTTCATTGATCTCATTCTTTGAGTGATAAATAAAGGGGGAGAAAATTGGATGACTGTTTGTGTGCAAAATGTACTACTTGTGTCTGTTTGTGTATTATGCTATGACTGTTTATGCGCCTTAAAGTTTGGATGCATAAGTTTTGTGGTTTTTGCAAAGCTAAACTAAGTGCTTTTGTTGTCATACAAATTTACATTTGAATGCAAAATCACATTTTCAAACTTGTTGTCAAAAATTTGGACAAAAAATTCGGATGCATGTTCTGAAATTCGGATGCATCCATATTTTGTTACCAAAATGTGCTCTTTTGTTGTTTAAATTGTTTCAAATATGTTTTAATCTCTCATAATTTGTTTGAACAATCTTAGGAAAGCTTATTTACAGAATTTGAAGTTTTTGATTATCTTATTTTAAAGTTTGGACTTGCTATGCTAAAATCTGGATGCATGATATCTCTAATCCAAATGTGTTAAAAATGAGCACAATCTAAGGGGGAACACTGTTAAACTTTTACAACCTTAAAACCTCTCTTAGAGTCTTTTCTAAATGCTTAAATGCTATATCTTATATCCTAGTTGTTAGAAGGAAGGAGGTTAATGGAGATTGGTTGGGTAATAGGCTCATATTGAGCCTTTTATATGTCATTGTGATGAATTGGTTATTTCTATCATTGACATCAATACTTCTTTGTGCTACATTACTTAAATCCATCATATTTTGCATCAAAGTTTGTCATCATCAAAAAGGGGGAGATTGTTAGCCCTAAGGGCAAATCATGTAGTTTTGATTAATGACAAGTATTGATGAGGACTAATATGTTTATATATTGTGTAATAGAATTTGTGAACTAAGAAGTATGGAGTCTCATTGCCTTCAGCCAAAGTACAAGAACAACTTCTTTAAGCCAAAAGTGATGAAGTTTGAAGAAGGTTGTTCAAAGATAATCTAAAGGCATTGAAGACTTGTAGTGTATAGTATATATGCTAAATAGGTAAATCTCTATGTAAACTCTACACTTGTGTGTCTTGGAATCTATTAAATGCATAAAAGAGCATAAATTACGTTTCTTAATTTTAAATGGCTTGGAATGAACTTTTTGATGTATGTGGTTTTGTATCTTAAAAGATTTTGAGTAAACTTTGCATGATCAAAGAAATTTGATTATGGTTTTCAAGTTTATATATGTCTAAATAATTTATTTACACATATAAAATGTTTTCAAACTTATTGAAGTTAAGTCTCAAATGATTTTACAAAGTTTGAAAGTGCTTATAAAAAATTCGGTCGTCCGATTTTTGTCGCAAAAAATGGTTACTATTTTTCTAGAGAAATTCGGACGAAGATTCGGACGCATGAAGAAAAATTCGGTCTTCCGAATTTTTGTCTTTAACATGGTTACTGTTTTTCCAGAGAAATTCGGACAAAGATTCGAACGCAAGAAAAAAATTCGGTCGTTCGAATTTTTCCAGAATGTGCAACAGCAACATCCGAAAAATTCGGACGCAAAATTCGGTCATCCAAATTTTCTAAAACTAGTCGTTTTATGGCTGTTAAAACTGATTTTCAAATTCTATAATAGCTAGAAACTTGAAATCTTTTGTTGTTTTTGAATCGAAGTGAACTCTAAGCATTCCAAAGCCTTTAGCAAACATTTTTTGAGCTCTCTTGTGTTTTGTGCATTCAATTGATCAATCCAAAGACATCAAAGTGTGAAGGTGCAATTTTGTGTAAAACATCTACCAACAAGTGGTAGCATATGCACACTTTTCTCTACTTATCAAATTGTATTTTCTACTAGCTCTTGCAAGGTTATCTTGATAACATAAAACTCTTTAGGTAAGGGTGATCCTTGAAATTGTGATTCAAGGTTGTTTATAGATATAAAACCATTGTGTGGTGAGCCTTGCTTGTAAAAGTTACTAGAAGAGGTTGTGAGTGTAAAACCATTGTGTGGTGAGCTTCTCATGTAATTTGTAAACTTGAGCATATAGTAGATTGGTTGAAATTCTTAAGTGTAGGCTTAAGGTAGTGGACGTAGATCTTGACGATCGAACCACTATAAATTGCTTGAGTTCTATACTTTTACATTCCTTTATTCCTTGATTGGCAATTTTGAGGCAGCCCATGTAATTTTTTAATTGCGCCTAATTTTTTTGGCACAAATTAGAAGAAATTGTGCCCAATTTTTTTTTCCAATAATTGGTAAAAATTGTTTTTTTAATTGTGCCTAATTATTTTGGCACAAATTAGAAGAAATTGTGCCCAATTTTTTTTCCAATAATTGGTAAAAATTGTGGACAATTTTTGCCAAAATTTGAGAGAAATTGTACAAAACTTTTGCCAGAAATCGACAAAAATTATGCACAATTTTTGCTAATTTTGGGCAAAAATTGTATGCAAATTGAGCCACTTGCTGGCACAAGTGAAGTAAATTGATATTTCATTTTTAAAATTGACTGTTTTGAAATCGATTTTCAAGTTTTTTATATATAAAAAGATATAAAATTAAATATCATTTGATAAATTAAATTTTATTTGTAAAAATATATAATTATTGTTGACAGATTTGAGTTTTAAAATTTTAAAACTTTAGATAAACTTAAAAAGTTTTAAAAATAAATAATAAATAATAAATTTTTTTTATACTAGATATAGTTAAAAATTACGTATAGTTAAAAATAACTCCACGTAATATGCTCCTTAAATTATAAATTTGCGCAAGCTGGACAAATGAACTTCATTAATGGGCCTATCATAAATTTGATGATATATAAGAGGCCCAAATATAATGCGTTAAGAAGTCTAGCCTGGGTGAGGGATTTCCTCTGCAAGGGGTTATATTAGGGTTGCATATATAGGGAGCTTCAAACTTCTGCTGTTTCGAGTAGCTAAAGAAAATCCCGCGTCAAAATTCAAGATTTCTTCATGGATTTTTCGTCATTGAACTCCGCCGAATTGCAGCAATTACTTGATGTAAGATTATTGATTTCTTTTTAGACAATTTCTATCTCTGATAATGTGAAGTTTTGTTTGGTAATAAAAAATTCTGTTATGCGCTTTGTTATTGTGTAGAGTTCCTTAATTTACGTGATCCTTCTGTTTATTTTTTATGGTCTTCAGTTTCTGCATTTCTGGTTGGGGACATCGCTGCAATATTGATTAATTAATTTAGGGTTTTCCAGTATTCTTGTGGGACGCATATTCCTTTTAGTATTTTTTATCCTCTGGCTTTGCATTTTAGTCCCACCTGAAACATTTACGATTCTTGTAACACCTGTTGGTGATTATGTTCATTTGGATATGTGGTTGATTTTATTTTTCTTGTCCTTATAATTTTTGCTTCTGTAAATAATTGGTTACTTTTCCACCCTCGCAGAGAGGAGTTACAGGAATTTCCGGGTAGAAATTTAGCAAGTTTATACATTCAGAAATATAATAATAATGGTTTTAGTAAGTTTTATGATAATTAAGATAATTAACTGTGAATTTTGGAAATCCTAGCTCCCTTTGCTCCCTCGTGGATGTTGCTGTCTCCTTTTGGAAAACATCTTCCAAGTCTTACGCTCCATAACTCATCGTGTTTCTCTCTCTACCTTTTGCTCTTGAACACAAGAAAATGTGCACATGTGAACAGAGCATTGTGAAGATAGAAAATGAGTTCTAGATTTAGAGGATCAAAGAGACAATAGCAAGAAGAGAATGGCGCCTCTAAAGGTAGAGAGGAATGTAGGCTGGTTAATGGTTTGGAATTTATGTTCGGGTGGTGGTAAAGGGCTTTGTAGAAATGAGGACGATAAGAGAGGAGATTATGGAAGTTTTATTGTAATGGTAAAGCTTATGATATTGGAGGAAAGAGATTGGTTCTAAATACAAGCTTTGACCGATATCTTAATAATTTGTAGTTTGTACAATTTAATGCTTGAAAGAAAAGAAGGATGAGATGTTCTAGGATACATGAGAAAAAAAGTTGGCTTTCTAATTGTGGGTTGTCTGAAGCCATGAGTTTATGCTTTTATTAAAGGAAAAAAAGTAGTACTGAATATGGAGAAACAAATACTGCATATCTTTTTCATGTTGCTTCTATGTTCTTTTCCTCTCCTTTTCTTTTTTTATTCATAGTTTGGAATTATTCAAATGTTAGTGGGTCCAAAACCTAGAGGTACAGGTGTTCTAAATTATGTAACTTCAACATGTTGGATCTGCAACCAGTCAAGTAAGCATGACCAACTTTGAACACAACAAATCTGCCTGAAAGTTTGAATTACGACAAATCTGTCTTAACCATTCTAGTGATTAGTCCAACGCTATATTATTTTTTATCTTTCAAGTGTTACATATATGATGTCTTGTAGTTGGTCCTTCACTCTGCTCTGCTGCATTTGGACATACAAATTCTTAGGGTGTCTTTCAGTGTTGTCTGCTACTGTATACTTTCATGCTATTTAATCAAATAATTATGGTGGGTTTAGCAGATGCATAAAAACATTCCTCCTTGAGTACCTGTTAACATGAATGAGAGAAACTCTGTCATAGCCATTTCTTTATATTCAATGTAGAGAGAGTCTGTTAATACAAATAAGAGAAACTCAGTTATAGCTATTTCTATTCAATGTAGAACAAGAAGGTGATTGTTGCTGACTAAAGTTACTGAGACTAGGGTCTTAGCCATTGACAGATGGAGCTTGGTTACAATTTTCGACCCGATCTAGCACATATTGTGATTCCAGCTAATGATGATACACTTTCAATCCGACCCAGAGACTGCCACTAAAATGACTGGATCAAACAGGACTTGTATGGGGTGTGGGTCACTGTATCACTGCCTTAGTTGAAACATCATGTTTAGGATCACATGTAAACATTTTTTGATACAAAATTTCAGATATGATCATTTGCTTCCAGAAAATAGATAACCAGATGAAAGAAATTGTGTTTAGGTTACCAGCTGCCTGGGAGCCACAGGGCGGAGGGGTTGGGCGGGCATTTTTCGCATGAAATGCAGCCATCTATGTGGGTTCACTGTTCTATAGTAACTCGTTAATTTCTGAGGTAACCTTGAACTGAAGCTAAGTAGTGACTGCGTGTGTAACAAATGTAATTGTCCTTTCAGTTGAGAGAAGTTGAATTCGTTAGATATGCTGGTAAAATCCATAGCTTTGTGACCAAGCTTTTGAAGGAAAATGAGATTTCTTATTGTTGGCAAGTAACTCTGATTTGGTAGCTGTAGCAAGATGTAAGGGCCTGCAATATGTGGATTATCTTGGGGAAACAGAAAAGGGGTTATGCCTGTCAGCTGTTAACTTCATTTACATTAATTTGTGGCTTTCCAGAATGCTTTTGCAAATTGCTATGCCAATCAATCAGAAGTAGAAAGAAGACTTATCCATTCAAAAGTAATACTGTATCTGATGAGAATTCATTCTTACTTTTAATCTTTGGCAGAAAGAGAAGGAGAGGGCAATGGCTAATGATGTTATTGCAAAGCTTACGAACGCTTGCTGGGATAAATGCATTACTGGTACTCCTGGGAGCAAATTTAGTTCCAGCGAATCCACCTGTCTCAGTAACTGTGCTCAGCGCTATATGGACATGACTATGATAATCATGAAGCGGTTTCAGTCCATGAACTGAAGATCTGGCCGGAAGAGAATTTAGTTCCAGAAAATTCACCTATCTCACTAATTTCGCATAGCGCTACATATGTGGAACATGAGTATGATCTTGAAGCAGTTTCAGTCTACTAAGGATTGGCAACTGCTCGCTGTAGAATTATGTTTTACTTGATTGAGCGAATGCTTTTGTCAAATTGATGTCTGTCATTGCCCTAAGATTTTACTGAGATATGTATGATTTTATTTTCAGTTTCTTTGTGTACCTGCGGTTCCCTGTTGATAGCCAAAAAATGGGGGTGGGGGGGTGTTCATGAGTTTACAGTAAGTCATAATGTCCTATCTACTTGCAGAAATCTCATCGAGATCCCTAATGTTAATCTGTAGGATTTTTGTGGATAAGATGATGGCATCGCCTCTGAAATGCTTTATTTGTCTCTAATTGCTTCAAATTGAACTTTTATATTTGTTTTGGAGAGTCAGGACATTGGGCCAGGGGAGGTGTAAAACATTGAGCGGTGAATTGTTTGTTTGTTTGCTTGCTTTTGATTAATGTTTGAGTAAAAAGGATATCACACTAGAGATTATATGATTAATTAATGAAGAATAGTCTTTTAATTATAAAGTCTATACACAGCTAAAACATACCTAATAAAGTGTTCATATAAAGGAGTAATAAAATTCTATATTGGGCAGGGATTGAGCCCGAATCCTAAGCAGGTTGAGGAATTTCAGGACAAGGCTTCTTGGGGCGCGGTGAATCATTAAATGCAAATAAATTTTCACCTCTTTTTCCTTATATATTTTCCCTCTCCTCTCCCTTTACTATCTTACTTTTTTTCAGAGAATATAACGCGCTCTGATACCAAATAAAGCGCACTATACCAAATTTCAGTAGAACATGGGTGTCCAGTGCTTCACTATAGCGAGCACCCGGTATGAACACTTTAGGCAGATTGAAAATTCCAGGAGGAAGTAGGCCCCTGCAACCTTAGTATAATGGTATCATGTAAGGAAAGATGAAAGAACTAATCGAAAAGAAGAAGATTGAATTTTTTTCAAACAAAGATTGTGAGGAAATACAAAATTAAATCTATACGATTCTTCTTAGAAAACTTGTTCTAAGTAATCTCGATTATCGAAATTTAATTAAAAAAGAAGAACACTCACACGCTTACAATAAGAATTTCAATTGATAAATGAAATGTAGTTATTTAAGTAATAAGAATAAGAAGAATGCTAACCTCTCAATGGTGGTTGGCAAAGACCTCAAAATGAACTCCAAAAAATCTCTACCCTAAGTTGTCTTTAAGGAGGCTTATATATAACTAAGGTAAATATTAAAGAATTAGGCTAATAATACATGCAAAGCACAACATAAATAATAAGTTCAAGATAATTAAAACATGTAGCCCAAGTCCCGAAACATTACTCTCTTGGGCATAAGTGATGCTACTTAGCCTAACTCTGTAGTCTTCAAGTGTCATAATCATCTGGTCCAAATATTTGAGACAAGTGGATCAATTTGGGTTGTGACCTAATTGGCTCTCCTTTAATAGGCATGACTAACTCTATCCTCTTAATTTGTTGGTCTACATATGCAAATAAGGCCTCCTGAAACCCCTTGGCCCTAACTTTGGTCATGGGCCTAACAGACACAACACGTTTTATAAAAAAATAGAGTAATAATGATATCTTATTTGTGCAAATTTATGTTGATGATATCATTTTTGGTGCTACTAATACATCTCTTTGTGACGAATTTGCCAAATCAATGCAAAATGAATTTGAAATGAGCATGATGGGAGAACTAAATTTCTTTCTTGGGTTGCAAATTAAGCAAACTAAGGATGGAGTCTTCATAAAATCAAGCAAAGTATACCAAGGAGCTTTTGAAAAGATTTGGAATCGATCAAGCAAAAGGGATAGGTACTCCAATGAGCTCATCAACTAAACTTGATAAAGATGAGAAAGGTAAAAATGTTGATGAGAAGTCATATAGAGGTATGATTGGAAGTTTACTCTTTCTCACATCTAGTAGACCAGATATTATGTTTGTTGTGTGCTTATGTGCTGGATTTCAATCATGTCCTAAAGAATCTCCTCTAATTTCTGTCAAACTCATCTTTCGTTATTTGATTGATACATATGACTATAGCCTTCGGTTTTCAAAATCTTCATCTTTTGAACTTATTGGATATTCAGATGCTGACTATGCTGGATGCAAAGTTGAACGTAAGAGTACAAGTGGTCATTGTCAATTTCTTGGTAGTTGTCTTGCGTCTTGGTATAGTAAAAAACAAGCTTGTGTGTCTTTATCTACTGTTGAAGCTGAATATATAGCTGCAAGTAGTTGTTGTGCTCAATTATTATGGATGCAACATTTTATGCGATAATACTAGTGCTATCAATTTGAGCACAAATCTCATTCAACATTCTAGGACTAAGCATATATAAATTAAACACCATTTCATTTGTGATCATATGATCAAAAGAAATATATGTTTGGAATATATAAATACAAATGATTAAATTGCTGATATATTTACAAAGCCCTTGGCTGAGGAAAGGTTTACTCATTTAAGAAGGCTCTTAGGAATCTCAAAATTCAGTTACTAATGTGTTTATTTGAGTGTGACAAAAGCAGAAGTTGGATGTATTGAGTGAAAATGGATCGTCCAAACTTTGTCAGAAAATTCTGGACAGAAAAGTTCGGACGCATAACAGAAAGTCGAACGTCCAAACTTTTTGAAATTGGAGAAACAAAGAAGTTCAGACGCATGTTTGGATGCAAACCAAAAAATTTGGTCGTTCGAATTTTGCGGTTACAGCGAAAACAAAGTAGCCGTTACCCACCTTTTATTCATCTGAACTCTCTCCTTTTTAAAATTTTTCTCTACCCATTTGTGTCTAAACTTAAATCTCTATGTGATTTCACCATTTTCACATCAAAATGGTGAGAACTAAAGGAGCAAATGTTGAAAAATGAAAAGGGAAAGTGCAGAACAAAGAAGGAGGACGAACTCTCAATGAACCAAGGAGAATTAGGGTTCCTCAATCATCATCTGGAGCAGACAAATTTATCTCAATCAAAGATGCATCAGAATTTGAAGATTGGAACAAGATTTTCCTTTAACAGAGTTAATTTTGACAAACTCTCCAATATGGGTAATGTCCTATCTTTATTTGGTGATTGGCTGGAGTAACTTGTTAGCTATAGATGAAGAGTATTATCCTTCTCTTGTATATGAATTTTATGCCAATCTAAAAGAAGAAATAATAGAATATGAGGGAGAAAATGTTAATCAATGGTATTCATCTAGAGTATCTCAAATATATTTTGAATTCAATGATGCATTGGTGAATAGAATCTGTGGAGTAAGTGATAGTGGAGCAAAGTATTATTCTATGGGGCAACATTGCTACATTAGAGAGTTATTCACAAATGCAAGATTTGAAGAAGCCTTCACAAATGGTAGAGAGTTTAACCATTAAGGAAAGGTAGATCAAGGCTTTAGATGCAAGGGGAAGAGTTGTACATCATATGATAACAACCATGATTATTCCTAACTTTGGTCACAAAACATTTGTGGGGAACATTCATATGGTGATTATGCTTGCTTTGCATGAGCATAAGAGATTGAATTTTGGCTACATGGCATTGAAGCATATGTTTGGGGCTAGAAAGACTGATAACAAGGCTTTACCATATGGAAGACTTTTGACAAGATTTTTCAAACATTTTCGAGTCAAACTTCCTGTTAGAGGACACACTTTTAAAAGAGGTCATATTTATACAAATGACTCTCTCAAAAGAATGCAATTGATTCTTGATGATGAGGGAGTATGGAGAACTAGAAGAGAAACCCCTCCAAGGAGAATTGAAACCCCTCCAACATTTGGCCATGGAAGAGTCAAATATGTTGCTGTCAAAAAGAAACCAAGAAAGGACTCTCCATCAACATCCAAAGACTGAGTACATCTTCACTCTCATCTCTAAATTTTTTTTGGGCTTAATATGACTTATGAACACTTACTGGTTTATGCAATGTGTTTGTTTACTTATTTGAATTTCTACATTTTATTACTATTCTCATGTAGCTTATGTAATAGCTTTTCATGAAGCTCAATGATGAAACCTCAGTGTTGAGAGCTTCTTATTATGATAGTTTCCCCTCCCCCCACATGCTTAATTGTTGTCATAAGAATGAGAGAAAAAGTAATCAGTCTCATTATCAAGTTCCCATCTTTGAGTGATGACAAAAGGGGGAGAAGAATGTATGTGCTAAAATGTGTGTTACATTGATGTGTGCAGGAATGTGTGGTATAATGGTGCTGATAATGTGAAACTTTGGTATATTGTGGCATATTTGATTGTATTTGATTGCATTTTAGCATTTGAAACTTAAATTGAAAAGAATCATAATATGTGAGGATAGAGTTCATAGGTTTGGACTCAAAGTTTGGATGCAAACCAAAAAAAAAAAAAAAGTTCGGACGCATCTAAACTGTCTTGCCAAAACTGATATTTTTGCTATTCAAATTATTTAAAAACTGTTTTAATCTTTCCCATCATATTTGAACAATCTTAGGAAGGCTTATTTTCAAATATTATAGCCTTTATCTCACATATTTTAAAGTTTGGACTTGAAATTTCAAAATTCTGATGCATGTTCTGAAATTCGAATGCATTCATATTTTGTTACCAAAAAGTGCTTTTTTGTTGTTCAAATTGATTTAAATCTGTTTTAATCTCTTCTAACTGTTTGAACAACATTAGGAAAGCTTATTTAAAAAATTTATAGCTTTCATTTCACATATTTTGTTGCCAAAAAGTGCTCTTTTGTTATTCAAATTGATTCAAAACTGTTTTAATCTCTTCTAACATGTTTGAACAACCTTAGGAAAGCTTATTTACAAACTTTGTAGCTTTCATTTCACTTATTTTATTGTTTGGACTTGATATGTCAGAATTCGGATGCTTAGCATTTCAAGTCCTAATTTGTTGAAAAATGAGCACAATCTAAGGGGGGCATTGTTAATCTTTTCTAACTTTTAATACCTCACTTAAAAGTTTTCTAAATACTTAAAATGATATATCTTCTATCCTAGCTGTTAGTTGGAAGGAATGAGCTAAATGGAGGTTGGTTGGGTCATAGGCTCATATTGAGCCTTTTGTATGTCAATGTGCTAAATTGGTTATTATCAATCATTGATATCAATGCTTCTTTGTTTTACATTACTTAAATCCATCACATTTTGTATCAAAGTTTGTCATCATCAAAAAAGGGGAGATTGTTAGCCCTACAGGAAAATCATGTAGTTATGATTAGTTTTAAATAATGGCAAACATTGATGAGGACTAATGTGCTTATATGTTGAGTGATAGGATTGACAGATTGAGAAGCATGAAGGCTTAGGATCTACAGTGGCCATTCAATTGATCTTTGATATCCCCCATCGCCATGTGTAGCCTTCGGAATTATTGTCGCATGGCTTGCATGACAAGCGATTCTTGCGCACTAGAAAAACATTCCAAATGTTTCTTGGAAACCATCACGTATTCTACAATTTTAAAGATTAGTGGAAATAGTCCTCACCTTTCTCTCGTGTATCTCCCTATTCTAGGCTTTTTCTTGCAATGATCTAACACTCAGCCTTTTACCACTTACCATGCTCTCTTTTAATTCTTTGAGAACTAATCGATCAAATCAAGCTATCAAGTTTGTAGCTGTTTAGCAACCAAATTATGGAAGTAAAAAGGGGTAAAATAAACTAAATTTACTAGAAAGAAATCATAATTTAGTTAATTATAGCTCCTACTTACTAAAAAGAATGGAAGAAATCAGAATAGGAAACAACTTTTTGCTTTCCTAAAGGAACTAGGAAACTCTAATGGGTATAGATTTTGGTTTCCTAAAAGAAGTTAGGAGATCTTTAAGGCAATCTGAAAAAGATTTCCTAATAAATTTTTTTTCCTTTTTTTGCACTATTTTTCTTTTTTTTTGTTGGACATTTTTTTTTCCTTTTTTTGGACGAGACAAGCTAATTAGAGAGAGACACGGACAACAACAAGATAACAACAAAAATCAAAGAAAGGAAACAAAAGATAGTAAAAACCTGATTCTCAATCTTCACTCTGATACCAAGATGATGTGAACCCTAGGTATAAAAACCTAGGACCCAACAACAAACTTCCACAAACGCCCAAGGATGTGTGAAAAAGGCTTCAAGGTAACCCATTGGATATATGACCCAAGAACCAAAGGCATAAACCAAAAACTTAAACTTGTTATCAATAAAGACAAGAACTTAAGTTATTGTTAGCCCTAAGGGCAAATCATGTAGTTATGATTAGTTTTAATAATAACAAACATTGATAAAGACTATTAGGCTTGTATGTTGAGTGATATGATTGATGGATTGAGAAGCATGAAGTCTTATTACCTTGGAGTCACAATGCAAGAACAACTCAACTATGCCAAAAGTGATTGAAGATTGAAGAGTATGTTCAAGATGATTGAAGGCATTGAAGACTTAGAGTGTAGAGTTCATATGCTAAATAGGTATACTTTTTTGTAAACTCTACCCTTGTATGGCTTGAAATTAGTTGAATGCATAAGAGAGCACAAAACTTGTTTTTGAAATGATTTTAAATGAACTTCTTGACAACAAGTATGTTTTTCAAGTCTCAAATGATCTTAAGTAAACTTTGGATGATTAAAATGTTTTGGTAACGGTTTTTGTGTTTAAAAGTGCTTAAATGACTTATCTATTTATAAAATGATTTCAATGTTATTAAGGATAATTTTTAAATGATTTGACAAACTATGGCAAGTTTGGAAGTCCAAACTTCGAAAATGATCACTGTGCTTCCAGAGAAATTTGTATGCAAGTTCGAACACATGGAGTGAAGTCCGGACGTCCAAACTTTCTCTGATAGCATGGTCACTGTTTTTCCGGAGAATTTCAGACCAATGTTCGGACACATAAGGAAAAGTTCGGACGTTTAAACTTTTTCCAGACAGCTTGGCACGGTGTAGTTCGGAAGCATGACAGAAAGTTCGGACGTCCGAACTTCTCTGAAACTAGCCGTTTTATAGCTGTTGAATTTGATTTTTCAAATCTATAAAAGATATAAACTTCAGATTTTTTGTAAGTTTTGAATTCTTGAGAACTCTAAACATTCTAAAGCCTTTAGAAAACATTTTAAGCTCTCTTTTGTCTTGTGCTTTCAATTGATCATTCAAGATTCCAAAGGCAACAAAGTGTGAAGGTACAACATTGTGTAATCATCTACCAATAAGTGGTAACATTTACACATTCTTCTCTCTTTATTAAATTGTGTTTGTCTACTAGCTCTTGCAAGGTTATCTTGATAACATAAAATCCTTTGGATAAGTGATCCTTGAGACATTGAGTCAAGGTTGTTTGGAGATATAAATCTTTTGGTAGGGTGAACCTTGTTTGTAAAATTACTAAAAGAGGTTGTGAATGTAAAACCATTGTGTGGTGAGCCTCTTATGTAATTGTTGAACTTGAGCATATAGTAGATTGTTTGAAATCCTTAAGTGTAGGCTAAAGGTAGTGGACGTAGATCATGAATAGATCGAACCACTCTAAATTGCTTGTGTTCATTGATCCTACATTGCTTTACTGCTTTGCTACTAATTGACTTATTCTCTCATTTAACAAAACACATACAATCTGGTCTTGCTTAGAATTGTAAGAGGAATAATTTACGAAAATTAGCCAAAGACCTAATTCACCCCCTCCCCCTTAGGTCTTTCAATTATAATTCAAAGGAATGAGCCCAACAAGTTGAATAACTTGATAAGTTCAAGAAATTCTTTCAAGAACCAAAGAGAGCATGTATTCTCACAAAAAAGATCAATGAGATAATGTTCTAAATTTTCTAAAAAGATCATATATAAATAGATATCTCAAAACCCTAACCTAATTGGTTTTGGATTTGGAGTAAGTGGCTAAAACACAAGTCCTTAATGGGCTTGGATTTGCTGCTAATTAAATCCAACGAAGGATAAAAATAAAATAATTGATTGGCTATAATAAATAAAAGTTTCCATCCCAAAAAAACTTAAAAACTAATTAAAAAATCTTAAAAATAAGAAAATTTCGTCCAGCCCTTATGCTGAATTTTTGCGCTCATCAATTTTCCATCTTGGACTTCAATTTGGTGGCCCAATAGATTCTCAAGTGGTTGGACAACGTGCTTGCAATAAATTAATGATCATTGATCCTTTTTTTATACGATATAACCTTGAAAGCCCATCTTGTGGTTGGACCAGTGGACATCTTCAATAGATCTTGATCACTTGATTTTGGCGTCTCTTGATTCTTATAAAAAGTGTTGATGAAATGGTATATAGAGATATGATTGGAAGCTTTCTTTATCTTATCGCAAGTAGACCAAATATTGTGTTTGCATGTTTATATGCTAGATTTCAATCTTGTCCAAAAGACTCACATTTGATTACCATTAATCTTATTCTTTATTATCCTATTGATACACATGATTACGAGCTTTGGTTTACGAAATCATCTTCTTTTGATCTTATTGCTTATATGGATGCCAACTATGCTGGAGCTGTCTGTATAGCTCTCACTCTTTATGGTAGAAAAGGCCTCCCAATGGTTTCCCAAGTTGCCTTACTGAAGTGATAGACTTAGCATAGTTGGTATAAGGATTCATAAACGGATGATTCTCAGGGGAGAACTGAGAAGAGGAATCTAGTGGCCCCAATAGCTGTGACTGGAGAAGGGGCATCTTTCAAAGACTACTAGTTTAGCATCGGCAGTGTACCACTTAGTGATGTTAGGAAAAATATCCCAATGAGATATCAAGGGATTGTCTGGACCAAGCCATCTCTTCGGCACTCAAAGGATCATGTGCTCTTATCTTTCCATGATTCAAGAAAGAATACTCTCAGTTTCTAAGTATCACCGGACAAGGGTCTTAAACAAAAGTCATATCAGAATAAAGAACAAATCTTCCAAAGCTTCCCGAGGCAAGTCGAATTATTGTTATGTTTGCAAATAGGAAGGTCACTATACTAAGCAATGTCCTTAGAAGAAGAAACGACAAAACCTTCTGCGGCTACGATAATCATCGTAGATACAATCTTCAAAGCCACACCGAGAGCAGCTATTTTGGCAAGATTCACAAGAGTCACAGTGGCCCCAATAGCAGTGATTGGAGAAGGGGTCTATTTCGAAGACTATTGGTTTAGCATCAGGAGTGTAGCTGAAGCGTTATTGATTTTGGGTGAATGTTTGGCATTATCTTTGATAAAATAGGAGGTTTGGGGAAATACAGGGTTGAGTGATACAAAGTCTGCAAGTTGGAACATGCAGATAGCTGGAATAAGAGTTGGAGGTGTTGGTGGTTTATAGAGTGGATTAGTTGGTTTACAGGGAAGAGTAATTGAAGTTTGTTCTAGTACAACAGCAATATGAGGGATAGCAGCTTGCTGGAGTATTGGAGTCAATAGATTCTGAATCATGGCTTGTTTTTGCACTTCAGGAGGAGCAGGAGTAGGCTGAGACTGCTGCTTTTGGGTCTTTTGAGCCTGTTTCGTCTTAAGTCATTGAGCAGCATTGAAAGTGTATGGAGATGGTTTAGATAGCTATTATCCCATAGTTCCAAAAGCTGTGTATTGAGTCTTTGAGGGTGGTAGAAATGGATTGGTGAAAGAAGGGAAAACTAGAAGAGGATAGAGGAGTAGTAGTAACTAGAGGAGGAGAATAAGGTGTAGACTCAAACCACGTTGACCACCTGAGCATTTGAGGATGAGCTGGCTAGCTGAAGGTGAAAATATTCAAAAAGGGTTTCTGTTTTTGGTTGGGAATTTGACAAGTGGTGTAGATACCATTCACGAGCTATCTTGATGTTTATCTCGTGAGGATGATCAGTGGGATAATTCCACGAACCACAATCAGCAAGCTAGATATGTCTTTGGGCTTCTGAGTATTTCTGTGGAAGGTCTACCATAGTTATTGCATTGGTCTAGTAGAGAATGGACTGAGGATGAATAGAGAAGTCTTGATCCATGGGACGGTAAAGGTCAAAGGTGAGGAAATATTTTGGAAAGGTGAGAAATAAGTTTTTTCATTCTTCTAAAGGCTTAAACCAGAGTAATAATTCACATATACTCGGGATAAAACCTTTCAAAAATAAGGCTCTGTCAATTTCAAGAAGAATGTGGTACTATTGACTGAGGTACCAGAAAAACCATTTCAATGGCGGAGGGAAATCAGTAGGTCTTAGAATGAAACTTTGACTGAACGGATTTACTCTGGATGGTTTCAAAATTGATCTTCTAAATTCTCTAAAAATTCGTAATTCATATTGTTTTGATTCCCAAGTACAAGACCTTGAGGCTACAAAATGCCTTATTGTTAATATGGAGAAAAGATTGAAGTAGATTCCTTATGATTTTCCTATGCCTGGTGTCAATCCAGCCACAATCATCCAGCGAAAGCAAAAGGAAATAGATGACCTACAAGACTATATTTCACACCTAAAATCATAGGTTGAGTCTACACCTTATTCTCCTCCTCCATTTACTACTACTCCTCCATCCTCTTCTAGTTTTTTCCCTCCTTCCACCAATCCATTTCTACCACCCTCAAAGACTCAGTACTCAGCTTTTGGAACTATGGGATATGAGCTCAAGATCAAAATCTCGTTCACCAAGAAAACAGTAATAAAGCAAAGAGGCAGCTTCATCAATAGAAGAGTTAAGGAATTAATCCTCCAAATTCTCTCTCTAAAAATATGTAATTCATATTGTTTTCTTTTCTGAATTATAGAATCAATAGAAATTGGAATTGGGTAATCAGGAGGGAAATTATTAGGAGAAAAACCTGGTGGGTTATAAAGATTGGGTCAGATCATGGCTATAATGGGTTTAATAGTAAAGGAATCGGGTTTGGATGGGAAATCAACCACAACATTGGTCTTACCTTTGATGTGTTTGACTTCAAATGAATATTGCACAAACCATGTTGACCACCTGAGCAGTTGAGGATGAGAGACCTCTGATACTAACTGCCCCAAAAAAGGATCCTTATGGGGTAGAGGCCCAGTATATCCTTATAGTCATATATAGTGAAGCCTAGAAACTCTTAAACATTCGAACAAGAATTGCTTCAGAAGGTATGGCTAGATCAAAACAACGGCTATCTCTTCCGCACTCAAAGGATCCTGCCCTCTTATCTTTCCACAATTCTAGAAAGAATACTCTCAGTTTCTAAGTATCACTGAACAATGATCTTAAGCAAAAGCCATATAAAAAATTAGAGTAGAGAGGAAGAAGAACAAGAAACTTAGAAAACCATGTCTTGAAAACAAGAGAAGATTTTATTACAAATGTCAAACATCGTTTGAAATCTGTCGAATGGCTTACAGTTGAGGAGTTTATATGGAACTTCGGAGAAAGACCTAGAAGACTACATTATTGGAGCATGACATCATTGCTTGCATCACAGCATTCATCACGCCATTGCTTACATCACAACACACTATCAGCTTTAATCAGCTGGGAACTAAAGATAACAAGACAACACACCATGAAGCACTAAAGATAAAAGTCATCACAACTGTATTCTTTAAAAACTGTCGGTGAGGATACATTTGTATCAGTGGAGTTAGGGTCTGTCAAGTTGTACTCAATAATGCAGTCTTGGTGATGTGCATGAGCCTTTGCTTTCTTTTTTTCTTTTCTGAGTGCATCTATTCTAAATGAGCTGACACAAGTGGTGTGAGTAGATTCGTCAAAGGCCATGTGACCCAAGGGATCTCGATGTGATGACCAGGATGAGCTGGCTTGCTGAAGGTGAAAATGGTCAAAAAGGGTTTCTGTTTTTGGTTGGGAATTTGGCAAGTGGTGTAGATACCATTCACCAGGTATCTTTGATGTTTATCTCGTGAGGATGATGAGTGGGATAATTCCACGAACCAGAATTATCAAGCCAAATTTCTTCACGAATGATTTGATTTTGGAAAAAGATATATCTTTGGGCTTCTGAGTACTTCTGGAGAAGGTCTAGCGCAGTGATTGCATTGGTTTGGCAGAGAATAGACTGAGGATGAATAAAGAATCTTGATCTATGGGACGGTAAAGGTCAAAGGTGAGAAAATTTTCTAGAAAGGTGAGAATTAAAAAATTAGCAACGAAAAAATTAAGAAATAAAAAATTCATTTTTAATAGTTAAAATAACTATCTGTCGCTAATTAGCGACGAAAAAATTTAAGAATTAAAAAAATTCATTTTAAATATTTAAATTACTTTTCTGTCGCTAATTTATTGCTAAGTAGCGATGAATTTGCGACGCAAAAAATAAAGAATTAAAAACTTCATTTTAAATATTTAAATCACTTTTCCGTCATTAATCCATTGCTAATTAATTTATAAAAAATCTATATTAAATTATAAATTAGATGTAATAATAAATATAATTATATTATAATATATTATTATTAATATAATAATATATGATAACAAAAATTTATAATATAAAAAAATTATATGATGAAATAAAATAAAAGAAGTGACTTGTCCCAGTAGAGGAAGACATCATCCAATTCTGAGGGAACAAAGGTTCGAATTCCTTTTCAAGCAAAACAAAACATTTAACAGATTTAAATTCAGATCGGTCTAACCCGATCCATTGGAGCCGAATCGGGCTAACCCGATCCACCGGTGCCAAATATGGTTGGGATAGTCGAATTTATATTATTTTTAAAAATTTTAAAAAATAAATTATATATTTTCTTGTATTATTAATTTTTAAATTAAAATTTTACTTTTGGTCAAAATCGAGTCAGGTTAGCCTAAGCCACATTATTTTTAAATTTTTATTTTAAAATTGTAAATAATAATTTATATTTTATTTTATTATTTATTTTAAATTATTATTTATGTTCGTCACAAATCCGTCACTAATTAGTGACAGATTTGCGACGGTTTTCTAAAAATAAATTTTAAAATTAAAAATCGTAGAATTAAGAGTAATTTTTATTTTAAAAATTTAAATATATTATTATCCGTCACTAATTAGCGACGGAGAATGATGCCATCGCAATTAGCGACCCTTTATTTAACGAGAAAATATTTCGTCGCTAATAGTGATTAGCGACAGATATGTCCGTTGCAAATTTCCTATTTTCTATAGTGCATTTTGTTGGACGGATATCATCTAATTGGAATGTGAAAGTACCAGAGGCAATTAACTTCTTGGATGTGGGAGGCTGTTCTAGTTCATCAACTATTGGAGTAGTCTGAAATGTTTCTACTTCATCTGCTTCTTCTCAGGTCATGTTGATTTAAGGTGCTTCCAGATTTAAATCTTCAGAAGAAGATTGTTTCGATAAATCTAGATCAAATTATGACTCGGTTTGTTGATCATAGATTGAATCTGATTCTGCTTAAGACGAATAATGTGTTTCAGATGAAGTTTGTTCTTGTACAATAGCAATATGAGGGATAGCAGCTTGCTGGAGTATTGGAGTCCATGGATTTCTGAATCATGGCTTGTTTTTGCATATCATAATGAGGAGAAGAAGGCTGAGACTGCTGCTTTTGGGTCTTTTGAGCCTGTTTCATCTTAAGCCATTGAGCAGCATTGAAAGTGTTCGGAGATGGTTTAGACATCTCATATTCCATAGTTCCAAAAACAGAGTACTGAGTCTTTGTGGGTGGTAGAAATGGATTGGTGAAAGGAGGGAAAAAACTAGAAGACGATGGATGAGTAGTAGTAAACGGAGGAGGAGAATAAGGTGTAGACTCAACATGTGCTTTTAGGTATGAAATATAGTCTTGCAGGTCAGCTCTTTCCATTTGCTTCTGCTGGATGATTGTGGCAGGATGGACACTGGACATAGGCAAATCATAAGGTATCTGCTTCAATCTTTTCTCAATATTAACAATAAGGCATTTGGTAGCCTCAAGGTCTTGTACTTGGGAATCAATGTTTGTCTCAAAAGTAAAACGGGCACCGCTTGAAGTACACCAAGCAGTTCTATTTTAATCCAGTCTGCAGAACTGGATTGAATTGCTACAGTGAAGCGGTGCCGTTTGTTTCAGTCCAAACGAAACCGTTTAGCCTTTTTTTTTTCCAAACTCAACTGCAATTTCAATAACAAAATTTAACAAAATAATTTATTACAAACATAAAAATTACACCAAACAACACATTATAAAACTCTTCACAATTCAAGGCAATTAAAATTTTCAAACTCAAAACCACGTTGAACAAAATTATGTACAAGTAAATGAGAGTAAAGATGGTGAAAATCACCTACCCCCCTCCCCTGGGTCATAGGAGTATAGAGACAATCTTTTTTTCTTTCTAACTCTAATATGATAAAGTTTAAGTCTATGTTTGCTTGCCATTAATGTTTCCTTTTTTGGATGATAGTTTTTCACAACTTCAAATGGAAGTATTTTGCTTACCAAAAACGGGGAAGTCCATTTAAACTTAAATTTATGCATGTACCATTTAGAGTCATTCAATAAAACTTGATCTCTCGGCTTGAAAACTTGATTTTGGTCATGCCTCATTTGGGGTTGTACCACTGGTTTGAAGCCTTCTTCCATTAATGTTTTGTGGGTGTAAAATGAAGGACTAATACCATTGATTATTAGGAGTTTTGGATTGTCCACAAGGAAAGCATAATCCAAGTGACCTGGTATCTTCTTCAATTGTAACTGAAAGATCTAAGAGGGGGTGAATTAGGTTTTTGGCTATTTATTAAAAATCTTTTCACTTTTTGCAAATCCTTTGCCTTAATAAAAGCTATTCTTTAAATTCACAAACTTCAAGTTTATATGTGATTTGATGGTTAAGACAAGATTATCAAATATAAGACCACTACCAATCAATCAACAATTATTAACAAATAAAAATAACACAAGTATTTAAACAAGTGAAGTTATAAAGAAATGAACACATGATTTATAGTAGTTTGATCTCTCCAATATCTACATCCACTACCTTGAGTCCACACTCAAGGATTTCAACCAATTCACTATATGCTCAATTTAAGCAATTACTCAAGAGGCTCACCTAACAAGGGTTTTATACCAACAACCTCCTTCGCAATCCTACAAACAAGGCTCACCCTTCCACAAGGATTTTATATCTAAAGACAACCTAAAGACCAATCTAATCTAAGGCTCATCCACACACAGGTTTTACACCACAACCTTGATTAATCTAGTCTATGACTTACCCTTACCAAAAGGATTTTACGTCACAAGATAACCTTGTATCAATCACAATATAATGTAAAGATAAGTTTGGATATTACCAATACTTCTTGGTGGATGAATACAATTGCTAGCACCACTTCACTTCTTGCCTTTGGAATATTTAATTTTAACCTTTGAGCACAAAGAAATTTGAGAGCTTTTCAAATAATTTTGATGTCAAACAAGTTGGAGCTTGAAGGATTTTGAATGTTCAAGAGTTATATCGAAAATTTGGAGTTTTTGGCTTTTATATATTTTGAAAATAAGTTAAAACGGTCATAAAACAGCTAGTAACGGCTAGTTTCAGAAAATTCGGATGACCGATTTTTTTTTGTGCGTCCGAACTTATCGTCCAAATTTTTCGGACGTCCGAACTTTTACCTCCGTGCCTGAACTTCTCTGGATTTCCTCTTATGCGTCCGAACTTTTTAAACTTTGTCAAAACATATTCAAATCAATTCGAATAAGTCGGAAAACCTTCTATCTTAAAAGATAAGTCATTAAAGACATTTTAAGTGAAAAAACCATTGATGAAAACTTGATAATTAAGGTAAGTTCAACACCATTGAAACTTTTCAAATCAAGTTTTATGATCTCAATTGCAACTCATAGATTCCAAGACTTAATAGTGTATAATCCACACTTCATGTCTTCAAAACCTTTAATCATCTTGAACAAACTCTTCAATCTACAATCACTTTGACATATTGGAGTTGTTCTTGCATTGTGGCTTCATGGCAACAAGACGTCAAACTTCTTTAATCCAATAATCCTATCACACAATTGACATAAACATTACTCCACAACAATGTTTGTCATTATTCAAAACTCAATTAACATTTCATGATTTGCCCTTAGGGCTAACATTAACTCCGAAGGATTTCAATGGAGGAGTTCATTCTACTTTCCTTTTCTATTTCAGTCTTTTCAAACTCCGTCTCTTTGATGATAAATGCCGATGACTCCACATGTACTATGATTTCATCAACCTCACATCGCCCCTTCTTTGCTTCTTCACTTTGAACTATGACGATCTCCAAAGGTTCTTCATCGTTTCTCTTTCGTCCTTCCTTCTTTTCAATTCCTTCTTGTTCATCTTCAACATGCACTTTCTCATCCATCTTCCCTTCTCTTATTTCATGCACGTTAGGCTGTGAGACATTCAATTCTATCCCACTCCCTAGAATTTGGCTCGGTATTATTTGTGGGAGTCCCAAATTGTCTTTTTGAAACTAGCTTCACCAAGTTCTGAAGGGTGGCCTCTTGGTTCTTTAAGGATGCTTCAATTCTTTGGTTACGGGTTTTTTGAGTTTGAACTTGGGTTTTGGTATTCGCTATGAACTTTGTCATCAACTCTTCAAGGCTAGATTTCATCGATTGTTGAGGAGATGGAGGAGGATGGTATTGGTAAGGAAGGAATACTTGGGGTCGGGAACTTGATGAAGTCTGGAAACCGGGAGAATATGTTTGTGTTTGGTGCCCTTGATTGCTCCATGAGAAGTTCGGATAATTGTCCCACCCCGGATTATAAGTATTGTTATAGGAATTGTAGGACTGTTTGCTTCCTCCAAGATAGTTCCCTTGCTCCATTGACCGTGCATTGGAAGTTCCCATGGCTTGGCACTCATAGGTTGGATAACTACCTCCACAAAAGTCATAAGACATCATCACTTGAGAGGGTTGTGGTGACAAATCATAATCCAAAAAGCTCATTCCTTAAGTATAAATATAACAAACAAATTTAACACAATAAAAATACTCACTAAAAATTCAACCCAAGGATTTCTCACAAAACCAGGACAAATACACAAAAACACAGCTAAACACTTCAATTCACCAATAATTTACAAAATTACAAACGAGACAACAAATGCTAACACTAGCAATAAGTATTATAACAACAAATAAGTTCAAAATGACTAAATCAATAGAGTTAAGCTTTCCTAATATTAACCAAAACTCCCAGGCAACGGAGCCAAAAACTTGTTGTGTTGTTTTGCATTGCCTTTATACTAAATTTTTATTACAATCTCTAACAATTTGCACACAAACACTAGGCAAGTGCACTAATAGTTATGAGTAGTACAATGGCAAGTAAATTCAAATGTCGTATCCACGGGGGTGGTTAAGTATCATTACTCACTTTCTACTCTATAGTTTAGCCTAACTAATTTGTTTGTGAAAATGATTAGAATAACTACTAGGAAAAGAAATCTAACTTAACTAATTAAACCAACTTAACCAATCTTGCTTGCAAGAAAGAATTCAATATAGAAAACAATACTTGGATGGAAAATCCCCCTAGAATTACCTATGTGATAGAAAGTCCCTTGGTTGATGAATTGCCCTTCTTATGTTTGATGAAATTTCTTAATTAGAACTCACTCTATCTCTAGATGAAAGTTCTCTATTCTTAAATTAATTAGTTGAAATCTCTTTCTAACCAATTTAATCCAAGAATGCATTAAGATTTGTGAATTTCCAATTAGATTTCTCTAATTACCAAGAAGATGCTGAGGTTTCTATCTCTAGTCACCTAAATCATCCCCATTGTTTGTGTATGGTCTATTTCACCCTTCCTTTCTCAATTCCAAGTGAAAAAAATCCAGGTTTTGAATCAATCATCCACCCAATCAATTCAAGCAATCAAACCCACAAATACTCCACAAGAAATTCCAAATTTTGAATCAATAATCCAATCAATTCAACCAATTAAACCCACAAACAATCCACAAGAAATTCAAACTCAATCAACCAAGGAAACAATTCATTCACATAGATAAAAACTAGGGTTCATAAACCGTCCAAGTATTCAAGAATTTAGTTCATCAACATATTACAATTCATAGAACATAAAGCAATAAAGAAAGGAAAGAATTGCTCATTTTCATGGTTGAAATCTCCTCTTCTTTAAGGGTAAAATTCATCAATGTAGTGTTGAGAAAATTGCAGCTTATGTCTTGAATCTTCAAGGTGGATGTCCACTTTCTTCAACAATTCAATCTTCTCTCTTGAATTCCCTTGCAAATATGAAGATTTGATATGGGATTTGAGTGAGTTTTTGTGTGTTTTTGTTGTCTCTTTTCCCACTCCAGCCGTCTGCCTCTTTTTGATCTAAAAGAGTATATAAATCCAGCCCAAAAGAGGGAGAAAAGAAGCAGAAAAACATGTTAAGATCGACACAAACGGTGCCACTTGGTCTCAGTTTTGGTGCAGTATTCTACTGCACAATTGTGACAGTATTTTTGATTTTTAGGTGAATTCAGACCATTAAAACTGCTGATCTAGGTCTTGATGTCTTCATAAAAGTTGTACTCAGGATCTTAGATTTTCACAGAGTTGTGAATCCTACCAAAATGTGTCAAAACTAGAACACAATGCAAGATAGGTGGCATTGTAACTTAAGCAGGGTAGGCAAATGAACTCCGGTTGACATAAATTGTTCCATTCTGAAAACTTCAAAATGTCCTATATAATTTTCTAGAAGACCTCTTTTGCATTTGAAAGTTTCATGGAGGTCAAAATTCCACTTGAAAATTCTCTATCAGGCTATTTTGTCTGCATTTCTCTGTTTTTCTTCATTGTTTAAAATCTCCTTGTTTGCTTCATGCAATTCCAAATTTTCAATAATCTCACCTAAAGCAAATAATAGATAAAGAGAGTGTAAATGGTGATTATAACACCAAAATTTAGCAAAACTTTGAGCTCAAAATGATCATTATATGAAGCACAAATATAGATTATCAAACTCCCCCACACTTAGACATTGATTGTCCCCAAGCAATACGACAAAACAACTAAGAAATTTAAACAATAATCCACAAGAAATAAAAAGTGTTTTGAAGTATTACAAAAGAGTGCAAAACAGAGAAAGCATTACTTCTTGAGAAATCCTGAGCAATCTACACAATCAATCTAAAAGTCATCCAAAATACCCATCACAAAGATTAAATAATCACCCCCTTGTCTTACAACGCAAGCAAGAATCCATGTGTGTATATTCAGCCAATGCAAATGCTCAACAATTATAGGAATGAATTTCATATTATTGGCCAAGGAATTCTCATTAAGAAATCTTAATACCCCATGTGCCCGACATTCACAAACCTCTCCACTAATACGGTAACAAAAATTTAACTTCAATTACGTAGGACTTTCATGCTTGTAACTTTAGGCTCAGGGAAGGTTTAGGGTACCAAACGAGAGGTAAGGAATTCAAAGTCAAAGAAATGAGAGCTAAAGAGAAAGCAATGAGACATAAAATAAAATTAATACCTATATTAACCACAAGAAATATCACCATTCCCATACGTTCGACCACAAACTCCCATTCTCTACAACTCCTCTCACTTTGGATTAAACCACTTGCACACGTTATGCTCCAACCCACAACTTTTCCATCATCACCCATCTTTATTAACCCATAAATTTAACCTCAATCATGATAAAATTTACAATAATAATAATGAAAATATATACACTAGAAAGTATCAAGAAATGTAAGAAGCCTTCTAAATAAAAGACAAATATATAAATATATTTTTTCTTTTTTCTTTTTTTATTTTTTTCAAATGAGGTATAATTCAATTCCCGATCATCTTCCTAGAATTTGGCTCGGTATTGTTTGTGGAGTCCCAACTTGTCTTTCTGAAAATAGCTTTACCAAGTTCTGAAGGGTGGCCTCTTGGTACTTAAAGGATGCCTCAATTCTTTGGTTACGGGCTTTTTGAGTTTGAACTTGGGTTTCGGTATTCACTATGAACTTTGTATAGTTCTTCCCATAAGCTTTTAGACCATTAGAAATGTTAGTAAATCTTGTAAAAATATCACCAATATTCTCACATTGCTTCATGGTGAATAGCTCATAGTCTCTTACTAGCATAGCAAATTTTGACTCCTTTACTTGGTTTGTTCCTTCATGTGTTACTTAAAGTAGTCTCCACATATCATGAGCAGTGTCACATCCACTAACTCGATTGTATTCAGTCACATCTAGTGCACAACTCAAAATGTTCATAGATTGGTAATTTACTGTCATTTTCTTCGAATCATTCTCATCAAATTCGTCTATATATTTTTACTCGAGATTTTCAAAAAGTATAATTTGTTCTATCAAACAAAGGTGGTCTATATGTGGAATATTCTTCCAAATAAGGTAAGTTTGAAACATTAGCCATAAGATCTTAACTTCTATGTTGTAAAACCACACAAAGAAGACCTTGCTCTGATACCTATTGAAAGACCTAAGGGGGGGCGTGAATTAGGTCTTTAGCTAATTTTCGAAAACTATTCCCTTTTTATGAAATGAGTTTGGATAGATTATATTCACTTGTATCAATGAAAGAATAACGAATTCAATGACAAAGCAATAAAAAATTTAAGAGCAATGAACACAAGTAATTTATAGTGGTTAGATCTCTTCAAGATCTAATCCACTACCTTGAGCCTACACTCAAAGATTTCAACCAATCTACTATATGCTCAAATTCAATCAATTACACAAGAGGCTTACCACAAATGGTTTTACACCAACAACCTCTTTCTCAATTCTACAAACAAGGTTTACCCTAACAAATAATTTTATATCTACAAACAACCTTTAATCAATATCTCAAGGATCACTTTTACCTAAAGGATTTTATGTTTACAAGAAAACTTTATAATGAGCAAGTAGAAAATAATATTAAATAGAATATGGATGAGATGTTACCACAGTTTGGTAGATGATTACACAATTTAGCACCACTTCACTTTGTTGTATTTGGAATCTTGAATGATCACTTGTAAGCACAAGACAAAAGAGAGCTTTGATGTTTTCAAATGATTTTGGAGTGTTCAAAAGTTACTAAAAATCTAAAGTTTATGGCTTTTATAGATTTTGAAAATCGGTTTTAACAGTCATAAAACAGCTAGTAACGGCTAGTTTATAAGGAGTTCAGATGACCGAACTTGATCCTCTATGTCCAAACTGTCGTCCGAACATTACAATGACATGTTGTCTGGAAAAGTTCGAACGACCGAACTTTGCCCCTTGCATCCAAACTTGCGTCCGAATTTCTCTAGAAAAACAGTAACCATGTCACAGTTTGGACGTCCGAACTTGCTTTTGAACTGTTCAAACTTTATCAAAACATTTTAAAATCATCCTTAATAGGTTTGAAATCATTTTATACTTAAGGATAAGTCTTCTTGTTCTTGTAAAGGTAGAAGTTAATGTACATTATTTACTCATGATTATTTTATTCGTATAATATTCTAATAATAGTATTAATTATATAATCTATTTTATAGAGGTTATATAATCTATTTATATCATCCATTTATATTTTTGAATTATAAAAAATTTGTAACTTAAGTAGAGGAGTTAAAATATTATTACTTAGTAGTTAAAAACCTAGTTAAGAACTTTTCCATTAATTCTTTATGTATAATTATTATTGTTTATTTATTCATCTTTTAACTCATGTAACTCTCACATAGCACTTATGATTTAAATTTTTAATCATAATGCTAATAGTAATATAAATAATAACAACAACAAAAAATAATAAACTAATAGAGTACTCTTCTTTTCCTAAAAAAAATAAAAAAGTACTCTTCTTTAACTAATGTAACTCCCAAATAGCTCTTATTTTTTAATACTCTTTATGTAACTCCCAAATAATTGTAATAAAATTAGAGTTTAAAGGATAGATTTTTATGAAATAATTATATTTGTACACCTTGTGTGCTTTTAATGTCCTATGGTTAGTCCATCAAAATAATAATAATTTATTTTTCTAAGGGCATTTTAGGCAATCCAAAAAAGAAAGAAATAATTAAGTTTAAATCCCCATGACTCTTATCCATACTTTTAGTATAGTATAGATATAGATTGAGCTTTGCTGAAGTTGTTCAAGCAAGGTTGAAAACGATTTAAGGAAATTTTGTACAATTTGGACAACAAGTGAACACATTTTGATGAAAGTTTTGGACAACTCTAAATTGGACTGTGTCAATCCAAATTTGAAAAGCTCAACCATTCAAGTTCAAATAAGCCTCACAAGTGCAACATTCATGATACAATTATGACCACTTTTATGGCTCACATGAAGAACAAGTACAAGTTATCCAAACTTTAGCCTCATTGACAAGTACAAGTTCAACAAATTTCCAAACTTTAACCTTATTTTGCAATCACAAACTCATTGCTACTTTGGTCATCAATCAAATGAGTCCGGAATAGTGAGTTAAGACATAAGAGAATCTCTCAACACAATTGAGACCATCACTAAGCTTCAACGTAAAGAAGTGCATTTCATTCTATAAAAGCATGAAATACAAAGAGGTTAGTTTGCAAGTAATAAAATGAAAATTAACCTAAAAACTAAACATAAGTTCATTTTTCTCTTTATCATCTTTATCTTTCTTTTCCTCCTCATCTTTATCATTTTTTTCCTCACTTTCTTGAGCTTTAGAAGTTCCTTCACCACCTAGAGAGTTTGAAAGACTGGGGGGGGGGGGTGAATTAGGTATTTGGCTAATTTTCACAAATTATTCCTTTTACAATTCTAAGCAAGACCAGATTGTATGTACTTTGTTAAATGAGAGAATAAGTCAATTAATAGCAAAGCAGTAAAGCAATGTAAGATCAATGAACACAAGTAATTTAGAGTGGTTCGATCTATTCAAGATCTACGTCCACTACCTTAAGCCTACACTTAAAGATTTCAAACAATCTACTATATGCTCAAGTTCAACAATTACATAAGAGGCTCACCACACAATGGTTTTACATTCACAACCTCTTTTAGTAATTTTACAAACAAGGTTCACCCTATCAAAGGATTTTATATCTACAAACAACCTTGAGTCAATGTCTCAAGGATCACCCTTATCCAAAGGATTTTATGTTATCAAGATAACTTTGCAAGAGCTAGTAGAAAAACACAATTTAATCAAGAGAGAAGAATGTGTAAATGTTACCACTTGTTGGTAGATGATTACACAATGTTGCACCTTCACACTTTGTTGTCTTTACAATCTTGAATGATCAATTTAAAGCACAAGACAAAAGAGAGCTTAAAATGTTTGCTAAAGGCTTTGGAATGTTTAGAGTTCTCAAAGATTTAAAACTTACAAAAAATCTGAAGTTTATAGCTTTTATAGAATTTTAAAATCAGCTTTAACAGCCATAAAATGGCTAGTAACGGCTAGTTTCTGAATATTCAGATGACCGAATTTTTCTTGTGCGTCCGAACTTATTGTCTGAATTTTACTGTTGTACATTTCTGGAAAAATTCAGATGACCGAATTTTTTCCATGCGTTCAAACTTTCGTCCAAATTTCTCTAAAAAAACAGTAACCATGCTGAAAACAAAAATTCGGACGACCAAATTTTTTGGAAGCACAATAGCCATTTTAAAATTTGGTTTTCAAACTTTGTAAAATGATTTTAGATTTAACTTCAATAAGTTTGAAAATATTTTGTACGTATAGATAAGTTATTTAGACATATGTAAACTTAAGAACCATAATCAAATCTCTTTGATCATGCAAAATTTACTCAAAATCTTTTAAGATACAAAAACAAATTTATTAACAAAAAGTTCAATCAAAGTCATTCAAGATTAAGAAAAATAGTTTTATGCTCTCTTATGCATTCAATAGCTTCCAAGACACACAAGTGTAGATTTTACATAGAGATTTACCTATTTAGCATATATACCCTACACTTCAAGTCTTCAATGCTTTTTAATCATCTTTGAACAGCCTTCTTCAAACTTCAACCACTTAGACTCATTGAGGTTGTTTTTGCACTTTGGCTTGAAGGCAGCAAGACTTCATACTTCTTTAATCCATAAATCCTATCACACAACATACAAGCATATTAGTCCTCTCCCTTTTTGATGATGACAAACTTTGATGCAAAATGTGATGGATTTAAACAATGTACTACAAAGAAGTATTAATGTCAATGATAGATAATAACCAATTTAGCACATTGGCATTCAAAAGGCTCAGTATGAGCCAATTACCCAACCAACCTCCATTAACCTCCTTCCTTCCAATATGGATAGAAGATATAGCATTTAATCATTTAGAAAAATTCTAAGAAAGGTATGAAAGGTCAGAAAAGATTAACAATGCTCCCCCTTAGATTGTGCACATTTTTTAACAAATTTGGACTTAAGATACTATGCATCTGAATTCTGACATATCAAGTCCAAACTATAAAATATGTAAGATAAAGGCTGTAATATTTGAAAATAAGCCTTCTTAAGGTTGTTCAAACATATTATAAAAGATTAAAACATATTTGAATTAATTTGAACAACAAAAGACCACTTTTTGACAATGAAATATGGATGCATCCGAATTTTAGAACATGCATCCAAATTTTTTTTATCACGCATCCGAATTTTGAGATTTCAAATCCCAACTGTAATAAATTCAATATAATGAACGTTTAAAGTTAAATAAAGCATTCATAAGGTTGTTCAAACATAATGGAAGAGATTAAACCAGTTTTCAAAACAATTTGAACAACAAAAAAGCATTTTTGGCAAAAAAATCTTGATGCGTCAGAATTTGTTGTCTGCATCCGGTCCAAAAAATTGTTTTGCAACAAGTTGAAATCTACTCAGATGTGTTGTTGTACATAACACATACAGTACACAATGCATACAGTATATATCACATAGTCATCATTATTTTTCTCCCCTTTTTGTCATCACTCAAAGATGGGATCAATGAAAATGAGACTAACAATTTAGCACATATAACAGTTAAAAAAGAAGCTCTCATCACTGAGATTTCATCATTGAGCTTCACTATTACATAAAATGTAGCAAAAGGCCTAACAAGTTCATAAGTTGGATATTTAAACCACATAAGATAAACTTAGTAAAATAAGCAATTAAAAAACAGTAAAAAGATAAGGTGGAAGAAATGCTTCGTCTTGTGATGTTGATGGAGAGGCTTTGCTAAATCCTTTCTTGATTTCCAAATGCTTCACTCTTCCTTAGCTGAAGGAGATAGTTGAAGGTGAGACGATTTCTGCTTTTTCTATTTGACTTCCTCCTTCTTGTGGCTCTTCATGTACTGGTTCATTTTTTTTCTTCTTGTCTTGCCACATTCTCTTCATTACCTCCTTGATCATCATCCCCATCATCATTGTTATCATCTTCATCTTCTTTCTTTCCTTCCTTATCTCCATCATCCTCATTTCTATTTTGATGCCTAGAGGGTCCTTCACCACTTTGTGTATTCCTCATTAGAATTTCTTCAATATGCCTCACTCTACTATCTAATCCGTCTAGTTTTCCAAGAACCATTGGAGCAAAAGATTCGAAAAAATTATACGTTTTCTCCATTTCCTTAATATGATTATTCAAGACTTCTTGGAATGCCTTAGGTACTATGGTGTCACCTCTAGTTATTTCTTTACTTCTAGAATCAATTCCAACATTTGGTTGAGAGACTCCTTCAAATAATCTTCTTTTTGAGGGAGACTGCTCCCCCTCACTTGAAGTATCATGTTTCCTCTTATTTTTCATCTCTCTCGCAAGAGTTTCTTCTTCATCCTCTTCTTCCTCAACTTCTTCACTTTCTTCACTATCCACTCTTCTTGGAGGGTTTCTCTTTTGGTTCTCCATATGCCATCATCATCAAGAACTAGCTGCATTCTCTTAAGAGTTTCATTCGTATAAATCTCTCTACTCTTAAATGCTTGTCCTCTCCTTGGAAGTTTAACTTGAAAATGCTTAAAGATCCTTATTAACATTCTTCCAAATGGAAAAGCCTTGGTTACAATTTTCCTTGCAGTAATCATGTGCTTTAAGCTATGTATCCAAAATTCAATCTTCTATGTTCATGTAAGGCTAACATAATTATCATGTGCATATTACCAACAGAAGACTTATGTCCAAAATTAGGGACAATCATAGTACTGATCATGTGATGCAATACTCTTCCTCTAGCATCTAAGCTCTTAATTTCCCTCTCCCTAATGGACCTAAATTCTCTACCATTAGTGAATGCCTCCTCAAACCTTTCATTTGTGAAGAGTTCATGATTATAGCAATGCATTGCAGGTGAGTAATACCTTGCCCCACTATCACCTACTCCACAAATTCTGTCAATCAGGGCATCACTAAATTCAAAATCCACTTGAGATACTCTTGATGAATACCATTAAACTACATCATCTCCTACAAGTTCAGTTCTTTCTTCTTTGAGGTTTAAATAGAACTCATATATGAGGGTAGGATAGAACTCTTCATCAATGATTAATAGACTACTATATCCAATATCACTAAAAAATGATAGAACATTATCCATACTTGATAATTTATCAAAATTCACTTTATTCCCAGGGATAATCTTTCTGTTTTTCTTGTTCCATTCATCAAATTCATGAGCAGACTTGATTGAAACAAACCTGTTAACTCCAAACAATGCTTGAGGAATTCGAACTCTTCTTGGTTGATTGATTGATGATTGAGTCTCCATCTCCTTCCTTGGCTTTTCCTTTCCCCTTTTCAACATTTGGCTTCTTTGTCCTTACCATGGTATTGTTTCTTGAAAAGTAGTGATTTTTAGAATGTATCTAGGGCTTGGAATTCAAAAATGAAGGCAAATCGAAGTAAAAATGGTGAAATCTTGGAGAAATTTTGATGCGGACACGGATGGGTAAGAATGATTTTGAAATAGGAGAAAAATTTGGAAGTTGAAGTGTTAAGGAAACTGTTTGATTTTCATTTAAATCGTTGTATTCGTAAAATTCAGACGACCAATTTTTCAGGTCTGCATCCGAATTTTTGGTCGAAAATCTCTATTTCTTCAACTCAAAAAATTCGGTCAACTGAACTCCTTATAATTTACTGTTTTCACCAAACTTCAACAGACACATTAGTAATTGAATTTAGAGATTCCTAAGAGCCTTCTTAGGTGATTAAACCTTTCCTCAGCCAAGGGCTTTGTAAATATATCAGCAATTTGATCATTTGTATTTATATATTCTAAACATATATCTCTCTTGATCACATGATCACGAATGAAATGATGTTTAATTTCTATATGCTTTATCCTAGAATGTTGAATGCGATTTATGCTCAAATTGATAGAACTAGTATTATCACGTAGTATAGGCACACAATTAAATTTAAGGCCATAATCAAGTAAAGTATGCTGCATCCATAATAATTGAGCACAACAACTACCTGCAGCTATATATTCAGCTTCAACAGTAGATAAAGACACACAAGCTTGTTTTTTACTATACCAAGACACAAGATAACTACCAAGAAATTGACAATGACCACTTGTACTCTTACGTTCAACTTTGGATCCAGCATAGTCAGCATCTGAATATCCAATAAGTTCAAAAGATGAAGATTTTGAAAACCAAAAGCCATAGCCATATATATCAATGCGTTTGACAGAAATTAGATGAGATTTTTTAGAACATGATTGAAATCTAGCACATAAGCACACAGCAAACATAATATCTGACTTCCAATCATACCTTTATATGACTTCTCATCAACATTTTTACCTTTTTCATCTTTATCAAGTTTAGTTGATGAGCTCATTGGAGTACCTATTCCTTTTGCTTGATCCATTCCAAATCTTTTCAAAAGCTCCTTGGTATACTTTGCTTGATTTATGAAGACTTCATCCTTAGTTTGCTTATTTTACAACCCAAGAAAGAAATTTAGTTCTCCCATCATGCTCATTTCAAATTCATTTTTCATTGATTTGGCAAGTTCTTCACAAAGAGATGTGTTAGTAGCACCAAAAATGATATCATCTACATAAATTTGCACAAGTAAAATATCATTAGTACTAGATGTTTTTATAAAAAGTGTTGTGTCTACTTTTCCTTTTGCAAATCCTTTTGAAAGAAGAAATCCACTTAATCTTTCATACCAAGCTCTTGGGTCTTGCTTCAATCCTTATAGAGCCTTGGTTAACTTAAAAACATGATTAGGAAACTTTTCATGAAAAAAACCGGGAGATTGTTCTACATAAACCTCTTCTTCAATAAAACCATTTAGAAAAACACTTTTGACATCCATTTGAAATAGCTTAAATCCTTTAAAACAAGGAAAACCCAAAAGTATTCGTATGGATTCCAATCTAGCTACTGAAGCAAAAGTCTCATCATAATCAATGCCTTCTTCTTGGTTGAAGCCTTGAGCAATAAGTCTAGCCTTATTTCTAACAACTTCTCCTAGTTCATTTAATTTGCTCCTAAAAACCCATTTTGTTCCAATAATGGAATGATCATGAGGTCTTGGAACAAGAGTCCAAACCTTACTTCTTTCAAACTGATTTAACTCTTCTTCCATAGCAATAATCCAGAAATTATCACACAATGCATCATCAATATTTTTAGGTTCAATGTGAGATAAAAGGGCATCTTGTTCTTTAATCAATAGCCATTTTAAAATTTGGTTTTCAAACTTTGTAAAATGATTTGAGATTTAACTTCAATAAGTTTGAAAACATTTTGTACGTATAGATAAGTTATTTAGACATATGTAAACTTAAGAACCATAATCAAATCTCTTTGATCATACAAAGTTTACTCAAAATCTTTTAAGATACAAAAACACATTTATTAACAAAAAGTTCATTCAAAGCCATTCAAGATTAAGAAAAATAGTTATATGCTCTCCTATGCATTCAATAGATTCCAAGACACACAAGTGTAGAGTTTACATAGAGATTTACCTATTTAGCATATATACCCTACACTTCAATTCTTCAATGCTTTTTAATCATCTTTGAACAACGTTCTTCAAACTTCAATCACTTAGACTCATTGAGGTTGTTTTTGTACTTTGGCTTGAAGGCAGCAAGACTTCATACTTCTTTAATCCACAAATCCTATCACACAACATACAAGCATATTAGTCCTTATCAATATTTGTCATTAATGAAAAGTAATCATAACTACATGATTTGCCTTTAGGGCTAACAGAGTTCTTCTTCAATAGATGCTCAATATTCTTCACTCTTTCTTCCCATTCATCAAGCTTACCAAGTACCATAGGAGCAAAAGTTTCTAAGAAATTGTATATTTTCTCCATCTCCTTAGCATGGTTGTTAAGAGCCTCTCGGAAAGATTTGGAAACAACAGTGTCCCCATGTGTAATCTCCTCACCAATGACATCCTCCAGCTCCTTAGAATGGAATTGAGGAGTTTTTCCATCTTTAAATAGTCTACTATTAGAGGTAGGTTGCTCTCTCTCACTAGCTGACTTATTCCTTCTTTTGGTTTTCCTTTCTCTTGCTTGCATTTCTTTCTCATTCTCTTTTTCTTCTTCATCTTCTTCTTCTTCATCAATTTACACTTTTGCACTCTCCTCTTGCCTCTCCTTCCTTGATGGAGTCTTCCTTTTTGTTCTCCAAACTCCATCTTCATTACGAATGAGTTGCATTCTCTTGAGGGAGTCATCAGTGTAGATGCTTTCACCTTTGATGCTCAATCCTCTTCCGAGGAGTTGAATTTGAAAATGCTTGAAGAGCTTTTTAAGCAGTCCCCCAATATGGAAATGTGTTGTTCTCCGTTTTCCTAGAAATCATCATATGTTTCAAGGCAATATATCCAAAATTTATTTTTCTATGCTCATGAAGTGCTAACATTACAATGATATGCATATTACCAATGGAGGACTTGTGACCAAAGTTGTGAATTATCAAGGTAGTAAGCATATGGTATAGGACACATTCTCTAGTATCAAGAGATTTAATGTCTATATCTTTCGCTGTTCTAAATCTAACCCCATTGGTGAAAGTGTCCTCAAATGGTTTATATGTGAAAAGTTCATGAATGACACAATGCTGCCCAATGGAGTAGTACCTAATTCCTTCTTCTTCAACCTCACAAATTCTATTTAGCAAACCATCATGAAATTTAAACTCAATTTAAGATACTCTAGAAGAGTACCATTGAACTAGTTCATCACCCACATGATTCTACCTTGTCCTCTTTTAGATTTTCATAAAACTCGTAAATAAGAGATGGAAAATAATCATTATTCACAATAAACAAGCTACTCCAACCAAGAGCACTAAAAGAGATAATACATTTTCCGTACTAGAGAATTTTTGCTTATCCACCTTGTGCTCGGGGAAAATCTTCTGGTTTCCTCTACTCCAATCTTTAAACTCAACCCCAACTTCAGTTGAGATGAATCTATCTAACCCTGTGCGTAACATTCGACCAGCTAGATAGGGTTTTAGAGAACCTTGGACCGAGAACTAGGCTTTTGAACAACCAGCCACTATACTTTAGAATTCATGCAAACCAATTAAAATCAAAATAAGCATGCAAACATAATCATTTTCCACCTCATAAGATGACCAATGCATGTTCTTCCTTCTCTCTCTAGTTTAACCAATATTACACTCAAGGATTATGTAATCTTGCACCCGACATGCTATCCCACACAAACCTGAGATTTCACACACTTTGCTATCCATTTCAGCTGACCATATTCATTCTAGGATGCAAGACAAACTTTATTCTTCCTATTTCACACAATCTTACTTCTGGACACTTTCTCTTCGCTATCTCTTGTTTCTTCATTCTCCCTTCACCTGAACAAGAGCTTCTTGGGCTAGAAGAAGTGCTAAATTTTGAATTCTTCTGGAAAAGGTAAGATGTTAATAAGGTTCTATGCATAAGAAATCAATCTATGCTAGTTCTAGCTTTTGAACTTGTGGTTTTGCTGAAAATTTTAGATGGACAGCGCTACAGCTTGATAGAACCAACAAGGTAATCTTCATTTTCTTATGTTTTATAGGTTGACTAATGAAGATCCTGTTGAAACTGTTCTCAACTGGCAATCTGAGAATGCTGTAGCACAGAACAAGCTTCTGACTCAAATTGATTAGAAAGTTACCCAAGTAAATTCCTGTCTTGTTACTGTTGAAACTAAAATTGGTTCTCAAGTACAAGACTTGGAAGCCACCTAAAAGCTGATTGTTAATATGGAGAAAAGATTAAAGCAGATCCCTTATGATTTTCCTATGCCTGGCGTTAACCCTGTTAAAATCATCAGACAAAAGTAAAAAGAGGTAGCAGACTTTGAAGGTTATATTGCTTATCTCAAAGCACAAGTTGAATCTATTCTTTACTATTCTCCTCCGCCAGTTACTATTGTTCCTCCAATTTCTTCCAGCTTTTTTCCACCTTTCCCAAATCCTTTCCAACCACCATCCAAAATACAGTGCTCTGCTTTTGAAAATATGGGATATGAACTGTCTAAACCTTCTCCAAGCACTTTCAATGCTGCCCAATGGCTAAAAGCTAAACAAGCCAAGAAACAACGATAGAAGCCTACTACTACTCCTCCTCTGAAAGTTCAAAAACCAACCCATGATTCAGAATCCACTGGCTCCTATGCTTCAACAAGCTGCCACTTCTCATATCACACCCCATATTGCTGTTATTCAAGAGCAAACTCCATCTGAGACCCAATATACTTTTTCGACAAAGTCATAACCAGTTTCTAATTCATAAACAGACTCCTTTTCAGTTTCAGACTCTTCTACACAGTCCTCCTCTGATGAACTTGAACCAGACATTTCACAAATCAACATGACTCGTGAAGAAGAAGATACAGGAGAAACATCTGAAGCCACACCTATCGTCGATGCGCCTGAATCATCTCATACCTCCAAGAAGCTAACTGGTTCAGGCACTTTCACATTTCATCTTGATGACATCCCTCCAGCAAAATGGGCAGTCAGACTTCAAGAATTCCATGCTTGGATGACAACCAGAGAATTATCTGGCATCATAGCAGAAAATATTCTTACTGAGTTCACCTCCAAATTCACTGGCACATTGAAGCACTGGTTTACTACTCTCAATTATGTTGAGAGAACTCAATTCTTAAACTCTTCAATAGATGAAGCTGTTTCATTACTTTATTACAGTTTTCTTGGTGAACCTGATTCTGATCATGAATTAAAAAGAAAAGAATTCTTTAAAATGAAATGTCACTCTTTTCAGAGGTCAAATTTAGATAAACATTTGCAATGTATGACTCATTTGGTTTATCTTCTTGGTATAGCAGAAAATATTCTTACTGAGTTCACCTCCAAATTCACTGGCACATTGAAGCACTGGTTTACTACTCTCAATTATGTTGAGAGAACTCAATTCTTAAACTCTTCAATAGATGAAGCTGTTTCATTACTTTATTACTGTTTTCTTGGTGAACCTGATTCTGATCATGAATTAAAAAGAAAAGAATTCTTGAAAATAAAATGTCACTCTTTTTAGAGGTCAGATTTAGATAAACATTTGCAATGTATGACTCAGTTGGTTTATCTTCTTGGTATAGATGTTAGCCTAAAGCAAGTTTTTTTCACCTCAATCCCTCAAGCTTTAGCTCAAGGAGCCGATGTATACATTCGGCAGAAATACCAATCCATCCTTGGTATGACTCCAAGTCAAATCAGACAAGCCATCTTGCAAAGCCTTGAAGACCATCCATCATTATCATGAATAGCAAGACACTTTATATCATTTGTGATAAGTTCATTAAGATATAATACATATACATTTCCAACTCTATTTGCAGCAAAGATGGTTTTGCTACTTGCACTATCAAAAATAGTACAAGTGTCACATTTAAATTCTACTTTACATCCATTATCACACAGTAGACTAATGCTAAGTAAATTATACTTCAAACCATCAATAAGTAATACTTGCTAAGAGGGAAAGAACCTTTACCAACGTTACCTATTCCAAGTATTTTCCCTTTCTTCTTATCACCAATGTGATAAAACCTTCACTTGTTGCTTGAAGCTCACTAATAAGTGAGGCGTTTCCTGTCATGTGTCTTGAATAGCCATTGTCAAGAAACCATTTTGTGGCACTTGATCTTGAAGCAAAATGAACCTACACCAAATTTGAGAGAGTGATTTTTGGTACCCATATTTTCTTAGGTCCAAGGGGGTTAGTGAAAGTTCCTTTAACTTTCCAAAGAGACTTGATACCATTTTCTATTTTTCTTTTTACATAACATTTTCACACTTTGTGTCCATACTTGCTACAATATGTACAACAGATATGAGGCCTAGAAATAAAAGTTTCTTTAGCTAAGGAGTTTTTATATTTTGGAGCATAACTATCATGAGTGTAACCAAGACCATGTTTTACATATGAAGATCTTTGATAACCAAATAATTTATTTAAATTTTCTCTTCCATTTGTAAATTTTTCAATGCATAATGTAAGATCATTAACTTTCCTTTTTAATATCTCATGATCATTAAGCATTGTTTCAAGAGAAATAACTTTTGTGCAAAGCTCTTTATTTTCAAAAGATATGTTTTGTATGGTTACATTTAAAACTTCTTTTTCAATGTTTAGGCAATTAATAGTCTCAAGAAGTTTCCCATTTTCAACACATAACTTTGAATTCTCATTTAACAACTCATTGATTTTGGTCTTTATTTCTTTATTCATTTTAGAAGCCTTTCTTAGTTCTTCATACATTTCAACAAGTAACTCACTAGGATCAACATAATCATCATAGTAATTTGAGATAGAAGGAGTAGATTGTACCTCATCATCAATTGCCATAAAGCATATTGAAATACCTAAGAGGGGGGTGAATTAGGTATTTGGCTAATTTTTGCAAACAAAGTCCTTTTATAATTCTAAGCAAAAACTGTGAGCTTGGTTCAATAAGAGAATTAAACAATTAATAGCAAAACTGTTAAACAATGTAAGAGCAATGAACACAAACAATTTATAGTGGTTCGATCTCTTAAAGTTCTACGTCCACTACCTTAAGCCTACACTTAAGGACTTCAAACAATCTACTATATGCTCAAGTTCACAAATTACATAAGAGGCTCACCACACAATGGTTTTACACTCACAACCTCTTTAGCAATTTTATAAACAAGGTTCACCCTACCAAAGGATTTTATATCTACAAACAACCTCGAATCACAATTTCAAGGATCACCCATATCCAAAGGATTTTATGTTAAAGAGAGGAGAATGTGTAGATGTTACCACTTGTTGGTAGATGATTACACAATGTTTCACCTTCACACTTTATTGTCATTGGAATCTTGAATCATCAATTGAAAGCACAAGAAAAAAGTGAGCTTAAAATGCTTGCTAAAGGCTTTGGAATGTTTAGAGTTCTTAAGGATTCAAAACTTGCGAAAAATTTGAAGCTTATAGCTTTTATAGAATTTGAAAATCAGTTTTAACAGCCATAAAACGACTAGTAACTGCTAGTTTCAGAAAATTCAGACGACAGAAATTCGGATGTCACTGTTGCAGGTTTCTGAAAAAATTCAGACGACCGAATTTTTTCTCAGCGCCTAAATCTTCGTCCGAATTTCTTTGGAAAAACAGTAACCATGCTGAAGACAAAAATTCAAACGATCGAATTTTTCTTCATGCGTTCGAATCATCGTCCGAATTTCTCTGGAAAAATAGTAACCATTTTTCGCTACAAAAATCGGACGACCGAATTTTTTGGAAATACTTTCAAACTTTGTAAAATCATTTGAGATTTAACTTCAATAAGTTTGAAAACATTTTGTATGTATAGATAAGTTATTTAGACATATATAATCTTGAGAACCATAATCAAATTTCTTTGATCATGCAAAGTTTAGTCAAAATCTTTTAAGATACAAAAACACATTCATTAAAAATGTTCATTCAAAGCCATTTAAGATTAAGAAAACTAATTTTATGCTCTCTTATGCATTCAATAGATTCCAAGACATACAAGTGTAGAGTTTACATAGAGATTTACCTATTTAGCATATATACCCTACACTTCAAGTCTTCAATGACTTTAGATCATCTTTGAACAACCTTCTTCAAACTTCAATCACTTTGGCTTATTGAAGTTGTTCTTGCACTTTGGCTTGAAGGCAATGAGACTTCATACTTCGTAGTTCACAAAACCTATCACACAATATATAAGCGTATTAGTCCTCATCAATATTTGTCATTAATAAAAAACTACATGATTTGCCCTTAGTGCTAACAATCTCCCCTTTTTTGATTATGACAAAATTTGATGCAGAATGTGATGGATTTAAACAATGTAGCACAAAGAAGTATTGATGTCAATGATATAAATAACCAATTTAGCACAATGACATATAAAAGGCTCAATATGAGCCTATGACCTAACCAACCTCCATTAACCTCCTTCCTTCCAACAATTAGGATAGAAGATATAACATTTAAGCATTTAGAAAAGATTCTAAGAGAGGTTTTAAAGTTGTAAAAGTTTAACAATACTCCCCCTTAGATTGTGCTCATTTTTCAACACATTTAGACTAGAGATACTATGCATCCGAATTTTATCATAGCAAGTCTAAACTTTAAAATAAGACAAATAAAAGCTCTGAATTCAGTAAATAAGCTTCCCTAAGATTGTTCAAACATATTATGAGAGATTAAAACATATTTGAATCAATTTGAACAACAAAAGAGCACATTTTGGCAACAAAATATGGATGCTTCCGAATATTTTTGTCCAAATTTTTGGCAACAAGTTTGAAAAGATGATTTTGCATTCAAATGAAATGTTGAAGTGCTCAAATATGTACGTCCACAATAGCACTCAGTTTAGCTTTGCAAAACCAAAAAACTCATGTATCCATTTGTTTAAAATCAAAAGACAAGTCAAGAATCAACCACTTAACTGGATTTTAGAAAACAACCAAGATTTTAAAGTTTCAGACTTTAAATCACAAAATACAGTTGTAGCCTTTGGTTCCAAGGTCACTCCATCAGCTCTCATTTTCATAGGTATGTAAGGACCTTCCCCAACAATATTTCACAAATCAAAATTGATAGAACATATATATATCTTAAATCTAGATTTCCAAAATATATAGTTTGTTCCACATCAAACAAAGGTAGTCTATTTGTGAAAGATCCTTCTAGATAAGGTAAGTTTGAAATATTAGCCATAAGATCTTAACTTCTAGGTTGCAAAACCACACAAAGAAACCCTTGCTCTGATACCAATTGAAAGACCTAAGAGGCGGGGTGAATTAGATCTTCATCTTATTTTCGAAAATAATTCCTTTTACAATTTTAAGCTAGACCAGATTATGTGTGTTTGTTTCAATAAGAAAATATATCAATCAATGTCAAAATAATAAATAATATAAGAAAAATAAACACAAGCAATTTATAGTGGTTCGATCACTTCAAGATCTATGTCCACTACCTTGAGCCTACACTCAAAGATTTCAAACAATCTACTATATGCTCAAGTTAAACAATTACATAAGAGGCTCACCACACAATGGTTTTACACTCACAGCCTTTTTTGCAATTTTACAAATAAGGTTCACGCTACCAAAGAATTTTATATCTACAAACAACCTTGAGTCAATGTCTCAAGGATCACCCTTGTTAGCCCTAAGGGAAAATTATTTAGTTTTGATTAATGACAAATATTGATGAGGACTAAAATGCTTGTATGTTGTGTGATAGGTTTTGTGAACTACGAAGTATGAAGTCTCATTGCCTTCAAGCCAAAGTGCAAGAACAACCAAATAAACTGTGAAGTCTTTTGAAGGTTATTCAAAGATGAACTCAAGGCATTGAAGACTTGAAGTGTAGAGTAGATATGATAATAGGTAAATCTCTATGTAAAATCTACACTTGTATGTCTTGGACAAAGATCGTATGGCTAATATGTGGAGATTACTCCAAATTACACATGAAGATACTAATCAAGTTAAAGAATCAAAACTTGCTATGCTTTTTAGAGATTATGAACTGTTTATTATGAAACAAGGTGAAAATATTAGTGATATGTTTACAAGGTTTACTAACATTTTTAATGGCTTGAAAGCTTATGGTAAAAGCTATACTATGGGAGAGCAAAACAGGAAGATTTTGTATGCTCTACCAAAATCCTGGTAGCCAAAAATGCTTGCTATTGAGGAGTCTAAAGATTTAAAAACTCTTCCTCTTGAAGAGCTTATCAGACCACTACTCACACATGAAATGAAGATGAAATGGTTGAATGATAAGGAAGATGAAGAAAAGGGAAGAAAAGGAGTTGTACTCAATGCTTTAAATCACTTGAGTGAACAAGAACAATCTTCAAGTGAAGAAGAAGGAGGAAACAGTGGAGAAGAAGAGATTGCAATGGCAGTGAGGAAGTTCAAGCAATTCTACAAAAAGGAGTTTCTAAAGAAAGGAAGAAAGCCAGTCAAGAAGAGTGGACAGTCCTCATCCTATAAACCTCAATGCTTTGAATGCAAGAGCACAGAGCATCTTATTACTGACTGTCCTAAAATGTTAGAGAGGGAAAGAGATAGCAAAAACAGAAAGAAATCTGCCAAGAAAGGAAAAGGATTACCTGGAATGTGGGATTAGCAAGAAAGCACGGATGACAGTGAAGGGAAGGCCAACATATGCTTTATGGCCATTGATGATAAGGTACAATCTTCACCTTCTATTTCAAATTTCTGTGATGATGATATTGATTCTAGTGATTTGATTGTAGAACTGTATAAAGAGCTGAAAAAGGCTTCAAAAAGAAACAAAGAAATGAAATTCAAAATCAATGATTTTTCAAATGAGAATTCAAAATTATGTGTTGAAAATGATAAACTTCTTGAGACCATTAATTCCCTTACCATTGAAAAATAAGTTTTGAATACTACTATACAAAATGTATCTTTTGAAAAGAAAAAGCTTTGTAAAAAAATTATTTCTCCTGAATCAATGCTAAAAGATCATGAGTCTTTAAAAAGAAAAGTTAATGATCTTACTTTATGCATTGAGAGATTTACTAATGGAAGAGAAAATTTAAATAAACTACTTGGTTATCAAAGATCTTCATTTGTAAATCACGGTCTTGGTTTTACACATGATTGTTTTGATCCAAAACAAAAAAGGTTATTTGTTAAAGAATCTTCTCATTATAGGTCTCATACTTGTTGCACTTATTGTGGTAAGCATGGACTCAAGGTTTCTAGATGTTTTATAAAAAGAAAGATAGAAAATGGTGTTAAGACCATTTGGAAAGTCAAAGGAACTATTACTAACCCCCTTGGACCCAAGAAGATATGGGTATCAAAAATCACTCTTTCTAATTTGGTATAGGTACAATTTGCCTCAAGATCAAGTGCCACTAAATGGTTTCTTGACAGTGGCTGCTCAAGCCACATGACTGGAAATGCATCACTTGTTAGTGAGCTTCAAGCTACAAGTGAAGGTTTTGTCACATTTGGAGATAAGAAGAAAGGAAAAATACTTGGAATAGGTAACATTCGTAAAGGTTCTTTCCCTCTTATCAAGCAAGTTTTACTTATTGATGGTTTAAAGTATAATTTACTTAGTATTAGTCAATTATGTGACAATGGTTGCAAAGTTGAGTTTAAATGTGATACTTGTACTATTCTTGATAGTGCAAGTAATAAAACTATTTTTGTTGCTAAAAGAGTTAGTAATGTATATGTGTTATATCTTGATGAGCTTATTACTAATGATATTAAATGTCTTGCCATTCATGACAATGATGGATTTTTATGGCATAGAAGATTAGGACATGTGAGCATGGATTTATTGAACAAACTTTCTACACAAGAACTAGTTAGAGGATTACCAAAAATGCATTTTGATAAACCCGTCTTTGTGATGCTTGTCAATATGGAAAACAATCAAAAACATCTTTTAAACCAAATAAAATGATTTCTACCTCAAAACCTCTTGAACTAGTTCACATTGATTTATTTGGACCTATGAGGACTACTAGTCTTAGTGGTAAAAGATATGCTTATGTGATTGTTGATGATATTTCAAGATTTACATGGGTAATCTTCTTATCACAAAAAAATGAAACATTTTATGAATTTTCAAAACTTTTCAAGAAGGTTCAAATTTCTCTTGATTACAAACTGATTGCTAGTAAAAGTGATAATGGAAGAGAGTTTTGTAACCAAGATTTTACAAAATTCTGTGATGAGTATGGCATCACTCATAATTTTTCAGCTGCCAAAACACCTCAACAAAATGGTGTTGTTGAGAGGAAAAACATAACATTACAAGAAATTGCTAGATCAATGCTTTGTGAAAATTCCTTACCAAAATATTTTTGGGCTGAAGCTGTAAATGCAGTTTGCTATGTAATGAATAGAGTTTTAGTAAGACCTTTTATAAGAAAAATACCTTTTGAACTTCTATTTAATAAAACTCCATCAATTGTCTATTTTAAAGTTTTCGGCTGTAAGTGCTTTATTTTAAACACTAGTGACAATCTTGGTAAGTTTGACAGAAAACCAGATGAAGGCATATTTCTTGGCTATTCATCAAATAAAAAGGCATATAGAGTCTATAACAAAAGGACATTATGTGTTGAAGAAACTATTCATGTAACTTTTGATGAATCTAACATTTATCTTCAAAGAAGAAATGAAGATGATGTAGGTTCCTCAGTGGTTGAAAATCAAACTCAACACCAAGTACCCACATGGGAAGATCATGCCAAAGAAGAAGAAAAAGGTTCTCACATATGCCAAAAGTCATCCTAAGGAGCAAATCATTGGTGATGTCTCGCAATGAGTTACAACAAGGCGTTACTTTATTGATAATTTTGCCCTTTTATCTCATATTGAACCGAAAAATATTGATGATGAATTGTGTGATAATTTCTAGATTATTGCTATGGAAGAAGAGTTAAATCAGTTTGAGAGAAATAAAGTTTGGACTCTTGTTCCTAGACCTCATGATCATTTTGTTATTGGTACAAAATGGGTCTTTAGAAATAAGTTAAATGAACTAGGAGAAGTTGTTAGAAATAAAGCTAGACTTGTTGCTCAAGGTTTCAACCAAGAAGAAGGCATTGATTATGATCAAACTTTTGCTCCAGTGGCCAAATTAGAGTCTATAAGAATACTTTTGGCATTTGCTTGTTTTAAAGATTTTAAACTATTTCAAATGGATGTCTAAAGTGCTTTTCTAAATGGTTTTATTGAAGAAGAGGTTTATGTATAACAACCTCTTGGTTTTATTCATGAAAAATTTCCAAATCATGTTTTCAAGTTAACCAAAGCCCTATATGGACTGAAACAAGCTCCAAGAGCTTGGTATGAAAGATTAAGTGGTTTTCTTCTTTCAAAATATTTTACAAAAGGAAAAGTGGATACAACTCTTTTTATAAAAATATCTTCTAAAAATGATATTTTACTTGTGCAAATTTATGTTGATGATATTATTTTTGGTGCAACTAATACTTCCCTTTGTGAAGAGTTTGCCAAATCCATGCAAAATGAATTTGAGATGAGCATGATGGGAGAACTAAATTTCTTCCTTGGGCTGCAAATTAAGCAAGCCAAGGATGGAGTCTTCATCAATCAAGCAAAGTATACCAAGGAGCTACTGAAAAGATTTGGAATGGATCAAGCAAAAGGACTAGGCACTCCAATGAGTTCATCAACTAAACTTGACAAAGATGAGAAAGGTAAAAGTATTGATGAGAAATTATATAGAGGTATGATAGAAAGTTTACTCTATCTCACAGCTAGTAGACCAGATATTATGTTTGTTGTATGCTTGTATTCTAGATTCCAATCATGTCCTAAAGAATCTCATCTAATTTTCATCAAACGTATTTTTCGCTATTTGATTGATGCACATGACTATGGCCTTTGGGTTTCAAAAACTTCAGCTTTTGAACTTATTGGATACTCTGATGCTGACTATGCTAGATGCAAAGTTGAACGTAAAAGTACAAGTGGGCATTGTCAATTTCTTGGTAGTTGTCTTGTATCTTGGTTTAGTAAAAACAAGCTTGTGTGTCTTTATCCACTGCAGAAGCTGAATACATATCTGCAGGTAGTTGTTGTGCACGATTGTTATGGATGCATCATACCTTACTTGATTATGGTCTTAAATTCAATTGTGTGCCTATACTATGTGATAATACTAGTGCTATTAATTGGAGCATAAATCCCATTCAACATTCTAGGACTAAGCATATAGAGATAAAACATCATTTCATTCGTGATCATGTGATTAAGAAAGATATATGCTTAGAATATATAAATACAAATGATCAAATTGCTGATATATTTACAAAGCCTTTGGTTGAGGAAAGGTTCAATCACCTAAGAAGACTCTTAGGAATTTCAAGATTCAATGACTAATGTGTGTATTGAAGTTTTAATGAAAACAGGAAATTTTCAATCCAGAATTCGGATGCACTACAGAAAATTCGATCAACCGAATTTTCTAAGTGAAAGGAAACAGAGACTTTTGATCAAGAATTCAGACGCAGGGCAGAAAATTCGGTCAACAGAATTTTCTGCACTGAATAAAAAGACCAAAAATTCGGACGCAGACCTGAGAATTCAGCCGTCCAAATTTTATAGACGTGTCTATTTAATAGAAAATTTAAACAGTTTTCTCACCACTTCAACTTTCGAATTTCATATCCTTTAAAAAGGCTCTCATACCCATTCACATTCGAATCAAAATCCCTACAAAACCACACATTCTCATCCTGACTTGCCTTCACTTTTAAACTTCTAACCCTAAATCTATACCGAAAATCCTTCTCAACAAAAAATATCAATGGTGAGAACAAAGAAGCCAAATGTTGAGAAAGGGAAAGGAAAGACTAAGGAAGGAGATGGAGACTCAATCCTCAACCAACCAAGAAGAATTCGAATCCTTCAAACATTATCTACAAAGTGTAGTATTAAAAGCATAAAAAATTGTATCATATATTTGGACAACTTATAGATCATTGTTACAAGAGGTTTTTATGAAAATAGTAGTGTCAACCTTTCCTCTTGAAAATCATTTTGAAAGAAGAAAAACACTCGATTTTTCATACAAAGCTCTAGGAGCTTTTTTTAAATCATACAAAGCTTTGGATGGAGTAGCTTCTGATGTCACTTCGGGCTCTTCTTCTTCACGAGCCATGTTTATTTGTAGAATCTCAAGTTCATCAGAGGAAGATTGTGTAGAAGAGTCTGGTTCAGAGGCTTTATCTGAAGCAGAAGTTGACTCAGATTCTGTTGGGGAAGAATACTGAGTCTCAGATGGAGTTTGTTCTTGAACAACAGTGGCAGCCTGCTGAAGGAGAGTAGTCAGTGGATTCTGAATCATGGCTTGCTTGTGAACTTCCGGAGAAGGAGTAGGTGACGGTGGTTGTTGCTGTGCTTGTTTGGCTTTCAACCATTGAGCAGCATTGAAAGTACTTGGAGATGGTTTGGACCTTTCATATCCCATTGTTCCGAAAGCAGAATACTGGGTTTTGGGTGGTTGTTGAAAAGGATTTGTGAAAGGTGGAAAGAAACTAGAAGAGGCTGAAGGTATAGTAGTAGCTGGTGGAGGAGGAGAGTAAGGGGTAGACTCAACCTGTGATTTGAGATAAACAATGTATCCTTCGAGATCAGCTACCTCTTTCTGTTTTTGTCTAATGACCTCAGCAGGATTAACTCCAGGCATAGGCAAGTCATATGGAACTTGTTTCAATCTTTTCTCCATATTGACGATTAGCCTTTTGGTGGCTTCCAGATCTTGTACATGAGAATCAACTTTAATTTCAACAGTAGCAAGACGGGAATTAACCTGGGTAACTTTCTGATCTATCTGAGATAAAATCTTGTTCTGAGCAACAACATTTTCAGATTGCCAATTGAGAACATTTTCAATAGGGTTGGCTGGTGCGGTTTGTCCACTGGGAAGTATGGTAGCGGATGAATTTTGGATTTTGTGAGAATGTCTGGCATTGTCTTTGGTAAAAGGTGTAGTTTGTGGAAAGGGAGAATTGAGTGGAGGAAATTCTGTGGGTTGGAACATGCAAATGGCCGGAATAGGAGGTGATGGTTTAGGTGGTTTATAGAATGGATTGATGGGTTTGCAGCTTGGTGTTAAAGGTTTTTCTTTGGCAAGAATTTTGAGACATTTCTGGTAATAGGGATGAAGTGGTGGTTTTGGTTTAGAGGGTAACCATGTAGAAGGGACTTCTGCTATAGAAGGATCATACCTGCTGCGGGTCTGAACTATTTGAGCTCCTTGCTGGTAATCTGGATCTATGTCAGGTGCATTGGTAGAACATGGAGAAGGAGGTTGCTTCTTCTTTCTTCTTCTGCGAGAGTGATTGCAGGTGCAGTCTTCTGGATCAAGACCACATTCAAGACAGCAATTCTGACATGATTCACAAGAAGTACATCCTCCCCAATAACAATGATTGGAGAACGGATCAGTTTCAAAGACAACTGGTCGAGCATCTGGTTGGTACCACTTGATAATGTCAGGGAAGGTATCCCGGAAAGAGATAAGTGGATCTGCTGAATCTGCTGTAGCAAGTTTGTCCAGTTCAGCTTGGTGATAAGACGGAGGATTAGCAACTGGAAGTCGGATCATGGCAATCCGAGGATAAGTTTGCTTGACAGACTGGAGATGCTTATGGTCAAATTTGATGGACACAGAGCCATCAGAATTCTGGGAGATCTGAGATGAGGAAGATTCTAGAGGTTGATTTGCAGCCTCGTGGATCTTTTCATATTCTGTGATCCAAGTATCAGGTAGAAGACTGAGAAGTTCATTTTTAGGGATTTGTCTAGGGACATGGGTGCAAACTGCTGACTGTTTGTCATCTATTTTGATGAGCAAAGCATCTTCTCCACCAGGAAGGGAGAGATCTATGGCATGATTTTGGACTCGGTAGATCATCTGGTAATGTAAGGTTGTAGTAAGAGCGTCATGTACCTGGAAGGCTCCTGTAATCTGGACTTGTACCTTGAGGGCATTTAGCAAATGGGGATCCGCTAATGACATGTTGAAATTTGGGTACAGTGTGATGAATACCGTGCCTGCATTCAACGTTGCTTCAACTGTGGCTATGCAAGCATGTTGATATGCTAGAAATCGGGTATCCAAAAGGGCAACTCTGGTAACCATAGGGAGACCTTTTCTGCCATGGAGAGTAAGGGCAATACGGACAGCACCGAAGTGGAGGTGAGTGTAGCCATGTTGCTTCCATTGACGGGGAAAGTCTTCTGGAATATAAAGAGTAACAAATTGCTCTTTACCAGTAGCTATAATAGGATGTTGATCCATTTTAGAGCACTGAACATATTCACGAACAGAGGAAGGTGTCTGGCGGATGAGAGATTTAAAAGACTTCCAAGGAGAGACGATGGACTTGGCATAATTAGTATAAGGGTTCATGAAGGGTTGATTCTCAGGGGCAAACTGGGATGATGAATCTATAGTAACTTCATATAAGTAATCTAGTTTTTTAGATGCACTTTGACGGAATGAAGGAGTAGTATCTAGAGATACAGAAGAACGGGATGTTTCTGGATACATGATAGAGGAGGGTCTCTTCAACTCTAGCCTTATTTCTGATATACCAATGGCTCTGATACCAATATTAGTGATGACCTAGAAACTGGAAGTATTCGAAAGAGAATAATTTCAAAAACTCAAACCTGGAATGTCTAAGAAGGTATGACTTGGATCAACACAACGGCCAACTCTTGGGCACTCAAAGGATCCTGTCCTTTTATCTTTTAACAAACCAGGAAAGAATGAAATCAACCATTCTGAAAGGAATACTCACAATTTTTAAGTATCACCGAACAAGGATCTAAGCTAAAGCCATATCAGAAATAGAAGCAGAGAAGAAGAATATAGGAAAACTTAGAGAGACATGTTTGTAGAACACAAGGATATTATTATTCGAGAAACTCGGTCTGTCCCAACATTACAACGAAGGGCTCTTTATATAGAGCTCTAGGAAAAGTCTAGAAGGCTAAATTATTGAGCTGTGACATCACTGCTTACATAAGAGTAGCAAATGAAGTCATCGCTTAGGTCACACCACACTTATTAGCTTTAATCAGCTAGAAACAGACAACAGCACACTGGATAACAACAGTACAGAGTACTAAATATAAAAGTCTTCACAGCTGTATTCTTCTGAAGTAGTCGGTGAGGAAACATCACTATCAGTGGAGCCAGGGTCAGTGATATTGCGTTCAATAATGATGACTTGATGCAGAGCATGTGCTTTTGCTTTCTTCTTTTTCTTCTTGAGAGCATCTTTTCTGACAGAAGTGTCTGAAGTGGTCCACACAATATTACTAGAGACCAAACGTGGAAAGTTAAATCCATGTGATGGCCGAGAAGAACTGGCTGGCTGAAGATTAAAGTAGTCAAAAGGTGTTTCAGTGATTGGTTGGGAATCAGGCAAGTGTTGGAGGTATCAGGCATGAGCTATTTTGATGTTTATCTCATGGGGATGGTTGGTAGAATAGTTCCAAGAACCATAATCATCAGGCCAAATTTCTTGAGGCATTATCTTATTTTCAACAAAGAGATATTTTTGGGCCTCAGAATATTTGTGAGGGAGATCAAGAACAGTGATGGAATTGACCTGGTACAAATGAGAGTATGGGTGGACTGTGAAATCGGGAGTGATGAGTCGGTGAATATCAAAAAGGAGGAAGTGTTTCGGAAAGGTGAGAAATATATTCTTCCATTCTTCTAAAGGTTTAAACCAGGTTAAGAATTCAAGGAGAGTTGGGGTAAAGCCTTTAAGAAATGATGCTGAATTGATTTCAATGAGAATATGATATTCTTGACAGAGATACCAAAAGAACCATTTTACTGGAGTAGGAAAATCATCAGGTCAAAGAATGAAAACCTGAATAAAAGGGAAGTATGGATTAACTCCAGATGGTTTAAGGATGGATCCTCCAAATTCTCGAAAGATTTGTAACTCATAAAAATTTCTTTTTTGGATCATGGAGTCAACATAACACGGAACTGGATAATCTGGAGGAAAATCAGGAGGGACAATCGATGGTTCAGGATGAGTGGGTCGGATCATAGCTATCATGGGTTTGGTGGCAAAGGATTCAGGTCGGGAAAGGAAATCAGCCACAACATTAGATTTAACTTTGATATGTTTGACCTCAAAGGAATATTGCGCAAACCACGTTGACCATCTGAGCAGTTGAGGATTTGGGACTTGCTTCTGTTTGAACTGCAACATCTTAGGGAATGAGCTCATATCTGTTTCAACTAAGAACTTTGACCCAATGAGATAGAAACTAAATTTCTTTATCCCATTTTTGACAGCAAGGATTTCTTTGAAGGTGGAATGATAATGTATTTCTGCCGGCTTGAACCTTCCACTTGCAAATCCACAGAGATATCTGGTTCCGTTGATTTCTTCAAGTAAAATAGCACTCCAATATTTGTCGCTGACATCCGTCTGAAGTATCTTTTGACCAGTAGTTGGCAAATGCAATTGCTGAATCTTGGATACTTGTTCTTTGAGAGCAGTTACAGCTTGAGTCTGTGCTGACGTCCAAGGAGATGGATTCTTTTTGAGCATTTTGGTGAGAGGGTGAATATACTCAGAAGCTCTGGGAAGAAAGTCTCGAACATAGTTGACGACACCAAGAAACTGTTGGACTTGTTTCTGTGTGAAATTGGACTCAGGGAACTTCTGCAACTCTTCAGAAATGTGATGTCCTGGAGTGTATGTACCTGCACTAAAATGCATGCCTAGGAAAGTAATTTCCTGTGTAGCCAAGATCTTTTTTTTTTCAGAAAGCATTACGCCATAGGTTTTAACAATTTGAGCAAATTGGCGTAACAGGTTTATATGGTCATCCTTTGAAGAACTGAAAAGTAGGATGTCATCAATATAAACCAGTGCAGAGTGCAACAGTGGTTCAAAAATCTTGACCATGGCTTTTTGAAATAAAGATGGTGCAGGTTTTAATCCAAAAGGCATTACTTTCCATTGGAAATGCTGGTTAGGTATGCAGAAACCTGTTTTAGAACGTTCATCAGGATGAATGCCTAATTGCCAAAAACCAGATTTCAAATCAAATTTGGAAAACCATTTTGCACTAGAAAGTTGTGATAACAGTGTGTGCTTATGTGGTAATGGAAATTTGTCATCTTGTAGAAAATGGTTGAGAGGCTGATAATTAATTACCAGTCTCATTTTCCCACGAGCTTGTTCATCCCATTGGGAATCTGTTGGTTCAATAAGATCAGACTGAAGGAGGTCAATGCATTCTTTCGTGGCTAACTGGAGATGGTCAGGGTTCATGCCAGAATGACTGGCTTTGGTTGGATTGATATCCGCATTTTTCTTGAATGGGAGTTTAATGAAGAACTGAGGATTTTTCCATACTGGATGAGAACATTTGGTGAGGAATTCTGTATGGGATTCAGCACAAGATTGGGAAACAAGGAGTTTATGGATTTCAGTGACAGGATTAGGAGTAATTTGGTAAAGTCTTGAAATGGTACCGTATTCTCTGAACTGTTTACCAAAACGAATACCATTAGGAAGAATCTGAAACTTGTGAAGTTTACTGTATATGTCAAAACCAACAAGAATATCTTTGTCAGTTTCAGCACAACCAATCAAATGCAAACGAACTTCACATTTTGGGAAGAACTGGATGGTAATGGGGTGTTTAGTAATCAAGGATGTGTAGAATGTTTTACCATCAGCAGTTATGAATTCCTTCTTGTGTTTTGTCCAGTTTTCAGGGGGTAGAACAGATGGATTCATCATGGATACTGCAGCTCCTGTATCAAAGAAGGCTATGGCAGGAATGGGTTTATCATACTTAGAAGTTCGGATTTGAACAGGGGCTTGAGGATGTGTTTTAGAAGGTTGGATAGTGAGAATCGGAACAGAAGGTTTTTCTGGAAGTGGTGGATCGGGTTCTGGGGGAATAATGTTTGAAGGAGTTGGTTCAACTGGTTCTGCAATATGATATGACAGAGGAATCTCTTCTTCTTCAATGGCAAAGAGAGTATGTTCATCCAATTCATCTTGTTCAGAAAAGAGAGATTCAAGGTCATTGTCATCATAGACAGGGCTAACCTGTTCAATCTGAGAGATGAGGTTCTGCCTCTTCTTCTTCTGAGGACATTGTTTAGCATAATGGCCCTTTTGTTTGTAGACATAGCAATAGTCTGACTTGCTTCTGGAGCTTCTGGATGATGTGTGTTTTCTTCTAAAGTATCTCCACTTTTTCTTTGAAGATCTTCTGTCTGTAGTATGGATTTTGGAGAACTTCTTTCTTTTGGATGATTTCTTGCAGGACGACTTATTGCAGCATGATTTAATGATTAGATCTGAACGTCTGCATACTTGGTCAATCTCTTTATCACCTTTGAGATACTGCTTGATAACTTGTCGTTTGTGGCACAGATCTTCAAGGCTTTGGAGGATGGCTTGTCGGATTTGGCCAGGAGTCATACCAAGAATGGATTGGTATTTCTGTCTTATGTAAACATCAGCTCCTTGAGCTAAGGCTTGAGGGATTGAGCTGAGGAAGGCTTGTTTCAAACTAACATCTGCACCAAGAAGATAGAATAATTGAGTCATGCGTTGCAAATGTTTATCTAAATCTGACCTTTGAAAAGAATAACATTTCATTTGAAAGAATTCTTTTCGTTTTAACTCAAGATCAGAATCAGGTTCACCAAGAAAACAGTAATATAGTAATGAAGCAGCTTGATCAATTGAAGAATTTAAGAATTGAGTTCTCTCAAAATATTGAGAGTTGTAAACCAGTGCTTCAATGTGCCAGTGAATCGGGAGGTGAACTCTGTAAGGATATTTTCTGCTGTGATTCCAGTGAGTTCTCTAGTGGTCATCCAAGCATGGAACTCTTGAAACCTTACTGCCCATTTATTTGGAGGAATGTCATCCAGCTGAAATGTGAAGGTTCCTGAGGCAGTGAGTTTCTTGGATGTGTGAGATACTTCAGACGGATGTCAGCGACAAATATTGGAGTGCTGTTTTACTTGGAGGATGGCTTGTCGGATTTGGCCAGGAGTCATACCAAGAATGGATTGGTATTTCTGTCTTATGTAAACATCAGCTCCTTGAGCTAAGGCTTGAGGGATTGAGCTGAGGAAGGCTTGTTTCAAACTAACATCTGCACCAAGAAGATAGATCCAAGTCATACCTTCTTAGACATTCCAGGTTTGAGTTTTTGAAATTATTCTCTTTCGAATACTTCCAGTTTCTAGGTCATCACTAATATTGGTATCAGAGCCATTGGTATATTAGAAATAAGGCTAGAGTTGAAGAGACCCTCCTCTATCATGTATCCATAAACATCCCGTTCTTCTGTATCTCTAGATACTACTCCTTCATTCCGTCAAAGTGCATCTAAAAAACTAGATTACTTATATGAAGTTACTATAGATTCATCATCCCAGTTTGCCCCTGAGAATCAACCCTTCATGAACCCTTATACTAATTATGCCAAGTCCATCGTCTCTCCTTGGAAGTCTTTTAAATCTCTCATCCGCCAGACACCTTCCTCTGTTCGTGAATATGTTCAGTGCTCTAAAATGGATCAACATCCTATTATAGCTACTGGTAAAGAGCAATTTGTTACTCTTTATATTCCGTAAGACTTTCCCTCGTCAATGGAAGCAACATGGCTACACTCACCTCCACTTCGATGTCAGTCTCGTATTGCCCTTTACTCTCCATGGCAGAAAAGGTCTCCCTATGGTTACCAGAGTTGCCCTTTTGGATACCCGATTTCTAGCATATCAACATGCTTGCATAGCCACAGTTGAAGCAACGTTGAATGCAGGCACGGTATTCATCACACTGTACCCAAATTTCAACATGTCATTAGCGGATCCCCATTTGCTAAATGCCCTCAAGGTACAAGTCTAGATTACAGGAGCCTCCCAGGTACATGATGCTCTTACTGCAACCTTAAATTACCAGATGATCTACCGAGTCCAAAATCATGCCATAGATCTCTCCCTTCCTGGTGGAGAAGATGCTTTGCTCATCAAAGTAGATGACAAACAGTCAGCAGTTTGTACCCATGTCCCTAGACAAATCCCTAAAAATGAACTTCTCAGTCTTCTACCTGATACTTGGATCACAGAATATGAAAAGATCCACGAGGCTGCAAATCAACCTCTAGAATCTTCCTCATCTCAGATCTCCCTGCACTCCGATGGCTCTGTGTCCATCAAATTTGACCATAAGCATCTCCAGTCTGTCAAGCAAACTTATCCTCGGATTGCCATGATCCGACTTCCAGTTGCTAATCCTCCGTCTTATCACCAAGCTGAACTGGACAAACTTGCTACAGCAGATCCAGTAGACCAACTTATCTCTTTCCGGGATACCTTCCCCAATATTATCAAGTGGTACCAACCAGATGCTCAACCAGTTGTCTTTGAAACTGATCCGTTCTCCAATCATTGTTATTGGGGAGGATGTACTTCTTGTGAATCATGTCAGAATTGCTGTCTTGAATGTGGTCTTGATCCAGAAGACTGCACCTGCAATCACTCTCGCAGAAGAAGAAAGAAGAAGCAACCTCCTTCTCCATGTTCTACCAATGCACTCGACATAGATCCAGATCACAAAGCAAGGGAGCTCAAATAGTTCAGACTCAGCAGCAGTATGATCCTTCTATAGCAGAAGTCCCTTCTACATGGTTACCCTCTAAACCAAAACCACCACTTCATCCCTATTACCAGAAATGTCTCAAAATCCTTGCCAAAGAAAAACCTTTAACACCAAGTTGCAAACCCATCAATCCATTCTATAAACCACCTAAACCATCACCTCCTATTCCCAGCCATTTGCATGTTCCAACCCACGCACTTTCCTCCACTCAATTCTCCCTTTCCACAACTACACTTTTACCAAAGACAATGCCGACATTCTCACAAAATCCAAAATTCATCCGCTACCATAATTCCCAGTGGACAAACCGCACCAGCCAACCCTATTGAAAATGTTCTCAATTGGCAATCTGAAAATGCTGTTGCTCAGAACAAGATTTTATCTCAGATAGATCATAAAGTTACCCAGGTTAATTCCCGTCTTGCTACTGTTGAAATTAAAGTTGATTCTCATGTACAAGATCTGGAAGCCACCAAAAGGCTAATCGTCAATATGGAGAAAAGATTGAAACAAGTTCCATATGACTTGCCTATGCCTGGAGTTAATCCTGCTGAGGTCATTAGACAAAAACAGAAAGAGGTAGCTGATCTCGAAGGATACATTGTTTATCTCAAATCACAGGTTGAGTCTACCCCTTACTCTCCTCCTCTACCAGCTACTACTATACCTTCAGCCTCTTCTAGTTTCTTTCCACCTTTCACAAATCCTTTTCAACCACCACCCAAAACCCAGTATTCTGCTTTCGGAACAATGGGATATGAAAGGTCCAAACCATCTCCAAGTACTTTCAATGCTGCTCAATGGCTGAAAGCCAAACAAGCACAGCAACAACCACCGTCACCTACTCCTTCTCCGGAAGTTCACAAGCAAGCCATGATTCAGAATCCACTGACTACTCTCCTTCAGCAGGCTGCCACATCTCAGCCTGTCCCTCATATTGCTGTTGTTCAAGAACAAACTCCATCTGAGACTCAGTATTCTTCCCCAACAGAATCTGAGTCAACTTCTGCTTCAGAACCAGACTCTTCTACACAATCTTCCTCTGATGAACTTGAGATTCCACAAATAAACATAGCTCGTGAAGAAGAAGAGCTCGAAGTGACATCAGAAGCTACTCCCATAGTTGATGAACCAGAATCATCTCACACATCCAAGAAACTCACTACCTCAGGAACCTTCACATTTCAGCTGGATGACATTCCTCCAAATAAATGGGCAGTAAGGTTTCAAGAGTTCCATGCTTGGATGACCACTAGAGAACTCACTGGAATCACAGCAGAAAATATCCTTACAGAGTTCACCTCCCGATTCACTGGCACATTGAAGCACTGGTTTACAACTCTCAATTATGTTGAGAGAACTCAATTCTTAAATTCTTCAATTGATCAAGCTACTTCATTACTATATTACTGTTTTCTTGGTGAACCTGATTCTGGTCTTGAGTTAAAATGAAAAGAATTCTTTCAAATGAAGTGTTATTCTTTTCAGCAGTCAGATTTAGATAAACATTTACAACGTATGACTCAATTGTTTTATCTTCTTGGTGCAGATGTTAGTTTGAAACAAGCCTTCCTCAGCTCAATCCCTCAAGCCTTAGCTCAAGGAGCTGATGTTTACATAAGACAGAAATACCAATCCATTCTTGGTATGACTCCTGGCCAAATCCGACAAGCCATCCTCCAAAGCCTTGAAGATCTGTGCCACAAACGACAAGTTATCAAGCAGTATCTCAAAGGTGATAAAGAGATTGACCAAGTATGCAGACGTTCAGATCTAATCATTAAATCATGCTGCAATAAGTCGTCCTGCAAGAAATCATCCAAAAGAAAGAAGTTCTCCAAAATCCATACTACAGACAGAAGATCTTCAAAGAAAAAGTGGAGATACTTTAGAAGAAAACACACATCATCCAGAAGCTCCAGAAGCAAGTCAGACTATTGCTATGTTTACAAACAAAAGGGCCATTATGCTAAACAATGTCCTCAGAAGAAGAAGAGGCAGAACCTCATCTCTCAGATTGAACAGGTTAGCCCTGTCTATGATGACAATGACCTTGAATCTCTCTTTTCTGAACAAGATGAATTGGATGAACATACTCTCTTTGCCATTGAAGAAGAAGAGATTCCTCTGTCATATCATATTGCAGAACCAGTTGAACCAACTCCTTCAAACACTGTTCCCCCAGAACCCGATCCACCACTTCCAGAAAAACCTTCTGTTCTGATTCTCACTATCCAACCTTCTAAAACACATCCTCAAGCCCCTGTTCAAATCCGAACTTCTTAAGTATGATAAACCAGTCCTGCCATAGCCTTCTTTGATACAGGAGCTGCAGTATCCATGATGAATCCATCTGTTCTACCCCCTAAAAACTGGACAAAACACAAGAAGGAATTCATAACTGCTGATGGTAAAACATTCTACACATCCTTGATTACTAAACACCCCATTACCATCCAGTTCTTCTCAAAATGTGAAGTTCGTTTGCATTTGATTGGTTGTGCTGAAACTGACAAAGATCTTCTTGTTGGTTTTGACATATAAAGCAAACTTCACAAGTTTCAGATTCTTCCTAATGGTATTCGTTTTGGTAAACAGTTCAGAGAATACGATACCATTCCAAGACTTTACCAAATTACTCCTAATCCTGTCACTGAAATCCATAAACTCCTTGTTTCCCAATCTTGTGCTGAATCCCATACAGAATTCCTCACCAAATGTTCTCTTCCATTATGGCAAAATCCTCAGTTCTTCATTAAACTCCCATTCAAGAAAAATGAGGATATCAATCCAACCAAAGCCAGTCATTCTGGCATGAACCCTGACCATCTCCAGTTAGCCACAAAAGAATGCATTGACCTCTTTCAGTCTGATCTTATTGAACCAACAGATTCTCAATGGTCGTGTGAAGCATTCTATGTTGATAAACGGGCTGAACAAGCTCGTGGGAAAATGAGACTGGTAATTAATTATCAGCCTCTCAACCATTTTCTACAAGATGACAAATTTCCATTACCACATAAGCACACACTGTTATCACAACTTTCTAGTGCAAAATGGTTTTCCAAATTTGATTTGAAATCTGGTTTTTGGCAATTAGGCATTCATCCTGATGAACATTCTAAAACAGGTTTCTGCATACCTAACCAGCATTTCCAATGGAAAGTAATGCCTTTTGGATTAAAACCCGCACCGTCTTTATTTCAAAAAGCCATGGTCAAGATTTTTGAACCACTGTTGCACTCTGCACTGGTTTATATTGATGACATCCTACTTTTCATTTCTTCAAAGGATGACCATATAAACCTGTTACGCCAATTTGCTCAAATTTTTAAAACCTATGGCGTAATGCTTTTTGAAAAAAAATGATCTTGGCTACACAGGAAATTACTTTCCTAGGCATGCATTTTAGTGCAGGTACATACACTACAGGACATCACATTTCTGAAGAGTTGCAGAAGTTCCCTGAGTCCAATTTCACACAGAAACAAGTCCAACAGTTTCTTGGTGTCGTCAACTATGTTCGAGACTTTCTTCCCAGAGCTTCTGAGTATATTCATCCTCTCACCAAAATGCTCAGAAAGAATCCATCTCCTTGGACAATCGCACAAACTCAAGCTGTAACTGCTCTCAAAGAACAAGTATCCAAGATTCAGCAATTGCATTTGCCAACTACTGGTCAAAAGATACTTCAGACGGATGCCAGCGACAAATATTGGAGTGCTGTTTTACTTGAAGAAATCAATGGAACCAGATATCTCTGTGGATTTGCAAGCGGAAGATTCAAGCCAGCAGAAATACATTATCATTCCACCTTCAAAGAAATCCTGGCTGTCAAAAATGGGATAAAGAAATTTAGTTTCTATCTCATTGGGTCAAAGTTTTTAGTTGAAACAGATATGAGCTCATTCCCTAAGATGTTGCAGTTCAAACAGAAGCAAGTCTCAAATCCTCAACTGCTCAGATGGTCAACGTGGTTTGCGCAATATTCCTTTGAGGTCAAACATATCAAAGGTAAATCTAATGTTGTGGCTGATTTCCTTTCCCGACCTGAATCCTTTGCCACCAAACCCATGATAGCTATGATCTGACCCACTCATCCTGAACCATCGATTGTCCCTCCTGATTTTCCTCCAGATTATCCAGTTCCGTGTTATGTTGACTCCATGATCCAAAAAAGAAATTTTTATGAGTTACAAATCTTTCGAGAATTTGGAGGATCCATCCTTAAACCATCTGGAGTTAATCCATACTTCCCTTTTAGTCAGGTTTTCATTCTTCGACCTGATGATTTTCCTACTCCAGTAAAATGGTTCTTTTGGTATCTCTGTCAAGATTATCATATTCTCATTGAAATCAATTCAGCATCATTTCTTAAAGGCTTTACCCCAACTCTCCTTGAATTCTTAACCTGGTTTAAACCTTTAGAAGAATGGAAGAATATATTTCTCACCTTCCCGAAACACTTCCTCCTTTTTGATATTCACCGACCCATCACTCCCGATTTCACAGTCCACCCATACTCTCATTTGTACCAGGTCAATTCCATCACTGTTCTTGATCTCCCTCACAAATATTCTGAGGCCCAAAAATATCTCTTTGTTGAAAATAAGATAATGCCTCAAGAAATTTGGCCTGATGATTATGGTTCTTGGAACTATTCTACCAACCATCCCCATGAGATAAACATCAAAATAGCTCATGCCTGGTACCTCCAACACTTGCCTGATTCCCAACCAATCACTGAAACACCTTTTGACTACTTTAATCTTCAGCCAGCCAGTTCTTCTCGGCCATCACATGGATTTAACTTTCCACGTTTGGTCTCTAGTAATATTGCGTGGACCACTTCAGACACTTCTGTCAGAAAAGATGCTCTCAAGAAGAAAAAGAAGAAAGCAAAAGCACATGCTCTGCATCAAGACATCATTATTGAACGCAATATCACTGACCCTGGCTCCACTGATAGTGATGTTTCCTCACCGACTACTTTAGAAGAATACAGCTGTGAAGACTTTTATATTTAGTACTCTGTACTGTTGTTATCCAGTGTGCTATTGTCTGTTTCTAGCTGATTAAAGCTAATAAGTGTGGTGTGACCTAAGCGATGACTTCATTTGCTACTCTTATGTAAGCAGTGATGTCACAGCTCAATAATTTAGCCTTCTAGACTTTTCCTAGAGCTCTATATAAAGAGCCCTTCGTTGTAATGTTGGGACAGACCGAGTTTCCCGAATAATAATATCCTTGTGTTCTACAAACATGTCTCTCTAAGTTTTCCTATATTCTTCTTCTCTGCTTCTATTTCTGATATGGCTTTAGCTTAGATCCTTGTTCGGTGATACTTAGAAATTGTGAGTATTCCTTTCAGAATGGTTGATTTCATTCTTTCCTGGTTTGTTAAAAGATAAAAGGACAGGATCCTTTGAGTGCCCAAGAGTTGGCCGTTGTGTTGATCCAAGTCATACCTTCTTAAACAAAGGTTTCATCATAAACAATTCACTCTTCTTGATTGAATCCTTGGGTGACAAATCTAGATTTATTTCTTTCAGCATAAACAATTCACTCTTCTTGATTGAATCCTTGGGTGACAAATCTAGATTTATTTCTTACACCATCCTCGGATTCATTGAATTTGTTTCTAAAAACCATTTAGTTCCACTAATGGAATGATCATGAGATTTAGGAATATCCAAATGTTGTATCTTTCAAATTTATTTAATTCCTCTTGTATAGCAATAATCCAAAAATCATCACACAATGCATCATTAATACATTTAGGCTCATATGAGATAAAAGATCAAAGTTATTGATATAGTACCACCTTATTTTTAATCCTTGGGAGATATCACCAATGATTTGCTCCTTAGGTTGGCCTCTTGAATATTGTAAGTTCTTTGGATGCTCTTGGTCACCACTAGGTTGGTCATCTTGATTATGTTCAATCATTTCTTCCTCATTGGTATGATCCTCCAAAGTTGGTGCTTGAAGATGGGTTTGATAATCATTCATAGATGTACCTACATCATCTTCTTCTTTTCTTTCCAAGCAAATGTAAGATACTATATCTGGATTTCTATCAAATTTAATAAAGTTATCACAAGTATTCAAGATAAGACATTTATAACCAAACACTTTAAAAAAATGCAACTTGAGGAGTTATATAAAAGAGAACTTCAAAAGATGTTTTTCTTCAAAATGATCTTGAAAGAATTCTATTCATCATAGCATGTGTTGTTTATGGCTCCGGCTCAAAACATATTTTTGAAGAAGAATTTTCACAAAGCATAGATCTAACCAATTTTTGTAAAGTTCAATTTTTTCTTTCAATAACACCATTTTGTTGTGAGGGTTTTTGCAGTTGAAACAATTATATGAAATTCAATTTTCATCACAAATTTTGTAAAGACTTGGTTGTAAAATTATCCCATTGTCACTTCTATTGGAAATCAATTTTACACTCAAGGGAGGTTTGAATCTTTTTGAATAGTTTTAAAAATTTATGAAACACTTTATCTTTTTTTGAGCAAAGAAGACTACTAAAGTAAATATTGAGAAATCAAAAACTACTACTAAGGCATTCTTCATGTCATCAATACTAGAGTTCCTCATAAGTCCAAATCAATCCATATGAACAAGCTCAAGATGTTTTGAGGTATAAAATCATTTCATGGGTTTGAAAAATTCTTTTGTTTGTTTTCCATATTGACAAGTATCTCAAAGAAAATTTTCTCAAAACACATTTTTATCAATCCTCTAACTAAATCTTGATAGAAAAGTTTGTTCAATAAATCCATGTTCACATGATCAAAGCTTCTATGCCAAGAAAATCATTATCATAAGCAACAAGACATTCATGCTTATCAAGATAAAGAGCACATTAAAACATTTTGTAAGTAATTGATCAAAATCACAAAATATCATTTTGTCATATAATTTTGGGCGACCGAACTTATGGTCTACATCCAAACTTCAAATCCGAACATTTTGTAAAGTTTCAAAAAGATGTTTTTGGCCAAGGAAATGCATAGGTATTCAATTATAGCTATTTTAATCATTTTAGCATGACATATAATCAATTTCCAAAACATATCAACCATGAATTCAATCTCATATCATCAATCTTACCTAATCAACTTCATAGAAGCAATTGACAAGTCATGGTTGGTAAATATTCAAATCTTAACAAGAGAGATTCTCAACTGAAACTTCGCATGGTGTCATTTAACTTTTCATTCATTGTCACACCTTTGACTAATGCTAAGCAAGTTATAATTCAAATCAGCACTAAGCAACATTTGTTTAAAAAGAAGAGAGGAACCTTTACCAACATTGGTTACACCAAGAATTCTTCCTTTCTTCTTGTCTCAAAAGCAAATCCTTCACTGGTTGCTTCGACCTTGATTATGAATGAGATGTTTTCTGTTATTCTTTAAGCCAACATCATCAATATACCGCTTAGTGGAGTTTGAGTTTGAATTGAAGAATACCTGCAATGAAGGAGAGGAAGTATCCTTTGGTACCCATACTTTCTTGGGTCCGTGGGGGTTAGTAATAATTCCCTTAACTCTCCAAATGGTTTTTACACCATTCTCTACTTTTCTTTTAACATAACATTTGGTGACTTTATGTCCATGTTTTCCACATTAAGTACAACAAGTATGATGGAAGGAAGTAGAAGTAGCTCTAACAAAGAAGTTGTTATGTTTAGGCACGTTATTGACATAATTGTATCCAACACCATTTTTAGCAAGAGAAGATCTTTGAGATCCAAGTAGTTTGTCAAGATTGTCTCTTCCATTTGTAAATTTTTCAACACATGATGTAAGATCATTAATTTTCTTTTTCAAAATTTCATGATCACTAAGCATTTTTTCAAGAGAAGAAACCTTTGTACAAAGAGATTTATTTTCAAGAGATATGTTTTGTAAAGAAACATTTAAAACTTCTTTTTCAATATTTAAACAATCAATAGATTCAAGAAGTTTTTTGGTCTCACAAAATAATTTTGAATTTTCATTCAATAACTCATTAATTTTGAGTTTCATTTCCTTATTTCTTTTTGAAGCCTTTTTTAATTCCTCGTACATTTCAACAAATAACTCATTAGGATTATCAATATCATCATCACAACAAGTAGAAGTAGAAGAAGTGGATTGTACCTCGTCATTTATTGCCATAAAGCACATATTGGCTCTTTCCTCATGTGTTACTTGAAGAAGTCTCCACATATCGTGAGCGGTGTCGCATTCATTCACTCGATTGTATTCATTCACGTCCAATGCACAACTCAAGATGTTCATTGCTTGGTAGTTTAAAGTTATCTTTCTTGAATCATTCTCATCAAGTTCCTCCATAGGCTTTACTTCCTTTGTAATTCCATCAGCCTTTATTCTCATAGGCACATAGGGACCTTTCTCAATGATACTCCACAAATCAAAGTTAATAGAACAAATAAAAATTCTAATTCTAGATTTCCAAAGTGTATAATTAGAACCATCAAGCAAAGAAGGTCTATTTGTAGATGAACCTTCCATATAAGGCAAACTTGATAAACTAGCCATATAATCTTTACTTCTAGGTTGTTAGACCTTAAAAAGAAGACCTAGCTCTGATAACAATTGAAAGACCTAAGAGGGGGGTGAATTAGGTCTTTGGCTAATTATCAAAAAACTTTTCCCTTTTTGCAAATCCTTTGCCGTAATAAAAGCTTTTCTTCAGTTCACAAGCTCTAAGTTTATATGTGATTTAATGGTTGAGACAATATGATCAACTAATAACACCACAACCAATCAATCAACAATTAAGAACAAATAATATTAACACAAGTATGTAAACAAGTAAAGCTATAAACAAGTGAACACACGATTTATAGTGGTTCGATCTTTCCAAGATCTACATCCACTACCTTAAGTCCACACTCAAGGATTTCAACCAATTAACTATATGCTTAATCCAAGCAATTACACAAGAGGCTCACCCTTCAATGGGTTTTACCACAACAAACTCTTTTCAATATAATAAACCAGGCTCACTCTTATCACTAAGAGTTTTATGTCACTAGACAACCTAGACAAATCTAATCCAAGGCTCACCCTCACCAATGGATTTTACACAAACAACCTTGATTAATCTAGTCTATGGCTCACCCTCCACAAGGGTTTTATGTCTCTTGACAACCTTGTATCAACCACAACAATAATATAAAGATAGAGTTTAGATGTTACCAACAATTCTTGGTAGATGAATACAATTGATAGTACCACTTAACTTCTTACCTTTGGAATCTTGAATTTCAATCATTGAGCACAAGGCAATTTGAGAGCTTTTGATATAATTTTGATGTAAAACAAGTTAGAGCTTCAAGGATTTTGAATGTTCAAAAGTTGTTTCAAAAATCTGGAGTTTGTGGCTTTTATAGATTTGAAAATTTGGCTTTAACAGTAATAAAACGGCTAGTAACGGCTAGTTTCAGCAAAATTCGGACGACCGAATTTTGCCAACTGTGTCCGAATCTTCTTCCAAATTTCTCTGGAAAAATAGTGTCACTGTTCATTGTACAGTACTGTTATCATGAATAGTGTCACTGTTCACAATGAGGAGTCGATACTGTTCACATGAATAGTGTCACTGTTTAAGTGAATAGTGGGTCCTGTTCATTGTGCAATAAAATTCGGATGACCGAATTTTTCATCCTGCGTCCGAATCTTATATCCGAATTTTTCAAACTTTGTCAAAACATGTTCAAATCAATTCTAACAAGTTGGAAAACCTTCTAGCCTCAAAGATAAGTCATTAGAGACCTTTTAAGTGCAAAAACTGTTAGCCCTAAGGGCAAATCATGTAGTTTTGATAAATGACAAATATTGATGAGGACTAATATGCATGTCATTTGTGTGATAGGATTGTTGGATTAAGAAGTATGAAGTCTCATTGCCTTGGAGCTAGCAATGCATGAACAACTCAAATACGTCAAAGTGATTAAAGATTGAAGAGTTTGTTCAAGATTAATGAAGGCTTTGAAGACATGAAGTGTAGGTGACATGTGGTTAATAGGTAAATATTGTAAACCCTACACTCTTAAGTCTTGGAATCTATGAGTTGCAATTGAGAGCACAAAACTTGATTTAAATGGTTTCAATGGTTTTGAACTTACCTAAATTATCAAGTTTTCATAAATGGTTTTTGCACATAAAAGATCTTTAATGACTTATCTTTGAGGCTAGAATATTTTTCAACTTGTTTGAATTGATTTAAACATGTTTTGACAAAGTTTGAAAAATTCGGATGCAAATTCGGTCATCCGAAATTTTTCTGCACTGTGAATAGTAATACTATTTACGTGAGCAGTAACACTGTTCACATGAACAGTGCCTACTATTCTTCCAGAGAAATTCGGAAGAAAATTCGGACGCATGGAGAAAAATTCGGTCGTCCGAATTTTGTGAATAGTGCATACTAGCCGTTTTATGGCTGTTTAAACTGATTTTTGAATTCTATAAAAGCCATAAACTCCAGATTTTTTAGAAGAACTTTGAACTAAACAAATCCCACATTCTCTAACTTGTTTTACATCAAATTGAATTGAAAAGCTCTCAAATTGCCTTGTGCTCAAAGGTGTACATTCAAGATTCCAAAGGCAAAGTGTAAAGGTGAAACATTGTGTAAAAATCTACCTACAAGTGGTAACATCTACACATTCTTATCTTCTTATTAAATTGTGTTATTTTCTACTAGCTCATTTGCAAGGTTATCTTGTGACATAAAACCCTTTTGTGTTAGGGTGAGTCATAGACTAGATTAATCAAGGTTGTAGTGTAAAACCCGTGTGAGGGTAAGCCTTGGATTAGATTAGTCTTGAGGTTGTCTTTAGATATAAAACCCTTGTGGAAGGGTGAACCTTGTTTGTATAATTACTAGAAGAGGTTGTGAGTGTAAAACGATAGTGTGGTTAGCCTCTTATGTAATTATTGAACTTGAGCATATAGTGGATTGGTTGAAATCCTTGAGTGTGGACTCAAGGTAGTGGATGTAGATCTTGGAGAGATCGAACCACTATAAATCGTGTGTTCATTTTCTTATAGCTTTATTTATTTACATGCTCATGTTATTATTACTTATTGATTGTTGTTGATTGATTGGTTGTAGTTTGATGATATTGTCTTAACCATCACATCACATATAAACTTGAAGCTTGTGGAATTAAAGAAGAGCTTTTATTAAGGCAAAGGATTTTCAAAACAACGAAAAGATTTTGATAATTAGCCTAAGACCTAATTCACCCCCTCTCTTAGGTCTTACAATTGGTATCAGATCAAGGTCTTCTTTTTAAGGTTTAACAACCTAGAAGTAAAGATCATATGGCTAGTTTATCAAATTTGCCTTATATGGAAGGTTTCTCCACAAATAGACCACCTTTGTTTGATGGAACAAATTACACATTTTGGAAATCTAGAGTTAAGATATATATTTGTTCTATTAACTTTGATTTGTGGAATATTGTTGAGAACGGTCCTTACATACCAATGAAAGTGAGAATTGATGGAGTTACTAAAGAGCCAAAGTCTATGGACGAATTTGATGAGGGTGACTCAAAGAAGATGACAATGAATTACCAAGCCATGAATATCTTGAGTTGTGCACTGGATATGATTGTGTACGATCAAGTGAGTGAATGCGACACCGCTCATGATATGTGGAAACTACTTCAAGCTACTCATGAAGAAGAAAGAGTAGATGTATGCTTTATGGCAATAAATGATGAGGTACAATCCACTCCTTCTACCTCTACTTATAGTGATGATGATATTGATAATATTGATGATCCTAGTGAATTACTTGTTGAGATGTATGGAGAATTAAAAAAGGCTTCAAAAAGGAATAAGGAAATGAAAATCAAAATTAATGATTTATTGAATGAGAATTCAAAATTATTTTGTGAAAATAAAAAGCTTCTTGATTCTATTGAATGCTTGAATATTGAAAAAGAAGTTTTAAATGTCTCTTTGCAAAACATGTCCCTTGAAAATAAGATTCTTTGTGAAAATATTTTGTCTCTTGAAAGAATGCTTGTTGATCATGAGACTTTGAAAAAGAAGGTTTATGAACTTACATCATGTATAGAAAAATTTACAAAAGGAAGGGACAATCTTAATAAAATTCTTGGAGTTCAAAGATCTCCTCTTGTCAAAAATGGTCTTGGTTATGATTATGTAAATAATGTGCCTAAATACAACAACTTCTTTGTTAGAGCTACTTCTACTTCCATGCATCATACTTGTTGTACTTATTGTGGAAAACATGGACATAAAGTCACCAAGTGTTATGTTAAAAGAAAAGTAGAGAATGGTGTAAAAACCATTTGGAGAGTTAAGAGAATTATTACTAACCCTCACGGACCCAAGAAAGTATGGGTACCAAAGGATACTTCCTCTCCTTTATTGAAGGTGCATTTTAATTCAAACTCAAGCACCACTAAGCGGTACATTGATGATGTTGGCTTAAAGAATAACAGAAAACACCTCATTCGTAATCAAGGTCAAAGCAACCAATGAAGGATTTGTTTTTGAAGAAAGGAAGAATTCTTGGAGTAATCAATGTTGGTAAAGTTTTCTCTATTCTTCTTAAACAAGTTTTGCTTATTGATGATTTGAACTATAGCCTGCTTAGCATTAGTTAATTGTGTAACAATGAATAAGAAGTTGAATGCCAAAATGTGAAATTTCAGTTAAGAATGCTTTTAGTCAAGTTTTGAAAATTTGCCAACCATGACTTGTCAATTCTTCTCTGAAGTTGATTAGGTAACATTGATGATATGAGATTGAATTCATGGTTTATATGTTCTTGAAATTGTTTATATGTCATGATAGCTATGATTGAAGATATATTCATTTTCTTGGTCAAAAATATCTTTATGAAACTTTACAAAATGTTTGGACTTGAAGACCATAAGTTCGGTCATCCGAACTTGTATGACAAAATTATATTTTGTGATTTTGATCAATTACTCACAAAATTTTTCAATGTGTGTTTTATCTTGATAAGCATGAATGTCTTGTGGATTATGATAATGGATTTTCTTGGCATAGAAGATTTGGTCACGTGAGCATAGATTTGTTGAACAAACTTTCCTCTCAAGATCTAGTTGGAGGATTGCTAAAAATATGTGTTGAGAAATTTATCTTTGAGAAACTTGTCAATAGGGAAAACAAACAAAAGAATCTTTCAAACCCATGAAAATGCTTTTAGACCTCAAAAAATCTTGAGCTTGTTCATATAAATTGATTTGGACTTATGAGGAACTCTAGTATTGAGGACTTGAAGTATGCATTAATAGTAGTTGATGATTTCTCAATATTCACTTTAGCATTATTCTTTGCTCACAAAGATGAAGTGTTTCATAAGATTTTAAAACTATTCAAAAAGGTTCAAACCTCCCTTAAGTGCAAATTGATTTTCATTAGAAGTGACAATGGGAGAATTTTACAACCAAGTCATTACAAAATTTACTTTGAAAATTGAATTTCATATAATTGTTTCAATTGAAAAAACCCCCACAACAAAATGGTGTTATTGAAAAGAAAATTTGAACTTTGTAAAAATTGGCTAGGTCCATGCTTTGTGAAAATTCTTCTTCAAAAATATTTTTAGTCCAAAGTCATAAAGATCACATGCTATGATAAATAGAATTCTCTTAAGATCATTTTGAAGAAAAACATCTTTTGAATTCTCTTTTATAGAATGACTCAAATTGCACATTTTAAAATGTTTGGTTATAAATGTCTTATCTTAAATTCTTGTGATAACTTACTTAAATTTGATAGAAAACTGAATATTGGTATATCTCTTAGCTATTCTTCTAACTAAAAGGCATATAGATTTTATAATGAAAAGAACCTTATATGATGAGGAAACCATTCATGTTTCTTTTGATGAATCTTACATTTATTTGGAAAGAAGAGATGAAGATGATGTAGGTACATCGATGAATGACTATCAAACCCATCTTCAAGCACCAACTTTGGAGGATCATACCAATGAGGAAGAAATGATTGAACAAAATCAAGATGACCAACCTAGTGGTGACCAAGAGCTCCCAAAGAACTTAAGATACCCAAAGGGCCACCCTAAGAAGCAAATCATTGGTGATATCTCCCAATGAGTAAAAATAAGGCGGTATTTTATCAATAACTTTATTCTTTTATTGCATATGAGCCTAAAAGTATTGATGATGCCTTGTGTGATGATTTTTGGATTATTGCTATGCAAGAGGAATTAAATAAATTTGAAAGAAACAAAATTTTGGATATTCTTAAATCTCATGATCATTCCATTATTAAAACTATTTTTTTTAAAATAAACTTATTGAATCCGTAGAAGTTGTTAGAAACAAGGTTAGACTTGTTGCCTAAGGATTCAATCAAGAAGAGAAAATTGATTATGATGAAACTTTTGTTCCGATTGCTAGACTTGAGTCCATAAGAATGCTTTTGACTTGTACTTGTTTTAAGTTATTTGAAATGAATGTCAAAAGTGCTTTTCTAAATAGTTTTATTGAGGAAGTGGTTTATGTGGAACAATCACCCGGTTTTGCTCATGAAAAGTTTCCTAACCATATTTTCAAACTATCCTAATTTTTTAATGGTTTAAAACCAGCTTTTACAATTTAGTGTGAAAGGTTGAGTAGTTTCCTTCTTTCAAAAGGATTTTCAAGAGGAAAAATGAAACTACCCTTTTTATAAAATCCTCATGCAACAATGATCTATAACTTGTCCAAATATATGATACAATTTTTTGTGCTTCTAATACTTCACTTTGTGATGTGTTTTCCAAGTTGATGCAAAGTAAATTTAAAATGAGCATGATAGGAAAACTCAATTTCACCTACAAATCAAGCAAACCAAGGATGGCACTTTTATGAATCAAGTTAAGGTATAAGCACTTCCATAAGTTTATCAACTATGCTTGACAAGAGTAAAATGGTTTCATAGGAGTAGTCAACTCTATTTGACAGCAAGTAGAACCAATATTATGTTTGACATGTGCTTGTGTGCTAGATTTCGTATTGTCCTAATGAGTTTCATTTGATTGCTATTAAACACATTCTCTATTACCTTATTGATACTCTAAGTGATTATGGTCTATATTTCAAATGTGTGCCTATGTTATGTGATAACAGTAATGCAATAAATTTGATCATCATACTATTCAACAAACTAGGACAAAGCATATAGAGATCACTCTACTAAGGGTAATACTTGTTTGAAGCATGTTTTCACTAATGAACAAATTAATGATATCATTACTAAGCCATTGGCCGAAGAAAGGTTTGTCCAATCTTAGAAGAAGCTTAGGAATTTCAAAATTCAATAACTAATGAGTGTATTCAAGTGTTGTAGCTCCAGGTGAGGACACTAAAGCCAAGCATGGGAAAAGGAAAGGGAAAAGCCAAAGAAAGAGAAGAAGGATCAGTGATCAATGAACTAAGGAAAGTTCATATTTTGCAAAGCATGTCATGGCTAGATAGATTTGTCCCAGTGGAGGCTGCTGCTGAATTTGATGATTGGACAAAAAGGAACGATATGGTAAATCCAAATCACAAGGTGGATGTCATCAAACTATTCAAAATGGGTAATATTACTTTCATTTTTAAATGATGTGAGCTGGACTGTTTGTTTGTGTTTGATGAATGCTATTACCTTCCTTAGTTTATGAAGTTTATGCAAATATTAAGGAAGAAAGAGTTGAGCAAGTTGGTAATAAAGCTATTCAGTGGTATTCTTCAAGAATATCACAAGTTGATTTTTGAGATTGATAATGCATTGCTCAATAGAATTTGTGATGTTGAGGATGTTGGGTTTAGGCATTATTCTTCTAGGGAACATTGTTTTATATGTAAGTTATACTCACTTGTAAGGATTGAAAATGCTTATACAAATGGTAGAAGCTTCAAGACTAGAAAGGAGTGAGAGAGAGAGATAAAAAAATAAAAAAAAAAATTTATGCTAGTGAAAGAATTTTGCATCACATGCTTACTACCTTGATTATAGCATACTTTAAACACAAATATTCTGTTGATAATATGTATGTTGTAATTATGCTAGCCATGCATAAGAAAAGAAAATTGAATTTTGGATATATATACATAGTGCTAAAGAATATAATGGCAGCTAGAAGAACCGAGCATTAGCCATTGTCGTATGGAAAGTCTTTGACAGGAATTTTCAAGTATTTCCAAGTGAAAATTGCTTTCTAGTGGTTTACCAATAAAGAGTGAAGAAGTCTACACCAACAACTCACTAAACAAAATTCCTTGGATACTTGATGATGATAATGTATGAATGGCTAGAAGAGAAAATCCTCTAAGGGTGATAGAAGAGATGCTAGCGATGATGAAGAAAAGAAGGAAGAAGAAAATGAGGAAGAAGAAGAGGATAAAAAGGAAATCCTTGCTGGAGAAAGGAAACCTAAAATGAGGCATGAGTCATCTAGTGAGGGGGAGCAACCCCACAAAAAGAAGTCTATTTGAAGAGGTACTCTCTATTGAAGGAAAAGAAGTTGAAGATGAAAATCTCACTAGAGGTGATACCATAGTTGCCAAGGTGTTTCAAGAAATATTGGACAACCATATAGAGGAAATGAAGAAGATGGACAAATTCTTCAAGTCTTTTTGCTCTGATAATTCTTGGCAAATTTGATGGTTTAGAAGCTAGAGTCAAGAATATGGAAGAAGACTTGAGAAAGATTTCTCAAGTGGTTTTAAATGGTGCACGTTCCTATAAAGCCCAAGAGAACAAGCAAGAAGAAGGAGGTGAAGGAAGTTTAACAAAGTCAAAGCACAAATCCATCACCAATATCCTTCAGCCAAGGGAGGAAAATGTGGTTCAAAGAAAGAAGATCCAAAGACCCTCTCAAATTGGTAGCTTTCCAAAGCAGAACTACACGAGTAAGGAGTCAACAAATGAAGGACCCCATCATATAGAGCTCAAGGGAGACATGGCAATCATAACAAACAAATTTGGAAGTGAAGACCATGAAACGCATCCAAGACTAAGCCTTTCTATCCCTAAACTCTATTTTGATGCTTATTTTAGTTTATTCCTTGATGCACATGTTATATTTTAATATTAAAATTTACTTGTGCATTTCTAGTCATTATAATGATTTGAAGCTCAATATGTGAAATCTCTGTGATAAGAGCTTCTTTTGTTTCACTTTTGTTGTCTAAGTACTCTCACCCCAAGTTTAATTGCTGATAAAAAGGGAGAGAAGAAGTCGATTTATTATTGTTAAGATGCTACATAATGATTATTGCTGTTAGGATGATAATTATTTGACTAGAACTATACTGTTTATAAGAGTTGGTCAATACATTGCTAAATTGCCAAATGAGAGTTGATCAATATACTGCTTATATGTGATACATGTTGTCTCATTTTCATTAACCCCATCTTTGAGTGATGACAAAAGGGGGAGAAGAAATGGGATGACAAAATGTGTGAAAATGTGAAATAGCAGTGGAATTCCTCATGCATGAATAGAAAATGTGTGAATTTTCTGAAAATCCATGCATATGTCAAGGGGGAGAAAGAACAAAATATGCTATGTGTTTGTTGTACTGCAATTGCTTGATGTAATTGTGATGTGTAATGTAAATATGCTATGAATGTGTACTATGAAACTAATTGGTTGCATTTGAAATTTAAAATGATTGTTTTCTGAGATTTTGAAATGGTTAAGTTGGGATTGTGAAGCTTTTATCATGGTTCTTGACTTGACCTATGACTTTACATTACATCATGAAAACAATTAAATACATGAGTTTTGTGGTTTTGCAAAGCTAAACTAAGTGCTATTGTAGCTATACATATTTGAGTACTTCTATAGTTCATTTGAAAATGAAAAATCACCTTTTCAACTTGTTTCCAAAAATTTGGACTTGAAATTCGGATGCAGACCAAAAATTCGGACGCATCAAGATCTTCTTGTCAAAAATGTCTTTTCTGTTGTTCAAATTGTTTGAAAACTGTTTTAATCCTTTCTATCATATTTGAACAATCTTAGAAAAGCTTATTTTCAAAAATTAAAGTTGTTATCTCACATATTTTACATTTTGGATTTAAAATCTTAAAATTCGGATGCATGATTCAAAATTCGGATGCATGTTTTAAAAATTCGGATGCATCCATATTTTGTTACCAAAATGTGCTCTTTTGTTGTTCAAATTGATTCAAATATATTTTAATCTCTTCCATTATGTTTGAACAACCTTAGGAACACTTTATTTCACTTTAAACATTCATTATATTGAATTTATTGCAGTTTGGACTTAATATTTAAAAAATTCGGATGCATGTTCTGAAATTTGGATGCATGCATCTTTTGTTGCCAAAATGTGCTCTATTGTTGTTCAAATTGATTCAAACTTGTTTTAATCTCTTCCACTATGTTTGAACAACCTTAGAAAAGCTTATTTTCAAAAATTGAAGCTTTCATTTCACTTATTTTATAATTCGGACTTGATATGTCAAAATTCGGATGCATAGCATCTCAAGTCCAAACTTGTTCAAAAATGAGCACAATCTAAGGGGGAGCAATATTAATCTTTTCTGACCTTTAATACCTCTCTTAGAAGTTGTCGTAATGATTAAATGCTATATCTTCTATCCTAGTTGTTGGAAGGAAGGAGGCAAATGGAGGTTGGTTGGGTCATAGGCTCATATTGAGCCATTTGAATGTCAATGTGCTAAATTGGTTATCTTCTATCATTGACATCAATACTTCTTTGTACTACATTGTTTAAATCCATCACATTTTGCATCAAAGTTTGTCATCATCAAAAAGGGGGAGATTGTTAGCCCTAAGGGCAAATCATGTAGTTTTGATAAATGACAAATATTGATGAGGACTAATATGCATGTCATTTGTGTGATAGGATTGTTGGATTAAGAAGTATGAAGTCTCATTGCCTTGGAGCTAGCAATGCATGAACAACTCAAATACGTCAAAGTGATTAAAGATTGAAGAGTTTGTTCAAGATTAATGAAGGCTTTGAAGACATGAAGTGTAGGTGACATGTGGTTAATAGGTAAATATTGTAAACCCTACACTCTTAAGTCTTGGAATCTATGAGTTGCAATTGAGAGCACAAAACTTGATTTAAATGGTTTCAATGGTTTTGAACTTACCTAAATTATCAAGTTTTCATAAATGGTTTTTGCACATAAAAGATCTTTAATGACTTATCTTTGAGGCTAGAATATTTTTCAACTTGTTTGAATTGATTTAAACATGTTTTGACAAAGTTTGAAAAATTCGGATGCAAATTCGGTCATCCGAAATTTTTCTGCACTGTGAACAGTAATACTATTTACGTGAGCAGTAACACTGTTCACATGAACAGTGCCTACTATTCTTCCAGAGAAATTCGGAAGAAAATTCGGACGCATGGAGAAAAATTCGGTCGTCCGAATTTTGTGAATAGTGCATACTAGCCGTTTTATGGCTGTTTAAACTGATTTTTGAATTCTATAAAAGCCATAAACTCCAGATTTTTTAGAAGAACTTTGAACTAAACAAATCCCACATTCTCTAACTTGTTTTACATCAAATTGAATTGAAAAGCTCTCAAATTGCCTTGTGCTCAAAGGTGTACATTCAAGATTCCAAAGGCAAAGTGTAAAGGTGAAACATTGTGTAAAAATCTACCTACAAGTGGTAACATCTACACATTCTTATCTTCTTATTAAATTGTGTTATTTTCTACTAGCTCATTTGCAAGGTTATCTTGTGACATAAAACCCTTTTGTGTTAGGGTGAGCCATAGACTAGATTAATCAAGGTTGTAGTGTAAAACTCGTGTGAGGGTAAGCCTTGGATTAGATTAGTCTTGAGGTTGTCTTTAGATATAAAACCCTTGTGGAAGGGTGAACCTTGTTTGTATAATTACTAGAAGAAGTTGTGAGTGTAAAACGATAGTGTGGTTAGCCTCTTATGTAATTGTTGAACTTGAGCATATAGTGGATTGGTTGAAATCCTTGAGTGTGGACTCAAGGTAGTGGATGTAGATCTTGGAGAGATCGAACCACTATAAATCGTGTGTTCATTTTCTTATAGCTTTATTTATTTACATGCTCATGTTATTATTACTTATTGATTGTTGTTGATTGATTGGTTGTAGTTTGATGATATTGTCTTAAACATCACATCACATATAAACTTGAAGCTTGTGGAATTAAAGAAGAGCTTTTATTAAGGCAAAGGATTTTCAAAACAACGAAAAGATTTTGATAATTAGCCTAAGACCTAATTCACCCCCCCCTCTTAGGTCTTACAATTGGTATCAGATCAAGGTCTTCTTTTTAAGGTTTAACAACCTAGAAGTAAAGATCATATGGCTAGTTTATCAAATTTGCCTTATATGAAAGGTTTCTCCACAAATAGACCACCTTTGTTTGATGGAACAAATTACACATTTTGGAAATCTAGAGTTAAGATATATATTTGTTCTATTAACTTTGATTTGTGGAATATTGTTGAGAACGGTCCTTACAAATCCACAAATCCTATCACACAACATGCAAGCATATTAGTCCTCATCAATATTTGTCATTAATCAAAACTAATCATAACTAAATGATTTGCCCTTAGGGCTAACAGAAAGGTTCTCATAATTTGGAGGTCTCTCTTTTTAAATTGTTGACCTCTTGCAAAGCAAAGAGCACATTCCGCACTGGAATAGAAGTTCAAAAATAGCTTTTAGCCTGAACATAATTGGCCAACAACTTTGCACGCAAAGAATCCTAAATCAGGTAAAGTTATGTTGCACAAATTCGATCTTCTTGGCTATAAAGGTAATTGTCTCTCCATCAGAGCTTACTCCAATCTAGTATAATGAATCACAAGTTAACTTGGTACACTTAAAGGACTGGCAAGTATGATCTCCTTTACAGTGTAGAAACAGTGATTCACTAGCATTATTTCAACTTTTCATTTTGGACCCTTCTGATAAGATCAGAAATAGCATAAAGGAGCTACTGAATTTGGAGGCAAAGAGTATAGGTAATTCAAAAGAAGTTCTATGCTTGCTAACTCAAGTGGGGAACTTTGGAAATGAATTGGAGTTGGAAAAGTAAAAGAGTTGGTCTTGCATTTTCTAGGATTCAAAGATAATTTTGACACTTCAAGAATAAGGAAATGGCCTTCATGAAATTTGAAGAAGTCATCTTTAAGTTTCTGGATGATATAGCTTGTTCATTACCAAGTTCATTTGTTCCTTAAAATTTGTGGCTTAAAATTATTTTTTAGGTTTTTGGTCCAATTAGCACACTCCTTTAAAGATTGGCCATGGCATGAGTTCTAGAAATCCAATGTGGCTAAGTGAGAGCATTAGCATGATTTTCCAATGTGCCTATGTATTGATAAACTTTGTTAAAAACTTTTTACACCATTTTTGAGGTCAAAAGAAAATGTTGACATTCCATCAATGAATATCTTAAATCACATGTTTTCTTTGGGTTATAAAAGATGATTTTTGAAAAAGTTAATTTGTATTTTCTAAATGCAAGTCGGCCAAAGCATCATAGCTTCACATTATCTGTCATATCCACCCATAGGGCTTTATTACAATGAAATCCTTTGTACTCAAGTTTCTTAAGAGAGTGAAGAGAAAAATCTTAGCAACCATCGTGAAAAATAGAGTACAAAGCATGAGTTTAGCAAAGGGAAGTAAGCAAAAGTTGCAATCTTCATTCTTTATCTTTACAAGGTTCACAAGCACTCGTTCAAGCTTGTACCAGTATAACCAAGAAGTTTTTGTTTGGGAAATAGTTCATAGATCTATTTAAAACCTAGGGAATATAGTTACTAAGTCTATTGAAAATCTAGAGATTAAGTAGTTTGCTAATCCATTGAAAATCAGTGTACAACTTCTCAATTTTGAATGAAACTTTGAATTGCAATAAAGTCTTGATCTCTATTCATGAATTGAGATTGTGTTAGTGGAATATTTGAGGTGAGATCGTCAAGGAGTGGATGTAAGGAATTTGTCAAACCACTATAAAATTCTTAGTGTTCTTTCCTTCTTGCTTTACTTTATTTTACACATTTTCTCATTATATTCTCTATGTATCTTTAATTAAGAAAACATGTCCTTTTTGCAAGAAGGATTAAGTTGAAAATAAGCCTTCCAATTTTTGGAAAGTCATGTTGAGGTTGTGATCTTCATTGAGATATAATCTTTACCTAGCACAAACTATTTTTAGAGTAAAACTAACTTGATAACTTTTTGAAAATCACTTTTGATCTCATTTGCATTGTTAATGATTAGTGAGGCTTCTCAGAAACATAATTTCTTATCTCACAGGAACTTATACATAGAATTTAGTAAATATCTACAATCAGTTATCTAAGTTATTTTCGCATTAGTACTAATTCTCTATGAGAAATTAGCTTGATACTTGACCTGGACATATGTTTTAATCATTAGCCTATTAAAAGATTAGTTCTTTGATTTAACTCAAGAAAACTTTTGGTATTCTATTGCTGCATTTTAAAAGGTCAATTTTTGTTAGAGTATAATTCTTCCCCACTTGGACACTTTTTGGCACCTACAATTAGTATCATAACTTCTCTTTTTTATCCTAAATGTTTAACCAACTAAAGAGCATTCATAGCTAGTATGTCTGAGGTTGTTGGTTGTGGCTTACCAAACAGATAGTCAATTTCTTGTGTCACCTATTTAGTGGCTGACAAGTTTGGCATACAAGTACACAGTTATCAAGAGGTTGGCCGATCCTGAGCTAAGAGGTTTAACTATGAAACAGTCACAAATGGTACAAAGTCATCAAAAGAGCTATGTCAATAATTGTTGACAAGATCAAAGAAGCAACTTGGGAGACCTAACAGTATCTACAATGAGTGTCATGAACTTTTATAAGGTATATTGTAAATTTCGAGGACAAAATTTCTCTTATGAGAGGAGATTTGTGATAGAAGGAGAAACTTTATACAGTCTTTAGACGTAGATGTTGGAATGTTATTGACCACGACCGTATCATTCCCAAAACTATTGTTAAGGACGTTAAGACTGTCAAGCCAAAATATGAATACTTTGAAGCTAATTGAAAATGCATTTAAATTAATGTTAGAGCTTTAAATATTCTTCACTGTGCTTCTAATGTGAATGAATATAATAAAATCTCTGCTTGGAAATCTACTAAAGAAGTTTGTGACAAACTTAAAGTTACCTTCGACTTCAAGAAAACTAATCACATTAAAGAATCAAAAAATCAACATGCTATAGGAAGACTTTGAAATATTCTCTATGAAATTGAATGAGAACTCACTAAGATGAACAACAGGTTCACATACATTGTGAACTCACTAAAATCTCTAGGTAAAGAACTAATTGAGGATTCAAGCTCCATGTGTGAAGTGTAAGAAGAAAGCACTATAAAGGTAAATATCTATCCAATGGCTGCCTTGGAAACTAGTGAATGCACCAACAACAAAGACAGACAAGAAAGAAGAAAATCAGATTGAAAAAATAGAACAAGAGGTGTGCCTCAAAAGTAAACCAGTTAACAACAAATGCTACATAGCACTTGCTCAAAGCATATGATAGATGACAGGAAAACGTTCACCCAACCAAAGGTGAAGAAATCTAGAATTGTTAGCTGTGGTGACAATCACCCAACCAAAGGTGAAGAAATCTGGAATTGTTATCTTTGGTGACAAAAACAAAGGAAAAATCATTGGGACTGGAACAGTTTTGAAATACCTAAGAGGGGGGTGAATTAGGTATTTGACTAATTTTCGCAAATTCAAATCTTTTATATGTATAGACCAATTACAGATGATATGAATAAGAGAGAAACAAATTATGGCAAAGCAGTATAAGAAATGTAAACAAATGAACACAAACTATTTATAGTGGTTCGATCCTCAAGATCTACCTCCACTACCTTAAGTATACACTTAAGGATTTCAATAACTCTACTATGTGCTCAAGTTCACAGATTACAAGAGAGGCTCACCACACTTTGGTTTTACACATACAACCTCTTCTAGTAATTTTTACAAACAAGGCTCACCAACCTATGGTTTTATATCTCAAAAAACCTTGAATCACAACTTCAAGGATCACCCTTATCTAAAGGGTTTTATGTTATCAAGATAACCTTGCTAGAGCTAGTAGATCAACACAATTGAATAAGTAAAGAAGAGTGTGTAGATGTTACCAGTTGTTGGTAGAATTTACACAAAGTTGTACCTTCACACTTTGATGTCTTTGGATTGATCAATTGAATGCACAAGACATAAGAGAGCTTAAGAAATGTTTGCTAAATAGTTTTGAATGCTTGGAGTTTTCAAGATTTCAAGAGTTACAAAAATTTGCATGTTTATAGCTTTTATAGAATTTGAAAATCTGTTAAAACGTTCATAAAACGTCTAGAAACAGCTAGTTTCGGAAAATTCAGACGACCGAATTTCTTGGCTGCGTCCGAATCTTCGTCCGAATTTCTCTGGATGAATAGTAACCATGCTGAGAACAAAAATTCGGACGACCGAATTTTTTGCTGCGTCCGAATCTTCTTCCGAATTTCTCTGGAAGAACAGTGACCATGCTGAAGGCCAAAAATTCGGACGACCGAATTTTTTGGCTGCGTCCGAATCTTCTTCCGAATTTCTCTGGAAGAATAGTAGCAAACTTTTGCTACAAAATTCGGACGACCGAATTTTTTGGAAACATTTTCAAACTTTGTAAAATCATTTGAGATATAACTTCAATGAGTTTGAAAAACATTTGATATGTATAGAAAACTTATTTAACCATATATAAGCTTGAAAAACAAGAACATATGAAGTTTACTAACATATCTTATAAAAAGATTCATTCAATGCCTTTTAAAATCACAAGATTATTTTTATGCTCTCTTATGCATTCAATGATAACCAAGACATGCAAGTGTAGAGTTTACATAGAGATTTACCTAAAAGTTAAATGTACTCTACACTTCAAGTCTTCAATGCTTTTTGATCATCTTTAGAACAACATTCTTCAAACTTCAAATACTTGCTTAACTGAAGTTGTTCTTGAACTTTTGCTTCAAAGCAATGAGACTTCATACTTCTCAGTTTACAGAACCTATCACACAATAATCAAACATTTTAGTCCTCATCAATATTTGTCATTAATCAAAACTACATAATTTGCCCTTAGGGCTAACAATCTCCCCCATTTTGAGGATGACAAACTTTGATGCAAAATGTGATAGATTAAAACAATGTAGTACATAGAAGTATTAATGTCAATGATAGAAAATAACCAATTTAGCACATTGACATACAAAAGGCTCAATATGAGCCTATGACCCAACCAACCTCCATTATCCTCCTTCCTTCCAACAATTAGGATAGAAGATATAGCATTTAAGCATTTAGAAAAGGTTCTAAGAGAGGTTTTAAGGTTGCAAAGGTTTAACAATGCTCCCCCTTAGATTGTGCTCATTTTTCAACAAGTTTGGACTTGAGATGCTATGCATCCGAATTTTGACATATCAAGTCCGAATTTTAAAATAGGTTAAATGAAAGCTTCAATTTTTGAAAATAACCTTTCCTAAGGTTGTTCAAACTTAGTGGAAGATATTAAAACAAGTTTGAATCAATTTGAACAACAATAGAGCACTTTTTGACAGCAAAATATGCATGCATCCGAATTTCAGAACATGCATCCGAATTTTTAAATCTTAAGTCAAAAAACTATAATAAATTCAATATAATGAATGCCTAAGGTTGTTCAAACATAATAGAGAGATTAAAACAGATTTAGATCAATTTGAACAAACAATAGAATACTTTTTGGCAACAAGTTATAGCTCATGCATTCAAATGTTTTCATAGAGTTTTCATAGAGTAACAATTCAAGAACTAGTTATTCATTTACAGAAAACACATAGAAAAATCTATAGGATTGAGACATAAGACTCAGAAAACATGCATACAGAAAAATTCATATACAGAAAATTCATTATCAATTCATATAGAGAAAATTCAAAAATTCATTATCTCATCCCATACAGCAGTTTTTCACACATTTTGTCTTCCTCATTTCTTCTCCCCCTTTTGTCATCAGTCAAAGATGGGGTCAATGAAAATGAGATTAACAATTTAACACATAAAGGAAGCTCTCATCACTGAGATTTCATCATTGAGCTTCACTATTACATAAGATGCAAGAAAAATACTGAAGAAGATTATAACATTAGATGCAAAACTAAAAATTTAAATAACTTAAAGCAGTAAATAGAATGGAAGAGATGCTTAGTCTTGTGATGTTGATGAAGAGGCTCTGCTAATCCCTTTCTTGATGGCCAAGTGCTTCACTCTTCCTTGGCTGAATGAAATGTGTGATGGTGAGACAATTTCAGCTTGAGCTACTTGGCTTCCTGCCTCTTGTGGTTCTTCATGTACATGTTCTTCTTCTTCTTCTTGTTCTGCCACTGTCTCATCATTTCCTCCTTGATCATGCCCATCATCACTGTCATCATCTCTGTCCTTCTTATCTTCCTCTTTATCATCATCTTCCTCATTTCTATCTTGAGGCCTAGAGGGTCCTTCACCACTTTGAGTATTTCTCATTAGGATTTCCTCAATGTGTTTCACTCTACTCTCTAGTCCATCTAATTTTCCTAGAACCATTGGAGCAAATGATTCAAAGAACTTATACATCTTCTCCATTTCCTTGACTTGATTGTTCAAGGCTTCTTGGAATGCTTTGGCTATTATGGTGTCACCTCTAGTTATTCCTTCACCACTTGACTCAACTTCTGTTTCTTCTTCAACTACTCTTCTTTTTGTTGGTGGTTGCTCCCCCTCACTTGAAGTGTCATGCTTTCTTTTGTCTTCATTTCTCTTGCAAGGGTCTCTTCCTCATCTTCATCCTCCTCCTTTTCCTCTTCTACACTTTCTGTCCTTTCCTTTCTTCCTAATCTTTTTGGAGAGGATCCTCTTTTGGTTTTCCATACTCCATCATCATCAAGGATAAGCTGAATTCTCTTAAGGGATTCATCAGTGTATATTTCTCCACTTTTAAAGGCTTGTCCTCTTCCTGGAAGTTTAATCTTAAAATGCTTAAAGATCTTTGTTAACAGCCTTCCAAAAGGGAATGCCTTGGTTACTGTTTTTCTAGCAGTAATCATGTGTCTTAAGGCTATATATCCAAAGTTCAATTTCCTCTGTTCATGCAAGGCCAACATTAATACCATATGCATATTACCTAATGATGATTTATGTCCAAAGTTAGGAACAATCATAGTAGTTACCATATGATGCAATACTCTACCTCTAGCATCCAAATTCTTGATTTCTCTCTCTTTTATAGATCTAAACTCTCTTCCATTTGTAAATGCTTGTTCAAATCTATCATATGTAAAGAGTTGACGATCATAGCAATGCATTGAGGGTGCATAATATTTAGCACCACTGTCACTTACCCCACAAATTCTGTTAATCAGGGCTTCACTTAATTCAATATCAACTTGGGATACTCTAGTTGAATACCATTGTATCCTATCATCCCCAACAATCTCAGTTCTTTCTTCCTTTAGGTTTGCATAGAATTCATATACCAAAGTAGGATAAAAATCTTCATTAATAAACAACAAACTACTCCATCCAACATCATTGAAATAGGACAGAACCATATCCATACTAGATAGTTTATCAGCATCCACCTTATATCCAGGAATAATCTTTCTACTATTCTTATTCCATTCATCAAATTCATGAGTAGATTTGATAGAGATAAACCTGTCAACCCCAGATTGTGTTTGAGGAATGCGAATCCTTCTTGGTTGATTGAGGATTGGGTCTCCATCTCCTTCCTTAGCCTTTCCTTTTCCTTTCTCAACATTGGGCTTCTTTGTTCTCACCATGATGTTTTCTCTTGAGAAGGATTTGTTTTCTGTATGAAATTAGGGCTTAGAAATTTAAAAATGAAGGAAAATCGGGATGAGAGTGTGTGGATTTGAAGAGATTTTGATTAGGACGTGAATGGGTATGAGAGGTTTTGAAAGGATGTAAATTCGGAAATTGTAATGTTGGGAAGAAACCGTTCGATTTTCATTTAAAGGGATGCATCCGCAAAATTCGGACGACCGAATTTTAGGTCTGCGTCTGAATTTTCGGTCGAAAGTTTCTGTCGCTTTGGTTCAGAAAATTCGGTCGACCGAATTTTCTGTCCTGCGTCCGAATTTTTGATCAATAAATCTCTGTTTTCATCACAACATTAATACACACATTAGTCATTGAATTTTGAAATTCCTAAGAGTCTTCTTAGGTGATTAAACCTTTCCTCAGCCAAAGGCTTTGTAAATATGTCCGCAATTTGATCATTTGTATTTATATGTTCTAAGCATATATCTTTCTTAATCACATGATCACGAATGAAATGATGTTTTATCTCTATATGCTTGGTCCTAGAGTGTTGAATGGGATTAATGCTCAAATTGATAGCACTAGTATTATCACATAGTATAGACACACACTTAAATTTAAGACCATAATCAAGTAAAGTATGATGCATCCATAATAATTGTGCACAACAACTTCCTGCAGCTATGTATTCAGCTTCTGCTGTGGATAAAGATACACAAGCCTGCTTTTTACTAAACCAAGACACTAGACAACTACCAAGAAATTGACAATGACCACTTGTACTTTTACGCTCAACTTTGCATCCAGCATAGTCAGCATCAGAATATCCAATAAGTTCAAAAGATGAAGTTTTAGAAAACCAAAGACCATAGTCATGTGTATCAATCAAATAACGAAATATTCGTTTGACAGAAATTAGATGAGATTCTTTAGGACATGATTGGAATCTAGCACACAAGCAAACAGCAAACATAATATCTGGTCTACTAGCAGTGAGATAGAGTAAACTTCCTATCATTCCTCTATATAATTTCTCATCAATACTTTTACCTTTCTCATCTTTATCAAGTTTAGTTGATGAACTCATAGGAGTACTTATTCCTTTTGCTTGATCCATTCCAAACCTTTTTCAATAGCTCCTTAGTATATTTTTCTTGATTGATGAAGACTCCATCCTTGGTTTGCTTAATTTGTAGTCCAAGGAAGAAACTTAGTTCTCCCATCATGCTCATCTCAAATTCATTTTGCATAGTTTTAGCAAACTCTTCACAAAGAGAAATATTAGTAGAACCAAAAATGATATCATCAACATAGATTTGTACAAGCAAAATATCATTTTTAGAAGATGTTTTAATAAAAAGAGTTGTGTCTACTTTTCCTTTAGTAAAACCTTTTGAGAGAAGAAAACCACTTAATCTTTCATACCAAGATCTTGGAGCTTGTTTCAGTCCATATAGAGCTTTGGTTAGCTTATACACATAATTTGGAAATTTTTCATGAATAAATCTAGGAGGTTGTTCTACATAAACTTCTTCTTCAATAAACCCATTTAGAAAAGCACTTTTGACATCCATTTGAAATAGTTTAAAGTCTTTAAAACAAGCAAATGCCAAGAGTATTCTGATAGACTCTAATCTGGCCACTGGAGCAAAAGTTTCATCATAATCAATACCTTCTTCTTGATTGAAGCCTTGAGCAACAAGTCTAGCTTTATTTCTAACTACTTCTCCTAGTTCATTTAACTTATTTCTAAATATCCATTTTGTACCAATAACAAAATGATCATGAGGTCTAGGAACAAGAGTCCAAACTCTATTTCTCTCAAACTGATTTAACTCTTCTTCCATAGCAATAATCCAGAAATTATCACACAATGCATCATCAATATTTTTAGGTTCAATATGAGATAAAAGTGCAAAATTATCAATAAAGTACCGTCTTGTTTTAACTCCTTGAGAGACATCACCAATGATTTGCTCCTTAGGATGACTTCTTGCATATGTGAGATCCTTTGGAAGCTCTTGATTATTGCTTGATTGACCATCGTGTACTTGCTCCATTATTTCTTCTTCTTTAGCATGATCTTCCAATGTAGGTACTTGGTGTTGAGTTTGATTTTCAACCATTGAAGAACCTGTATCATCTTCATTTCTTCTTTGAAGATAAATATTAGATTCATCAAAAGTTACATGAATAGTTTCTTCAACACATAATATCCTTTTATTATAGACTCTATAAGCCTTTTTTATTAGATGAATAGCCTAGAAATATACCTTCATCGATTTCTGTCAAACTTACCAAGATTGTCACTAGTATTTAAAATAAAGCATTTACAACCAAATACTTTAAAATAGACAATTGATGGAGTTTTATCAAATAGAAGTTCAAAAGGTGTTTTTTCTTATAAAAGGTCTTAGTAAAACTCTATTCATTACATAGCATGTCTGTATTTACAGACTTTCAACTCAAAAGTATTTAGGTAAAGAGTTTTCACAAAGCATTGATCTAGCCATTTCTTGTAATGTTCTGTTTTTTCCTCTCAACAACTCCATTTTGTTGAGGTGTTTTGGCTGCTGAAAAATTATGAGTGATACCATACTCATCACAGAATTTTGTAAAATCTTGATTGCAAAACTCTCTTCCATTATCACTTCTAATAGATATTAGATTGCAATTAAGAGAAATTTGAACCTTCTTAAAAAGTTTTGAAAATTCATAAAATGTTTCATCTTTTTGTGATAAAAATATTACCCATGTAAATCTGGAAAAATCATCAACAATCACATAAGCATATCTTTTACCACCAAGACTAGTAGTCCTCATAGGCCCAAATAAGTCCATGTGAACTAATTCAAGAGGCTTTGAGGTAGAAACCATTTTCTTTGGTTTGAAAGATGTTTTTGATTGTTTTCCATATTGACAAGCATCACAAATCCGAGTTTTGTCAAAAATGCATTTTTGGTAAACCTCTAACTAGTTCTTGAGTAGAAAGTTTATTCAATAAATCCATTCTCACATGTCCTAATCTTCTATGCCATAAAAATCCATCATTGTCATAAATTGCAAGACATTTAATGTCATTAGTGATAAGCTCATCAAGATATAACACATATACATTACTTACTCTTTTAGCTACAAAGATAGTTTTATTGCTTGCATTATCAAGAATAGTACAAGTATCACATTTAAACTCTACCTTGCAACCATTATCACATAATTGACTAATGCTAAGTAAATTATATTTTAAACCATCAATAAGTAAAACTTGTTTGATAAGAGGGAATGAACCTTTACCAATGTTACCTATTCCAAGTATTTTCCCTTTCTTCTTATCTCCAAAAGTGACAAAACCTTCACTTGTAGCTTGAAGCTTACTAACAAGTGATGCATTTCCAGTCATGTGCCTTGAACAGCCACTATCAAGAAACCATTTTGTGGCACTTGATCTTGAGGCAAATTGTACCTATACCAAATTGGAAAGAGTGATTTTTGGTACCCATATCTTCTTGGGTCCAAGAGGGTTAGTGACAGTTCCTTTAACTTTCCATATAGTCTTTACTCCATTTTCTATCTTTCTTTTTATAAAGCACTTAGACACTTTGTGTCCATGCTTACCACAATATGTACAGCAAGTATGAGACCTATAATGAGAAGATTCTTTAACAAATGTCTCTTTTGATTTTGAATGAAGGCAATCATGTGTAAAACCTATACCATGATTTACAAATGAGGATCTTTGATACCCAAGTAATTTATTTAAATTGTTTCTTCCATGTGTAAATTTCTCAATGCATAAGGTAAGATCATTTACTTTCTTTTTAAAAAACTCATGATCTTTTAGCATTGATTCAAGAGAAATAATTTTTGAACACAGCTTTTTGTTTTCAAAAGATACATGTTGTATGGTAGTGTTCAAAACTTCCTTTTCAATGGTAAGAGAATTTATGGTCTCAAGAAGTCTATCATTTTCAAGACATAATTTTGAATTTTCATTTGAAAGATCACTAATTTTGGATTTTATTTCTTTATTTCTTCTTGAAGCCTTTTTCAGTTCTTCATACAATTCTACAATTAAATCACTAGAATCAATATCATCATCACACAAATTTGAAATAGAGGGAGAAGATTGTACCTCAGCATCAATGGCCATGAAGCATATGTTGGCCTTTCCTTCACTTTCATCCTCACTTTCCTGTTGATCCCACGTTCCAGCTAGTCCTTTTCCTTTCTTGGCAGATTTCTTTCTGTTTTTGCTTTCTCTTTCCCTTTCCAACACTCTGGGACAGTCAGCAATAAGATGCTCAGTACTCTTGCATTCAAAGCATTGAGGTTTATATGATGAAGATTGTCCACTCTTCTTGACTGGCTTTCTTCCTTTCTTGAGAAATTCCTTTTTGTAGAATCTCTTGAACTTCTTCACTGCCATTGCAATTTCTTCTTCCCCACTGTTTCCTCCTTCTTCTTCACTTGAAGATTGATCTTGTTCACTCAAGTTGTTTGCGGCATTAAGAACTACTCCTTTTCTTCCCTTTTCCTCATCTTCCTTATCATTCAACCGTTTCATCTTCATTTCATGAGTGAGTAGTGATCCAATAAGCTCTTCAAGAGGAAGAGTTTTTAGATCTTTGGACTCCTCAATAGAGAGCGTCTTTGGCTGCCAAGATTTTGGTAGAGCATCCAAAATCTTTCTGTTTTGTTCTTCCGTAGTATATACTTTACCATAAGCTTTCAAGCTATTGAAAATATTAGTAAACCTTGTAAACATATCACTAATATTTTCACCTTGTTTCATAGTAAACAATTCATAATCTCTAACAAGCATAGCAAGTTTAGATTCTTTAACTTGATTAGTACCTTCATGTGTAATTTGAAGTAATAAAAAATATCATGAGCAGAATCACATCCACTAACTCTATTATATTCAGTAACATATAATGCACAACTTAATATATTCATGGCCTGATAATTTAGTGTCATTTTCCTTGAGTCATGCTCATCAAATTCATCAGTGGATTTGGGTTCTGAGGTTACTCCATTTGCTCTCATTTTCATTGGGACATAGGGACCTTTCTCAATTATGTTCCATAAATCAAAATTGATATAAAAAATATATATTTTAACTCTAGACTTCCAAAAAGTGTAATTTGTTCCATCAAACAATGGAGGTCTGTTTGTAGCAGATCCTTCTAGGTAAGGTAGATTTGAAATATTAGCCATAGGATCTTTGCCTTCTAGGTTGTAAAACCACACAAAGAAGTTCTAGCTCTGATACCAATTGAAATACCTAAGAAGGGGGTGAATTAAGTATTTGACTAATTTTCGCAAATTCAAATCTTTTATATGTATAGACCAATTACATATGATATGAATAAGAGAGAAACAAATTATGGCAAAGCAGTATAAGAAATGTAAACAAATGAACACAAACTATTTATAGTGGTTCGATCCTCAAGATCTACCTCCACTACCATAAGTATACACTTAAGGATTTCAATAACTCTACTATGTGCTCAAGTTCACAGATTACAGGAGAGGCTCACCACACTTTGGTTTTACACATACAACCTCTTCTAGTAATTTTTACAAACAAGGCTCACCAACCTATGGTTTTATATCTCAAACAACCTTGAATCACAACTTCAAGGATCACCCTTATCTAAAGGGTTTTATGTTATCAAGATAACCTTGCTAGAGCTAGTAGATCAACACAATTGAATAAGTAAAGAAGAGTGTGTAGATGTTACCAGTTGTTGGTAGAATTTACACAAAGTTGTACCTTCACACTTTGATGTCTTTGGATTGATCAATTGAATGCACAAGACATAAGAGAGCTTAAGAAATGTTTGCTAAATAGTTTTGAATGCTTGGAGTTTTCAAGATTTCAAGAGTTACAAAAATTTGCATGTTTATAGCTTTTATAGAATTTGAAAATCTGTTAAAACGTTCATAAAACGGCTAGAAATGGCTAGTTTCAGAAAATTCGGACGACCGAATTTCTTGGCTGCGTCCGAATCTTCGTCCGAATTTCTCTGGATGAATAGTAACCATGCTGAGAACAAAAATTCGGACGACCGAATTTTTTGCTGCCTCCGAATCTTCTTCCGAATTTCTCTGGAAGAACAGTGACCATGCTGAAGGCCAAAAATTCGGACGACCGAATTTTTTGGCTGCGTCCGAATCTTCTTCCGAATTTCTCTAGAAGAATAGTAGCAAACTTTTACAACAAAATTCGGACGACCGAATTTTTTGGAAGCATTTTCAAACTTTGTAAAATCATTTGAGATATAACTTCAATGAGTTTGAAAAACATTTGATATGTATAGAAAACTTATTTAACCATATATAAGCTTGAAAAACAAGAACATATGAAGTTTACTAACATATCTTATAAAAAGATTCATTCAATGCCTTTTAAAATCATAAGATTATTTTTATGCTCTCTTATGCATTCAATGATAACCAAGACATGCAAGTGTAGAGTTTACATAGAGATTTACCTAAAAGTTAAATGTACTCTACACTTCAAGTCTTCAATGCTTTTTGATCATCTTTAGAACAACATTCTTCAAACTTCAAATACTTGCTTAACTGAAGTTGTTCTTGAACTTTTGCTTCAAAGCAATGAGACTTCATACTTCTCAGCTTACGTAACCTATCACACAATAATCAAACATTTTAGTCCTCATCAATATTTGTCATTAATCAAAACTACATAATTTGCCCTTAGGGCTAACAATCTCCCCCATTTTGAGGATGACAAACTTTGATGCAAAATGTGATAGATTAAAACAATGTAGTACATAGAAGTATTAATGTCAATGATAGAAAATAACCAATTTAGCACATTGACATACAAAAGGCTCAATATGAGCCTATGACCCAACCAACCTCCATTATCCTCCTTCCTTCCAACAATTAGGATAGAAGATATAGCATTTAAGCATTTAGAAAAGGTTCTAAGAGAGGTTTTAAGGTTGCAAAGGTTTAACAATGCTCCCCCTTAGATTGTGCTCATTTTTCAACAAGTTTGGACTTGAGATGCTATGCATCTGAATTTTGACATATCAAGTCCGAATTTTAAAATAGGTTAAATGAAAGCTTCAATTTTTGAAAATAACCTTTCCTAAGGTTGTTCAAACTTAGTGGAAGATATTAAAACAAGTTTGAATCAATTTGAACAACAATAGAGCACTTTTTTGACAAAGAAAAATATGCATGCATCCGAATTTCGTGAACATGCATCCGAATTTTTTAAATCTTAAGTCAAAAAACTATAATAAATTCAATATAATGAATGCCTAAGGTTGTTCAAACATAATAGAGAGATTAAAACAGATTTAGATCAATTTGAACAAACAATAGAATACTTTTTGGCAACAAGTTATAGCTCATGCATTCAAATGTTTTCATAGAGTTTTCATAGAGTAACAATTCAAGAACTAGTTATTCATTTACAGAAAACACATAGAAAAATCTATAGGATTGAGACATAAGACTCAGAAAACATGCATACAGAAAAATTCATATACAGAAAATTCATTATCAATTCATATAGAGAAAATTCAAAAATTCATTATCTCATCCCATACAGCAGTTTTTCACACATTTTGTCGTCCTCATTTCTTCTCCCCCTTTTGTCATCAGTCAAAGATGGGGTCAATGAAAATGAGATTAACAATTTAACACATAAAGGAAGCTCTCATCACTGAGATTTCATCATTGAGCTTCACTATTACATAAGATGCAAGAAAAATACTGAAGAAGATTATAACATTAGATGCAAAACTAAAAATTTAAATAACTTAAAGCAGTAAATAGAATGGAAGAGATGCTTAGTCTTGTGATGTTGATGAAGAGGCTCTGCTAATCCCTTTCTTGATGGCCAAGTGCTTCACTCTTCCTTGGCTGAATGAAATGTGTGATGGTGAGACAATTTCAGCTTGAGCTACTTGGCTTCCTGCCTCTTGTGGTTCTTCATGTACATGTTCTTCTTCTTCTTCTTGTTCTGCCACTGTCTCATCATTTCCTCCTTGATCATGCCCATCATCACTGTCATCATCTTTGTCCTTCTTATCTTCCTCTTTATCATCATCTTCCTCATTTCTATCTTGAGGCCTAGAGGGTCCTTCACCACTTTGAGTATTTCTCATTAGGATTTCCTCAATGTGTTTCACTCTACTCTCTAGTCCATCTAATTTTCCTAGAACCATTGGAGCAAATGATTCAAAGAACTTATACATCTTCTCCATTTCCTTGACTTGATTGTTCAAGGCTTCTTGGAATGATTTGGCTATTATGGTGTCACCTCTAGTTATTCCTTCACCACTTGACTCAACTTCTGTTTCTTCTTCAACTACTCTTCTTTTTGTTGGTGGTTGCTCCCCCTCACTTGAAGTGTCATGCTTTCTTTTGTCTTCATTTCTCTTGCAAGGGTCTCTTCCTCATCTTCATCCTCCTCCTTTTCCTCTTCTACACTTTCTGTCCTTTCCTTTCTTCCTAATCTTTTTGGCGAGGATCCTCTTTTTGTTTTTCATACTCCATCATCATCAAGGATAAGCTGCATTCTCTTAAGGGATTCATCAGTGTATATTTCTCCACTTTTAAAGGCTTGTCCTCTTCCTGGAAGTTTAATCTTAAAATGCTTAAAGATCTTTGTTAACAGCCTTCCAAAAGGGAATGCCTTGGTTACTGTTTTTCTAGCAGTAATCATGTGTCTTAAGGCTATATATCCAAAGTTCAATTTCCTCTGTTCATGCAAGGCCAACATTAATACCATATGCATATTACCTAATGATGATTTATGTCCTCATCAATATTTGTCATTAATCAAAACTACATAATTTGCCCTTAGGGCTAACAAGTTTGACCTAGTCCACTCATTAAAGATGTATCATTAGTAAATGATTTCAAATACAAACTATTGGGTGTGAGTCAGTTATGTGGGAAAATTATTAAATAACCTAAGAGAGGGGTGAATTAAATTTTTGGTTAATTTTAGAAAAACAAATTCTCAACAAAATATCAATCAATGGGGTTGAGACACAGTGCTTGAAAGGAGAAGATCAATCAATGGGGTAGCAATTAAGTTCAACAACCACTACAATCACAAAGCAATAAATATAGCACAAATGAACGAAAGTAATAAATAGCAAGAGAGGAACACAACAACTTATAGTGGTTCAATCTATCCAAGATCTACATCCACTACCTTGAGTCCACACTCAAGGATTTCATCCAATTCACTAAATCAATAATTCATACAAATACATAAGAGGCTCACCCAACAAAGGGTTTTACATCAATAGCCTCTTTTACATTTCAAGGAACAAAGTTCACCTTGCCAAAGTGTTTTATGTCCTCAAGATAACCTTGAATATACAATTAGAAGATAGAGATAGAAAGATATTACCCAACCAATTGGTAGATGATAAACAATTCTAGAACCACTTCATTTTTGCTTTGGAATCTTAGATTGATCACATGTAGTACAAGATAAATGAAAGCTTTTTGTTCATATTTTGAAGATCTCAAAATAATCGATTGTAAAGCACTTCAAAGAATCAAAATTTATCAAAAATCTAAAGTTTTAAGCCTTTTATACGATTTAAATTTCGAACACAACATTCAAATAATATCTAGTAACACTATCATTTGGTCGACCATCGAGCTTGCTACATCTAAGTTGGTCGTCTGAACGTTTCTATCACTAGACTACTTAAGACAATTCGATCGACCGAATTTCGATATCAATGTCTAAATTTCTTTAAAAATTCAGCAACCTTAAGAACATTTGGATGTTTGAACTGGACTCCAAGCTTTTCTATATATTGTAAAATCATTTGCAACTTAAACACAACAACTTTGAAATCAATTTCAATAGCAAAATAAGTTATTTAAAAACTTTTGAGCCACAAGTCATTATCAAACACTTTGTTTAACAATGAATCATTAAGAACATTTAATATTAAAACCAAAGTATAAGTTTGATAAAAATGGTTTTCTGCCACTACATGCAATGCATAGATCCAATTCAAAAGGTGGAGGATTTACAAAGGTATACCTATAAAATAAGCATAACCCTACACTATAGGATCTTCAAAGCCTTCAAAAGATTTGACATCCTCTTTAATCTTCACGATACTAAGCTCATTTGAGATGTCCTTTTCACTTTAGATCCAAGGCAATGAGATCACTTTGCTTCTTCAATCCAAAAGTCCTATTGCACAACAATTACTCAAGTCAACCTACATCAATTTTTGTCATTAATCAAAACTACAAAATTTTTCCTTAGGACCAACAAATATGAATGTCATTTTTAAATTTACTCTCTACAAAGTTGTTAGAATGCATGATGATAGTGTGGTTTTATTTTTTTGTAAAAGAATAGATAATTTGTACGTGATTGACACTAATTACTTGAACAACTTGAATGATATATGCTTAGTCTCCTTGACTGATGCCAATTGGTTTTGGCATGGAAACTAAATCATGTTAGTATGAAATAGCTAGTTGATGTCTTCCTAAGCTAACATTTGAAAAAGATAGCATTTGTGATGCATGTCAACTAGGAAAGAAAACTAGAACATCTTTTTAGTCACAAGGCATTGTTTCAAAAATAACCATTTGACTTGCTTCGCTTTTGACTTATTTAGTCTAGTTACACCATTTAACTTTGGTGGTAAACCTTATGCTTTTATTGTAGTTGATGACTTTATATTTAGCTGGACTTCCTACCTAGCTCAAAAGGATAAGGTGTTTAACTAGTTTGTTAACTTGTGTAAGAAGTGATCAGGCCAGAGAATTCGAGAGCAAGAAATTTGAGGATACCTATAATGAGATGGGAATCAGTCACAATTTTTCAACTCCTAATACTCCACAATAAAATGTAGTAGAAAAGGAAAACAAAACACTTCTATGTATAGCAATAACAATTATGAGCAGAAGTAGGCCGTCATAATACTTCTGGGTTAAAGCTGTAAATACAGCATGCTACATAATAAATAGGGCAGTAATGAGATCCTCACTACAGAAGACATCCTACGAGGTACGGAAAGGAAAAAATCCAACATTTGATAATTTAAATTTTTAGTGTAAATGATTCCTTTTCAATAACAAAAAGGATAATTTGGAAATTTTTCAAAGCTAATGAAGAAATTTTTCTTGAATACTCAAATCATAACATAGCCTAAGTTTTCAGCAAAAGAACTCTTGCTGTTAAAAAATCTATTCATGTGACCTTCAGTGAAGGTAATGCAATCACTCAAAGAGAAGATACAATTGAAGATTTAGCCATAGGTATTGATTAGCATCAAGAAGAAAAGAATGATGAAGCCACGATGAATCTCAACAGGAAAGTATGGGACAAAGAAATGTAGAGATGGGATAGAACAAGTTGGTAATTCATAAGCTAGTCAACATGGAAATCATCTTCTCCAACTAATTCAGACACTTTTCCAAAGGAATAGAGATATCACAATATCATGCTAAGGAGAATTGTTTGGCAGAACCATTTGAAAAATCATTGTAAGATGTCAACTCAGAAAAATGATGCAAAATTTTTCCTTTGTCTCACAAATTGAGCCTGAACAATATGAGGAAGCACAAACAAATGAAAGTTGAATGTTGGCTATACAGGAAGTGCTAAATTATTTTAAGGGAAACAAAGTCTAGAAATTAGTTCCACAACCTAAAAATGATCAGTCTATTACTGGAACTAAATATTTCTTTCGTAATAAGCTCTACGAAATGGGAATAGAGTTAGAAAAAAGGTAAGGTTATTTGCTCAAGGTTACATCGAAGAGGAAAGGATTGATTTTGACGAAACATTTGCTCCTGTTGCAAGGTTAAAGGCAATCTGAATGTTGTGTGCATTTTCATATTTCTTAAAATTCTTACTTTACCAAATGGATGCGAAAAAGTGCATTTTCAAATAGATTTTTTAAAGAAGAAGATTATGTTGAGCAACCACTTAGTTTGAAAGTTTGAATAACCAAATCATATTTTCAAGTTAATCAAAGTACTCTATAGCCTAAAGCAAGCTCCTAGGGCTTGGTGTGAAAGGCTACGCAAATGTTTTTTGGAAAATGAGTTTTCAATTGGAAAAGTGGACAATATCTTGTTTAACCATCACTCGCAAAATTTATCATTGTTCAAGTGTAGGTTGATGCCATAACTTTTGAGCTATTGATGAGAAGATGTACAAAGAATTTACTAGCTTGATGTAGGGTGAATTCAAAATGAATATAATAGAAAATTAGACCTCTTCATTGGATTGCAAATCAAACAACTTAATGATGGAATTACAATAAATCAATCCAAGGACACAAAGGTGTTAAAGAAGTATCAAATAGAAAATGCAAAGCCAAGAAAAAAGCCTATGAACACTACTATCAAGATAGAAAAAGGTAAAAGTGTCAATAATAAGTTATATACATGTATGATTGAATCACTGCTCTATCTTACTGCAAATCAGTGTAATGTACACTTCAGTGTGTGCGTTTTTCTCACTTTCAAGATAATCTAAAACAATCTCACTGTGGTTCCAGATGAAATAACTCACTTGAAGAGAGTGTGCCCATTTAAAAATTGATAAAATTATCAACTTGCCCACTTTTATTTTAAGAAACAATGTCAACTATCTTTTCAGCATGTTCTCCTTGCTTCTCTCTTCTCTTTCCCCTTCATCTCTCCCTTCTACATCATTGCACCTGAAGCCACTACCAAAGGTATGACAATGAAAGGCGATGAAACCATATTCAACCCCCCCCCCCCTCTTGTCCTCCTTCCTTCTCTATTCTCCTTCCCCTTTCAATTTCTTCCCTTGGCTGCTTGCCTCCATGCCAACACCAAATCACAGAGTTTTGGTGGAAAAAGGGGAAATGGGTTATTCATTTCGACTAGCAAATTTACTAATTGCTTTGGCATGTTCTAAGATTGGAGTTTAGGGCGTCTTATGCCATGACCAACATAGAGAGACCAAAAGATAGAAGGAAAAGAATCACTCAATCGTTTGCTAGACAATTTACTATCATTAATCTTCTATCCTTTTCTGTAACCTATTCATCAACCAGCTGGATAGAATATCCACTTCACTCCCAACACCATAAATACATTAATATCACTTTTGACCTCTTTAACTAAATTCTTGATTATCCAGCTCCAAAAATCATTACAGGAGAGACTTATGATATATGATCCTCGAGAAGGTTTTGTATCCATCATTTTTTGGAAATAAATCGTTTCTGTAACGTCAAAAGGTATCCTGGCAGCCAAGGGAAGGCGATGAATTGGGAAGGAGAAGAGAGGAGAAAGGAGAGGAAAAGGGAAACAAAATAGTCGATATTTCTTTTTCTTTTTAAGAAAAATGAGTGAGTTAACAATTTTACCCTTCTTTAATGGGCCTGGTTTCTACACGTCAATTATTCTACTGGAAACCGCCACATTATGTGTCAGCTTTCTGAAAAATGATAACAAAAATAATAGAGGTAAAAAAAATTCAAGTGAAGAAACTGGGTATAATGTGACCCTTGTAAATGGCTGAATGATAATGAAAGCGATTTGGTTAAGGAGGAAGTGAGTGAATTAATAATTTTATCATTGCATGTGTTTTGCATATGAGTTGCTCCATCTAGAAATCACCGCATGAGGTGGTGGCTTCGTAGAAAATGATAGACAAAAATAGCATATGGGTAAAAGAAATAGACGGGAGAGAATGCAACTCTGTAAATAATTAGATGGTAATTAGATAGATTTTCCATAAACTTTTATTATACAGAAACAAAAAAAGAACATACTCATAATACTCAACACACTCAGCCGTACCGATTTATTAAACGAATCCACGGAAAACCTAAAACTCAAGAGCCAAAAGCAAAACCCAAAAAGAAAAAAAAATTGAATATTGTTGTAAACACGGGATTCCCTCGCATTAACTAGAACAACGTTTGCGTCTCTCATCACAAATTATTCAGTTTACAAATTGATCCAGAAATTACAGAAGAAAGAACAAATGAACTATTACAGAAGAAAGAACAAATGAACTTCAGCAGACAAGATACGATAAGTTTTGCACTCAACAATAGTCAACAAAAGCAGCAAGAAAGAAATCCAAGAGCACATTGACTGAGATGAAAGAAAATTACCATCGTTTTAGTTGGAGAGCAGTGAATTGAAGAGAGAGAGCTGCCGGTGATAAACTATGGTTGTTTCGTATTTTTCTCCCGAACCAATTAGTTTCACGTCTAGAATGGTTCAAATTGATCACGAATTTTCAGAATATATTTGGTTTGAATTTAGATTTAAATGGCCAACAGAAACCTTTCTCACGGTCTTCACAAATGCAATATAATAAGAAGCATCAAAACTAGTCTCGTACAACTATGAACAGGTCTGAGATGAAGGAAAACTATGATATCCCTAAATTCAAAAATTTGAAGAATCAGAAGCAAAGAGAAATCAAAGAGCCAGATTCAAAGTAGCCTTGACCAGCGGGAAAATTCTTAGGTCATCGCAAAAGTCAATTATTCAGCAACCAGAACATGCAAGAGAGGACCTAAATTTAGGCATATACTCGATGCCCACCGGGTGCTGCATACGAAGGGAGCAAAGAACATGCTAGGAAAATGTATTAGTTTCTGCGAAGAACCATTTCAAGCTGAAAATTTTTAGCTTAACACAGACATAGCACCTACTAAGACAAGTTTAATTGCATTCCACTAAATATTCTGGTACTCCAAGAAAAAACTAGCAAAACAGGCTTTCCATGTCACAGAGTACAAGCATAGAACAAGGAGAAAATAAAACTTAGCATGGAAGCTCTAATCTTCTTCTAGTAAATACAACATAAAACTAACATGAGAGGGAAAAGGTAAATCTAATGAAATTATTCATCATCTTCAGTCTTTGACTTCTTTTTCTTTTTCTTTTTACCTTCACTAGCAACTCCAATATTCTCTCCATCATCATCCCGACTCTTCTTTTTCTTCTTCTTTGCCAATCCATCATCTGCACTGACTCCATTCTCACCATTTGCATTTTCTACCGCCACTTCATCAGTCCCAGGATTGTCTCCTGATTTTCGCTTCTCTTTTTTCTTCTTCTTCTTTTCAGTTTTAGGTTCTTCAGTAGCACCACCATTTGTAAAAGCTGCAGGTTTATCGTCTGCCATGGGTTCACCATCTTCTGCTACTTCAACTTTGGATTTCTTTTTCTTGCTTTTCTTCCCTGAAGGCTCATCCTCATCCACATCCATTTCTGTAGAAACAAATTGCAATGAGTTAACCTTCACTTGCATGTTCGGTAGAAATAGTAATTACTTGAGTACCAAACAACATTTGAAAATTCAGCCAAAGAAAACAGTTCCCGTAAGACTGACAGTCACATAAAGCATCTTGGAGGTCTATGGAAGTGCATATCAGAACATGAGCATCTTGATTCAAAAATCCAGGACAACAGCATTTGTTTACAACTTAGAAGCAAGGAAATGAGAGAACAACATAGAACAAATGCAGATAAGTGCGCTAAAAGCAAAAAGGATTAAAATTATGCACCTCTAGCTTCCGTTCATGTTAATTTCTGTATATTATTCTTTTGCACAAGAACTATATTATTATCTTTATTTCCAATAATATTAGGAATTCTCAATCATATAATAAAGCAAAGAAACTTTATCATAATCATAAAGCCAAAAACCTTTTGCTTCAGCATTCTCAAGAGCAGACTTCATAACGTCAATATTTTTACGAGGTGCAACCCCCTTGTCATAGAAATCAAGTCGCTCTTCAACTTGTTCACGAAGTTTCTCTCCAAAGGCATTGGTGTTTTTCTCTGAGATTCAAAAAAAGACAAAAATAGTAAATTAATAGATCACAAAATAAGATTAACTAAAAATATGATATATACTTTTTTGGTGCACAATTAGTTCTCACCCAAGAAACAATCAATCCGGGAAGCAATGGAGCATTTATTTGCAAGATAACGAGCCATACGTCCCTTATTCCGAGCAGATGCACGACCGATGAATGATGAGTGAAAGATAAGACCATACTTTGGAGTGTTTCCTCGAGTTTTTAATGCCCTGTGTTAGTTATAGCAAAAATGGGAATGATTATTTGCCTCAGCAAGAACCATAGAGAGCTATATACATTGAGCTCTAGGATGTCAACAAATATACATCCGTCTGGGAAAAGCTCAAACACAAAGAATAGCAAGTTTAGCAGAATATTCTAACAGAAAATGTACAAATCCTATGCTACCTGAACAGTGCCTTTTCTGCACCAAGAATCAAGTTTAGCAGAGTATTCTAACAGAAAATGTACAAATCCTATGCTACCTGAACAGTGCCTTTTCTGCACCAAGAATCTGAAGCGTAGAAGACGGGCACTTTGCCAAGTTCGTGAGGCTACCAGCATGAGAAATCAATCGAGCTCCAACAACTTCACCAATGAGTGCTGCCAAGTTCGGCGCTATATCATTCATTTTAGCTACCAGATAGTCATAAAGTGTTTTCCGGTACTCAGCGAGGTCAATCACCCTCTGAGCAAATTGTTTGACATTAATCAAGTCAATTGGGGATAAATCCTGTCCTGAAGAAAAGGGGACAAACAAATCATTAGTACATCCTATTTGCTTTAATAAACTACCCAAGTAGCAAATTGTACCCATGGATGCTTTAGCAGCTTCTATGATTTCTTTTGCTTTATCTTCATCACCAACAATCTCTGTTAAGCCTGGTATCTTGTCTTCAGATAGCTGCGATTTGTCATCCACAAATTTCGCAACCTTGGCATATAGATAATTGTCATTAACAATCTTTACCAATTCAGGGAAATGCCAAGAGTACCACTCTCTGCATTCAGAAATGTAAAAAATATTACAAAACTGTATGGGAGTAAACCAGGGAACAGCTGCGCAGGAGGCGCACATTATTATGTGTATCACTTTGGGAACTTTCCAAAAGAGGACACACATGTAAAAACAGTCATACAAACACACCAAAAGTTGTTTTTGAAATTATGCAGTAGTACTGTATACTTTGGTCCAAAATCAAGCCCTCAGGATGTGGGACAAATAGAAGCAGAGCATAAGAAGTTACGAACCTAACTCTCATAGAGAAGGAATTAATATCTTTGTCGAGAGTATCAAGAAGGAAGATTGCCTGGATAACCATGTTATCAACACGGTTAACATTAAACTTGACCTTTGCTCTGCTGTAACTGTGTCCCAAGCCAAGTTGGGCTTTCTCCAAGTCACCAGCCTAAAAGAAGAAGAATTTTAATAAATGAATGAATTACAGATATAGGAAACTTAAATTGGTTTCACAAAGGAAGACTTGAGAAAAAAAATTAGGTGCAGACCTTGAGGTTCTCAATGAATCTATCAAAATGCAAACGCACACCACGAAGAAGCTCAAGAACAAACTCGTTACTTTGGCAGGGGATCTTAGTTTCTTCATGGATGTGTGACCCAAGCTTAGGCTCTGCTATACCTAAACTGAATTTAGGCTTCTTACCTTCCTTGACCTTTGGGAGAGTGAGCTCCAAGAAGTTCCTAAGTTCATCAGTCATTTGCCCTAGAATAAAATGCTGATTAGCAAGGAACAATAGACTTGATGCTATGAGAAATTTGGAGAAATAAATCCGTTCTTTAAGAAAAATAGAGGAACAGAAGAATATAAGTGCAATTATAAAAAATAAACCTGTTAAACAGAAACTATGAAGCCCATATATCCTAAGCTATTAAAATAAAGAATGACACAGCAATCTCAAGTGCAAAAGCTCAGAAAAATTCAATGATCATTTTAATTCTTAAAACCTTTACAAAGCAATTACGATAAATCAAATTGATCGGTAAACTATGCTACTCTTTTGCCTCTCCAAATTGAAGGGTAGCGAACAATACAAAACGACAAAACCCAAGTTCACTTTCTCAGTCTCCACCAAATTTCCCGACACAAAATGCAGAACAGAACATCGTGGAAGCAAAGCTGAAAACTCATAGACATATACTTTCAAGTGCAATCCATGTATAAAACACATGTACAAAACAAATGTATCTGTAAATAACAATGCTGAAATAACGCAATTATACACACACACATATACAATTAACCTATAAATTACCTACATATATACCTTAAAACGTCATTTCCCACAAACTCGATAAACCACGCCAACAACCTAACGCAAAAAGCTAAAAATAGAAATTTTCAGAAAGAATTGGGTCTATTGATACCTTCAGAAACGGAATTGCATTGCTTAAGAGCATCGAGCGCAGACTCAAAGGGACTAAAAGCGGCAAGCTTCACAACTTTTCCAAACCGGTTGAGATCCGTAATCGAGTTCCGAACAGCCTCAGTGTTCTGGCCGATTTCATCCAAGCCGTGAGCCAAGAACACGGCGTAGCCTGACGCAGACTCATAGAGTAGATATAGCGCCATAGTTCAGCTTCAAGGAAGAGCTCCACCACTACCTTTATCACAACTTCTACGTCTCTACTTCTCAGTACCTAATTGCTGAAGGATAAAGCAGTGAGGCGGGAAGGAGAGGGAAAATCCCGAGCAAGTGTAGTAGGGTTTAGGGTTTTATGGTATCAATCAGAGGTATAGATATAATAAAATAAGAAGAAGAGTGACCAAACAGGAATTGTGCGGCGGCCGCGAAACCTTTTTTTAAAAGAAAAAAAGGAAAAAAGGGCAGATGATTTATAACCCAACATCACCCCTTATAAGAGTGTCAATCGGGCAGTGACCCAGGCTTCGCAAGTCCGACCTCCACCAAATTTTTCTCGCACTTATAAAAATAAGTTCGAGCTCGACTCACTCACGTTCAGCCAAGTTTTAGTCACTCGTTTTATATAAATTTATTTTATATTTTTATTTTTACTTTATAAAATTTTTTACAAATAATTAATGTTATATTTTTAAAAAATTAAATTATATTTAAATTTTTAAATATTTACTAATTAAAATTAAAATTAAAATTAATTAATTATATTATTATATAAAAATAATAATATTTTTTAAATAAAATATAATAATAATATTATTAATTAATATATATATATATAATATTATATGCCATACAAACAAGATAAAATAAATTAAACTGATCTAAGTTGAATTCAGTTTAAATATAATTCAAACTTCAAAAATTAAATTAATACCCGTATTTAATCAATAGAACGATCTAAATCTATTAACACAAGCAGCTGAACATAATGCGGCACTTCTTTCCGCTTCTTAACATTTGGTTCTTCTTTGTTTGGACTTTGAGTTGGTTCAGTTGTAAAGTTATTTAAAACAGAACATAAAATAAAGTAAAAATATAAAATTAAAAAATCCGAGCTCATCCGCACATAGGCCTGCTAATAAGCTCGGTTCTGGAAATAAACAGTATCCATATTCGAATTCGTTTTTTAGGCATATAAATATCGAATATGCAGCTCCCCGTCCGTTTACTACTTATATCATTAGGATATTTTACATGAATTAGTCATATGTTTCTAATATTTATTTGTTAGTTATGAAGTTATGAAAATATAATTATTTTAATTCATTGTTTACATATATTTCATTAGGTATTTTGAAGTATTCTAAAAAATGAGATTAAAATGTCGAAGATTAGATGATAAAATATTTTCTTTAACTTGTTTAAAAGTTGATTTCTTAAAAATTAATATTAGTTAAGTTTTAATGTTGGGATTTGAATTATATTAGTGATGTTACTATCCGTTGAAATTTATACTATTTGTTATTGAACTACTTTTCAATTAAATTGGGATGTATGTATTGTGATTTACCTCATTTTTTAAAATTTCAATAAAAATAATCTTAAAAATTATCATTTAAACACAAATATTTCAGAGCAGATTTGATACTTTGAAGGTAAGGCACAATTCTACAAATTGTGGGTTATTACTGACAATGGCCTCATTTTAAAAAAAATAACACTAAAAGGGCTTGGTGGTGGAGAGGAGTTCCCATTTATGCCATAATGCCATTGGGAATGGCGTCATTAGAAGGCGTTATTGCTCTAGTAAAAGCAATAATTGTTTTTTGAAGCAATAACGCCTTCTAAAATAATTTGAAGCAATAATGCATTCTTAGAAAGCAATAATTGTTTTTTGAAGCAATAACGCCTTTGCGTTATTGCTTCAAAAAACAATTATTGCTTTCTAAGAAGGCGTTGTTGCTTCAAATTATTTTCGACCCACTCTGATTGTTCTTAACTTTTTTTTTGTAATACAATCACATGAGCTACAACATTTCAATTTATGTTCCTTAACTTTCTTTATAGTACAATCACATAGTCTGCTATTTCAATTCATGTTTCTTAATTTTTTTTAAGTACAATCACATGGGCAGCAGTACATGGCTAGACAATCAATGGCCTTGAGAGGTGAATACTGTTAGCCATAAGGGCAAATCATGTAGTTTTGATTAATGACAAATATTGATGAGTACTAATATGCTTGTATGTTGGGTGATAGGTTTTGTGAACTAAGAAGTATGAAATCTCATTGCTTTGAGGCCAAAGTGCAAGAACAACTTCAGTAAAGCAAAGTGATTGAAGTTTGAAGAAGGTTGTTCTTAGATGATCTAAAGGCATTGAAGACCTGAAGTGTAGAGTGTATATACTTAGTAGGTAAATCTCTATGTAAACTCTACACTTGTATGTCTTGGTTATCATTGAATGCATAAGAGAGTATAAAATGAGTCTTATGATCTTAAAAGGTTTTGAATGAATTTTTTGATGAATGTGGTTTTGTGTCATAAAAGTTTTTAAGTAAACTGTATATGAACAAAGGAATTTGATTTTGGTTTCAAACTTATATATGTCTAAATAAGTTTTCTATATGTTAGCCCTAAGGGCAAATCATGTAGTTTTGATTAATGACAAATATTGATGAGGACTAATATGCTTGTATGTTGTGATAGGATTGTTGGATTAAGAAGTATGAAGTCTCATTGCCTTGGAGCTAGCAATGCATGAACAACTCAAATATGTCAAAGTGATTAAAGATTGAAGAGTTTGTTCAAGATATTAGAAGGCTTTGAAGACATGAAGTGTAGGTTGCATGTGCTTAATAGGTAAACTTTGTAAACCCTACACTCTTAAGTCTTGGAATCTATGAGTTGCAATTGAGAGCACAAAACTTGATTTAAATGGTTTCAATAGTTTTCAACTTACCTAAATTATCAAGTTTTCATAAATGGTTTTTGCACATAAAAGATCTTTAATGACTTATCTTTGAGGCTAGAATGTTTTTCAACTTGTTTGAATTGATTTAAACATGTTTTGACAAAGTTTGAAAAATTCGGATGCAAATTCGGTCATCCGAAATTTTTCTGCACTGTGAACAGTAATACTATTTTACGTGAACAGTAACACTGTTCAAGTGAACAGTACCTACTATTCTTCCAGAGAAATTCGGAAGAGGATTCGGACGCATGGAGAAAAATTCGGTCGTCCGAATTTTGTGAATAGTGCATGCACAGTGATTACTGTTCACATGAACAGACTGTTTTTCCAGAGAAATTCGGACGAAGATTCGAACGAAGCTGGAAAATTCGGTCGTCCGAATTTTTGTGACCGGTGCATGAACAGTGCGTGAACAGTACCACTATTCACATGAACAGTGCGTGAACAGTAGCACTATTCACATGAACAGTATTTTTTGAAAATAGCCGTTACTAGCCGTTTTATGACTGTTTAAACTGATTTTTGAATTCTATAAAAGCCATAAACTCCAGATTTTTTAGTAGAACTTTAAACTTAACAAATCTTACATTATCCAACTTGTTTTACATCAAATTGAATTGAAAAGCTCTCAAATTGCCTTGTGCTCAAAGATTGAAATTCAAGATTCCAAAGGCAACAAAGTGTGAAGGTGAAACATTGTGTAATCATCTACCAACAAAGTGGTAACATCTTACACACTCTCTTTTCTTATCTTAATTGTGTTTTTTACTAGTTCATTTGCAAGGTTATCTTGTGACATAAAACCCTTTTGTGGAAGGGTGAGCCATAGACTAGATTAATCAAGGTTGTAGTGTAAAACCTGTGTGTGGGTGAGCCTTGGATTAGATTAGTCTTGAGGTTGTCTTTAGATATAAAACCATTGTGTTTGGTGATCCTTGTATTGTTTGTATAATTACTAGAAGAGGTTGTGAGTGTAAAACCATAGTGTGGTTAGCCTCTTATGTAATTGTTGAACTTGAGCATATAGTGAATTGGTTGAAATCCTTGAGTGTGGACTCAAGGTAGTGGATGTAGATCTTAGAGAGATCGAACCACTATAAATCGTGTGTTCATTTCCTTATAGCTTTATTTATTTACATGCTCATGTTATTATTAGTTGTTCATAGTTGTTGATTGATTGGATATAGTCTTATTGTTTGATGATCTTATCTTAACCATTACATCACATATAAACTTGAAACTTGTGAAATTAAAGAAGAGTTTTTATTAAGGCAAAGGATTTGTAAAAAGGGAAAAGATTTCGATAATTAGCCAAAGACCTAATTCACCCCCCCTCTTAGGTCTTTCACTATACATACCAAATGTTTTTCAAACTTATTGAAGTTAAATCTCAAATGATTTTACAAAGTTTGAATATGCTTCCAAAAAATTCGGTCGTCTAAATTTTGTAGCAAAAGTTTGCTACTGTTCTTCCAGAGAAATTCGGAAGAAGATTCGGACGCATGAAGAAAAATTCGTTCGCCCGAATTTTGGCCTTCAGCATGGTCACTGTTTTTCCAGAGAAATTCTGACGAAGATTTGGACGCAGCAGGAAGATTTCAGTCGTCCGAAAAATTCGGACGCATAATTCGGTCGTCCGAATTTCCTAAAAATAGCCTTTAAAACTGATTTTTAAATTCTATAAAAGTTATAAACGTGTAATCTTTTGTAAGTGTAAGCCCTAAGGGCAAATCATGTAATTTTGATTCATGACAAATATTGATGAGAACTAATATGTTTATATTGTGTGATAGGATTTGTGGATTAAGAAGTTTGAAGTCTCATTGCCTTGAAGCTAAAATGCTAGAACAACTCAAATATATCAAAGTGATTGAAGATTGAAGAGTTTGTTCTAAATGTTAGAAGGCTTTGAAGACATGAAGTGTAGGTTGCATGTGGTTGATAGGTAATATCTATGTAAACCCTACACTTGTATGTCTTGGAGTCTATTGTATGCATAAGAGAGCATAAAATTGGTTTCTTAAGTTTAAAAAGACTTTGAATAAATATTTAGCAAATGTGGTTTTGTGTTCTAAAAGTTTTTAAGTAAACTTTAAATGATCAAATGAGTTTGATTGTGGTTTTGAAACTTATATTTGTCTATATAAGTTATCTATATATACCAAATATATTTCAAATACTTGGAAGATTGATTTCAAATGATTTTACAAAGTTTGAACACAATTTCATGAAATTCGGTCGTCCGAATTTTGTAGCAAAAGTTTGCTACTGTTCTTCCAGAGAAATTCGGAAGAAGATTCGGACGCATGAAGAAAAATTCGGTCGTCCGAATTTTGGTCTTCAGCATGGTCACTGTTCTTCCTGAGAAATTCGGACGAAGATTCGGACGAAGCAGGAAGAATTCGGTCATCCTAAAAATTCGGACGCAGAATTCGGTCGTCTGAATTTCCTGAAAATAGCCATTAACTAGCTGTTTTATAGCTGTTTCAACTGATTTTCAAATTCTATAAAAGCTATAAACGTGCAATCTTTTGTAAGTACTGAATCCTTGAATATTCTAAGCTTTCTAAAGTCTATTACAAACATTTCTCAAGCTCTCTTATGTCTTGTGCATTCAATTGATCAATCCAAAGACATCAAAGTGTGAAGGTGCAACTTTGTGTAAATTCTACCAACAAGTGGTAACATCTACACACTCTTCTTTACTTATTCAATTGTGTTGATCTACTAGCTCTAGCAAGGTTATCTTGATAACATAAAACCCTTTAGATAAGGGTGATCCTTGAAGTTGTGATTCAAGGTTGTTTGAGATATAAAACCATAGGTTGGTGAGCCTTGTTTGTAAAAATTACTGGAAGAGGTTGTATGTGTAAAACCAAAGTGTGGTGAGCCTCTCTTGTAATCTGTGAACTTGAGCACATAGTAGAGTTATTGAAATCCTTAAGTATATACTTAAGGTAGTGGAGGTAGATCTTGAGGATCGAACCACTATAAATTGGTCGTGTTCATTTGTTTACATTTCTTATATTCTTTTCCATAATTTGTTTCTCTCTTATTCATATCATATGTAATTGGTCTATACATATAAAAGATTTGAATTTGCGAAAATTAGTCAAATACCTAATTCACCCCCCTCTTAGGTATTTCAATTGGTATCAGAGCTAGAACTTCTTTGTGTGGTTTTACAACCTAGAAGGCAAAGATCCTATGGCTAATATTTCAAATCTACCTTACCTAGAAGGATCTGCTACAAACAGACCTCCATTGTTTGATGGAATAAATTACACTTTTTGGAAGTCTAGAGTTAAAATATATATTTGTTCTATCAATTTTGATTTATGGAACATAATTGAGAAAGGTCCCTATGTCCCAATGAAAATGAGAGCAAATGGAGTAACCTCAGAACCCAAATCTACTGATGAATTTGATGAGCATGACTCAAGGAAAATGACACTAAATTATCAGGCCATGAATATATTAAGTTGTGCATTATATGTTACTGAATATAATAGAGTTAGTGGATGTGATTCTGCTCATGATATTTTTTATTACTTCAAATTACACATGAAGGTACTAATCAAGTTAAAGAATCTAAACTTGCTATGCTTGTTAGAGATTATGAATTGTTTACTATGAAACAAGGTGAAAATATTAGTGATATGTTTACAAGGTTTACTAATATTTTCAATAGCTTGAAAGCTTATGGTAAAGTATATACTACGGAAGAACAAAACAGAAAGATTTTGGATGCTCTACCAAAATCTTGGCAGCCAAAGACGCTCTCTATTGAGGAGTCCAAAGATCTAAAAACTCTTCCTCTTGAAGAGCTTATTGGATCACTACTCACTCATGAAATGAAGATGAAACGGTTGAATGATAAGGAAGATGAGGAAAAGGGAAGAAAAGGAGTAGTTCTTAATGCCGCAAACAACTTGAGTGAACAAGATCAATCTTCAAGTGAAGAAGAAGGAGGAAACAGTGGGGAAGAAGAAATTGCAATGGCAGTGAAGAAGTTCAAGAGATTCTACAAAAAGGAATTTCTCAAGAAAGGAAGAAAGCCAGTCAAGAAGAGTGGACAATCTTCATCATATAAACCTCAATGCTTTGAATGCAAGAGTACAGAGCATCTTGTTGCTGATTGTCCCAAGGTGTTAGAAAAGGAAAGAGAAAGCAAAAACAGAAAGAAATCTGCCAAGAAAGGAAAAGGACTAGCTGGAACATGGGATCAACAAGAAAGTGAGGATGAAAGTGAAGGGAAGGCCAACATATGCTTTATGGCCATTGATGATGAGGTACAATCTTCTCCTTCTATTTCAAATTTATGTGATGATGATATTGACTCTAGTGACTTAATTGTAGAATTGTATGAAGAACTAAAAAAGGCTTCAAGAAGAAATAAAGAAATGAAATCCAAAATTAATGATCTTTCAGATGAAAATTCAAAATTATGTATTGAAAATGATAGATATCTTGAGACCATTAATTCTCTTACCATTGAAAAGGATTTTTTGAATACTACCATACAACATGTATCTCTTGAAAATAAAAAGCTTTCTTCAAAAATTACTTCTCTTGAATCAATGCTGAAAGATCATGAGATTTTAAAAAGGAAAGTAAATGATCTTACTTTATGCATTGAGAGATTTACAAATGGAAGAGAAAATTTAAATAAATTACTTGGTTATCAAAGATCCTCATTTGTAAAGCATGGTCTCGGTTTTACACATGATTGTTTTGATCCAAAACCTAAAGGGTTATTTGTTAATGAATCTTCTCATTATAAGTATCATACTTGTTGTACATATTGTGGTAAGCATGGACACAAAGTTTCTAAATGCTTTATAAAAAGAAAGATAGAAAATGGAGTGAAGACCATTTGGAGAGTTAAAGGAGCTATTACTAACCCTCTTGGACCCAAGAAGATATGGGTACCAAAAATCACTCTTTCCAATTTGGTATAGGTACAATTTGCCTCAAGATCTAGTGCCACTAAATGGTTTCTTGATAGTGGCTGCTCAAGGCACATGACTGGGAATGCATCACTTGTTAGTGAGCTTCAGGCTACAAGTGAAGGTTTTATTACTTTTGGAGATAAGAAGAAAGGGAAAATACTTGGAATAGGTAACATTGGTAAAGGTTCCTTCCTTCTTATCAAGCAAGTTCTACTTATTGATGGTTTAAAGTATAATTTACTTAGCATTAGTCAATTATGTGATAATGGTTGCAAAGTAGAGTTTAAATGTGATACTTGTACCATTCTTGATAGTACAAGTAATAAAACTATTTTTGTAGCTAAAAGAGTGAGTAATGTATATGTGCTATATCTTGATGAACTTATCACTAATGATATTAAATGTCTTGCTATTCATGACAATGATGGATTTCTATGGCATAGAAGATTGGGACATGTAAGCATGGATTTGTTAAACAAACTTTCTACTCAAGAACTAGTTAGAGGATTACCAAAAATGCATTTTGACAAAACTCGTATTTGTGATGCTTGTCAATATGGAAAACAATCAAAAACATCTTTCAAACCAAAGAAAATGGTTTCTACCTCAAAACCCCTTGAACTAGTTCACATGGACTTATTTGGGCCTATGAGGACTACTAGTTTTGGTGGTAAAAGATATGCTTATGTGATTGTTGATGATTTTTCCAGATTTACATGAGTAATCTTTTTATCACAAAAAGATGAAACATTTTATGAATTTTCAAAACTTTTCAAGAAGGTTCAAATTTCTCTTAACTGCAACTTAATCTCTATTAGAAGTGATAATGGAAGAGAGTTTTGCAACCAAGATTTTACAAAATTCTGTGATGAGTATGGTATCACTCATAATTTTTCAGCAGCCAAAACACCTTAACAAAATGGAGTTGTTGAGAGGAAAAACAGAACATTACAAGAAATGGCTAGATCAATGCTTTGTGAAAACTCTTTACCTAAATACTTTTGGGCTGAAGCTGTAAATACAGAATGCTATGTAATGAATAGAGTTTTACTAAGACCTTTTATAAGAAAAATACCTTTGAACTTCTATTTGATAAAACTCCATCAATTGTCTATTTTAAAGTATTTGGTTGTAAATGCTTTATTTTAAATACTAGTGACAATCTTGGTAAGTTTGACAGGAAATCTGATGAAGGCATATTTCTAGGCTATTCATCTAATAAAAAGGCATATAGAGTCTATAATAAAAGGACATTATGTGTTGAAGAAACTATTCATGTAACTTTTGATGAATCTAATATTTATCTTCAAAGAAGAAATGAAGATGATGCAGGTTCTTCAATGGTTGAAAATCAAACTCAACACCAAGTACCTACATTGGAAGATCATGCTAAAGAAGAAGAAAGAATGGAGCAAGTACACGATGGTCAATCAAGCAATAATCAAGAGCTTCCAAAGGATCTCACATATGCAAGAAGTCATCCTAAGGAGCAAATCATTGCTGATGTCTCTCAAGGAGTTAAAACTAGACGGTACTTTATTGATAATTTTGCACTTTTATCTCATATTGAACCTAAAAATATTGATGATGCATTGTGTGATAATTTTTGGATTATTGCTATGGAAGAAGAGTTAAATCAGTTTGAGAGAAATAAAGTTTGGACTCTTGTTCCTAGACCTCATGATCATTCTGTTATTGATACAAAATAGATCTTTAGAAATAAGTTAAATGAACTAGGAGAAGTGGTTAGAAATAAAGCTAGACTTGTTGCTCAAGGCTTCTATCAAGAAGAAGGTATTGATTATGATGAAACTTTTGCTCCAGTGGTCAGATTAGGGTCTATCAGAATACTCTTGGCATTTGCTTGTTTTAAAGACTTTAAACTATTTCAAATGGATGTCAAAAGTGCTTTTCTAAATGGTTTTATTGAAGAAGAAGTTTATGTAGAACAACCTCCTGGATTTATTCATGAAAAATTTCCAAATCATGTTTTCAAATTAACTAAAGCTCTATGTGGACTGAAACAAGCTCCAAGATCTTGGTATGAAAGGTTAAGTGGTTTTCTTCTCTCAAAAGGTTTTACTAAAGGAAACGTAGATACAACTCTTTTTATTAAAACATCTTCTAAAAATGATATTTTGCTTGTACAAATCTATGTTGATGATATCATTTTTGGTTCTACTAATACTTCTCTTTGTGAAGAGTTTGCTAAAACTATGCAAAATGAATTTGAGATGAGCATGATTGGAGAACTAAGTTTCTTCCTTGGACTGCAAATTAAGCAAACCAAGGATGGAGTTTTCATCAATCAAGCAAAATATACTAAGGAGCTATTGAAAAGGTTTGGAATGGATCAAGCAAAAGGAATAAGTACTCCAATGAGTTCATCAACTAAACTTGACAAAGATGAGAAAGGTAAAAGTACTGATGAGAAATTATATAGAGGTATGATAGGAAGTTTACTCTATCTCATAGCTAGTAGACCAGATATTATGTTTGTTGTATGCTTGTGTGCTAGATTCCAATCATGTCCTAAAGAATCTCATCTAATTTCTGTTAAACGAATTTTTCGTTACTTGATTGATACTCATGACTATGGCCTTTGGTTTTCGAAAACTTCATCTTTTGAACTTATTGGATATTCTGATGCGGATTATGTTGGTTGTAAAGTTGAACGTAAAAGCACAAGTGGGCATTGTCAATTTCTTGGTAGTTGTCTTGTATCTTGGTTTAGTAAAAAGCAAGCTTGTGTGTCTTTATCCACTGCAGAAGCTGAATACATAGCTGCAGGAAGTTGTTGTGCACAATTGTTATGGATGCAGCATACTTTACTTGATTATGGTCTTAAATTCAATTGTGTGCCCATATTATGTGATAATACTAGTGCCATTAACTTGAGCATAAATCCCATTCAACATTCTAGGACTAAGCATATAGAGATAAATCATCATTTCATTCGTGACCATGTGATTAAGAAAGATATATGCTTAGAATATATAAATACAAATGATCAAATTGCTGACATATTTACAAAGCCTTCGGCTGAGGAAAGGTTCAGTCACCTGAGAAGACTCTTAGGAATTTCAAGATTCAATGACTAATGTGTGTATTGAAGTTATGATGAATGCAGGAAATTTTTTGATTCAAAATTCGGATGCACTGCAGAAAATTCGGTCGACCGAATTTTCTGAGTGTCGAGAAACAGAGACTTTTGATCAAGAATTCGGACGCAGGTCAGAAAATTCGGTCGATCGAATTTTCTGAACTGAAGAAACAGAAACTTTTGCTCGAAAATTTGGACGCAGACCTGAAAAATCGGTCGACCGAATTTTACGGACGAGACTCTTTAAATGAAGTTGAAACAATCTTTTCAACATTACTACTTCCGAATTTCACATCCTTTTTAAAACCTCTCATACCCATTCACATGAGGAATAATCGAGGTCGACTTCAATCTTTGAGGTACCATTCTGATATGGATTACCGTAACCCTGACTCACCTCCAAGATGCAGGTATTGCCACTTTCCTGGTCATAACAGAAGAAATTGTAGCCTTATTGAGTCTACAGGCCCAAGTAACTATTAGGTTTCATTGGTCTTCTATGTTGTCTTGTTTAATTTCAGTCTTCTACGTAGCCTTATTGGTCTTTTATGTATTCTTGTTTAATTTCGGTCTTCTATGTAGCCTTATTGATCTTTTATGTATTCTTGTTTAATTTGGGTCTTCTATGTAGCCTTATTGGTCTTCTATGTATTTTTGTTTAATTTCGGTCTTATGTTATGCTTGATATTGTATTATGTTATGTTATATTTCTTATTGTATTATGTTATGTTATATTATATTAATGCAAACTATGTGATAATATATTTCATTTAAACTTAAAACTATTAGGAAAACTTATTAAAAATATTTTAAAAAGAATTAATATGAAGAGAAACAAAAAAAAGAAAAAAAAATAAAGGAAGCATGGAAGAAGAAAGAAAGCGGCAGATCAAAGAACAAAGAACAAGCAAGAAAAAAATAATAAAAAAAACATCTTTTGCTTTGATAAAAGTAATAACGCCTTCCTGGAAGGAGTTATTACTTTTGCTCTTGCAATAACTCCTTCCAAGAAGGCATTATTGAAAAAGCAATAACGCCTTCCAGGAAGGTGTTATTGTCCGCTCCGCATAACGCGTTTTGCAACGGCGTCATTGCCTAATGATGCCATTCCAAAAGGAATTATGACCAAAAAAGGAACCCCTCCCCCAAAACCAAGCCCTTTTAGTGTTGTTTTTTAAAAACAAGGCCATGTCAGTAATAACCCATAAATTGTAGATCTGATTAGGTTTGAGTTCGGTATCCCTTCAACTTAAATGAGTCCAATCTGGAACACCTCATTTCAAATCTGTTTGGACCCTTTCTCAGGCCTATCCGTATAGACCCAAAATTAATTAATTTGGCACAATAAGCTAATGTTGAACCATGCGAAGTTACATTATAGGAGATGTTGAACGTATCCTTTCAAATTGCTAACTATAACCTCGTTATATTTTATTTTCATCTTTCAACTTCACAAACTCGTTCACTAAAATTAAGACAAATTTTGAAGATTTTGAACTTTTAAGGGGCAGAACAACACTATGAATAATGGTTGAGAACAACTTAGATTGGCATTTTATTCAAAAAATTTTTTAGTTTTCCCTCGTTTTTTTCACTTTGGATCTCACTCCTCCTCTCACAAATAATTCACTTTTACGATTTTCAATACTACTCAATTAAAAAAAAATCCAATCCAATCTCACCATAATGTCCAAATACGATCTCGCAGAAAATGCCTTCAAAATTGTTAATTTTTGCATACCGATCAATTCTTAAGGTATTTTACGATAGTAGACAGCAACAACCAAGTCCTGTATTTAGATGTTGGAGCCACTCCTGAGGAGGGCACGAGAGGGGCTGTCATAGGACTACTTTTCAGAATTCTCAATTCCAAACCTCAAGTAGACTATTTAGGGACTAAAGCATTGTTCTTTGGTTTTATTAATAGATCAAGTTGTTTTGAGACTATGAACATGCACCTCCCATATTAATGCCTCGGGTCGTGCTGATTCTTTTGTCCTTTTTCTTTATTTCTTTTAAAAAGAGAAGTTGCAATTAGCTAGTTTATTCGCTCATTTTCTATTGTGTTGATAGACTAGATAATAGAAGGATAGTGAATACTAGTAATTGATCTCTTTAGGAATCAACACTTGAAATTTTGTACCACCATATTACTCATACACGATAGATGCGCATACCTCAACCGTATGCCATTGTGTTGAATTGTAATAGAAAATTTGTTATTCTACATGCAAAATGCAAAATGCAAAATGTCAACGTATAGGAGCACTTAGCTCATATGGAAAGAAGAAATTCTAAATACGGGACTTGGTTGTTGCTATCTACTTTTGTAAAATACCTCAAGAGTTGAACGGTATGCAAAAATTTAAAATTTTGACGATATTTTTTGTGAGATCTTATTTGGACATTATGGTGAGATTTGGATTGGATTTTTTTTAATAATTGAATTGTATTGGAAATCGTAAAAATGAATTATTTTGAGAGGAGGAGTGAGACCCCTTTTTCCCATGCTGGAAAACCCCCAATTCATGGCCCATTATAGCCAACCCACAGGCCAATGCAATATTTTCATTATTTTACCAATCTTGTATCCAAAACATCCAAAATAAATAAATAAAACAACTAATATCAATTCTCAATCTTAAACAAGTAAATAACCAACCAAACACTCAAATTTAAACAAAATAAAATGTCCTAATCTAATAACCAAATGTAAAATAATATAAGCAACAAAAAATCAAATATATCTAATATTCCAAGTTAGCTAATACATCTAATAATGTTCTTCTAATCCTCTGCTTCTTCATCTTCTAGAACATTTGAATCAGCTTTAAATGTGGTTGATTCTTTTAATATCATCTTATTGTCTTCATCTATAAAAGCAAAATACAAAATAATTTTAAAAAGTTAATGTATGATAATTGCACATTAAATTTAAAGTAAAGAAATTTATATTTAACAATCTTAACACTTATGACTTACTCTCAGGAATAAAATCATGGAACCAATTACATGCAAATAGTAAATCTTGCACATTTTGAAGAAGAAAGCAGATCCTATACTTATTAAGAACTCGAGCACCAACAGTAATGAAAATTCTGAAGCCACTGTAGTAATTGGAATGTTCAAAATGTTAGAAGCCATCAAAGCTAATTCAGAAAATCTATAATTGTTGTATTTATAATATTGTAAGACATTCATATTTTGAAAATGGCTCCATTCTAGCTTTGCCTCATCCGAATATGTCTCCAATTGAGATTTTTCAGTATTGGTAACAACTTGACTATCAAATATGTTGAAATCCTAATTAGTGAAGCATACAAAATTAAAGAAAAGAGATATTAGTAGAAAATTGAAAGACTTAAGAGGGGGGTGAATTAGGTCTTTGGCTAATTATTAAAAATCTTTTCCCCTTTTGCAAATCCTTTACCTTAATAAAAGCTCTTCTTTAAATTCACAAACTTCAAGTTTATATGTGATTTGATGATTGAGACAAGATGATCAAACAATAAGACCACAACCAAATCAACAACTAAGAACAAATAATAATAACACAAGTATGTAAAGCTATAAGGAAATGAACACACGATTTATAGTGGTTCGATCTCTCTAATATCTACATCTACTACCTTGAGTCTACACTCAAGGATTTTAACCAGTTCTCTAAATGCTCAATCTAAGCAATTACACAAGAGGCTCACCCTTCAATGAGTTTTACTGCAACAACCTCTATTCAATCTAATAAACAAGGTTCACTCTTATCACAAAGAGTTTTATGTCACTAGCAAACTAGACTAATCTAATCCAAGGCTCACCCACACATGGGGTTTTACACCACAACCTTAATTAATCTAGTCTATGGCTCACCCTCCACAAGGGTTTTAAGTTTCTTGACAGCCTTACATCAATCACAACAATAATGTAACGATAGAGTTTAGATGTTACCAACACTTATTGGTGGATGAATACAATAGCTAGCATCACTTTACTTCTTGCCTTTGAAATCTTGAATTTTAACCTTTGGCAATTTGAGAGCTTTTCAAATAATTTTGATGTAAAACAAGTTAGAGCTTGAAGGATTTTTAAAGTTCAAAAGTTCTTTCAAAAATCTGGAGTTTATAGCTTTTATAGACTTTAAAATTCAATTTCAATGTAAAACGGCTAGTTTTTTGAGGAGTTTGGACTTCCGAACTTGATCCTCTGCGTCCAAACTTGCATCTGAAAGTACTGTTCATGGAAAACAGTGTTACTGTTCATATTCAGACAATCGAACTTGACCATCTGCGTTTGAACTTGTGTCTGAACTTTTTCAGAAAAATAGTCGATACTGTTCACTGTTCACATTCGAACGACCAAACTTGACCATCTACGTCCGAAGTTACGTCCGAATTTCTCTGAAAAAATAGTCAGTACTGTTCACAGTGTAGGGAAAATTTGGACGATCGAATTTTCATTCTGCATCCCAACTTTCATCCGAATTTTCCAAACTTTGTCAAAACATATTGAAAATCATCCTCGATAAGTTTAAAAACATTTTCTATAAAGAGATAAGTCATTTGAACATTTTTAAACTAAAAATAAAAATCGTTACCAAAGCACTTTGATCATTCAAAGTTTTCTCAAAATCATTTAAGATTCAAAAACACACTTGTTAATCAAAAGTTCATTAAAAGCCATTTAAAATTGAAAAACAAGTTTTGTGCTTTCTTATACATTCAATAGATTCCAAGACAAACAAGTGTAGGGTTTACAAAGGATATACCAAGTTCTCCAAAATCCATACTACAGACAGAAGATCTTCAAAGAAAAAGTGGAGATACTTTAGAAGAAAACACACATCTTCCAGAAGCTCCAGAAGCAAGTCAGACTATTGCTATGTCTGCATACTTGGTCAATTTCTTTATCACCCTTGAGATACTGCTTGATAACTTGTCGTTTGTGGCACAGATCTTCAAGGCTTTGGAGGATGGCTTGTCGGATTTGGCCAGGAGTCATACCAAGGATGTAAACATCAGCTCCTTGAGCTAAGGCCTGAGGGATTGAGCTGAGGAAGGCTTGTTTCAAACTAACATCTGCACCAAGAAGATAGGAGGTGATCAGGGTTCATGCCAGAATGACTAGCTTTGGTGGGATTGATGTCTTCATTTTTCTTGAATGGGAGTTTAATGAAGAACTGAGGATTTTGCCACAGTGGATGAGAACATTTGGTGAGAAATTCTGTATGGGATTCAGCACAAGATTGTTGAAAGATAAGAGGACAGGATCCTTTGAGTGTCCAAGAGTTGGCCGTTGTGTTGATCCAAGTCATACCTTCTTAGACAGTCCAGGTTTGAGTTCTGAAGTTATTCTCTTTCGAATACTTTCAGTTTCTAGGTCATCACTCTATATGGTATCAGAGCCATTGGTGTATCAGAAATAAGGCTAGAGTTGAAGAAACCCACATCTACCATGTATCCAGAAACATCCCGTTCTTCTGTATCTCTAGATACTACTCCTTCGTTCCGTCAAAGTGCATCTAAAAAACTAGATTACTTATATGAAGTCACTATAGATTCATCATCTCAGTTTGCCCCTGAGAATCACCCCTTCATGAATCTTTATACTAATTATGCCAAGTCCATAGTCTCTCCTTGGAAGACTTTTAAATCTCTCATCCGCCACACACCGTCCTCTGTTCGTGAATATGTTCAGTGCTCTAAAATGGATCAACATCCTATTATAGCTACTGGTAAAGAGCAATTCGTCACTCTTTACATTCCAGAAGACTTTCCCCGTCAATGGAAGCAACATGGCTATACTCACCTCCACTTCGGTGCTGTCCGTATTGCCATTACTCTCCATGGCAGAAGGTCTCCCTATGGTTACCTGAGTTGCCCTCTTGGATACCCGATTTCTCGCATATCAACATGCTTGCATAGCCACAGTCGAAGCAACGTTAAATGCAGGCACAGTATTCATCACACTGTACCCAAATTTCAACATGTCATTAGCAGACCCCCATCTGCTAGATGCTCTCAAGGTACAAGTCCAGATAGCAGGAGCCTCCCAGGTACATGACGCTATTACTGCCACTTTACATTACCAGATGATCTACCGAGTCCAAAATCATGCCATAGATCTCTCCCTTCCTGGTGGAGAAGATGCTTTACTTATCAAAGTAGATGACAAACAATCAGCAGTTTGCACTCATGTCCCCAGACAAATCCCTAAAAATGAACTTCTCAGTCTTCTGCCTGATGCTTGGATCACAGAATATGAAAAGATCCATGAGGCTGCAAATCAACCTCTGGAATCTTCCTCTTCTCAGATCTCTCAGAATTCTGATGGCTCTGTGTCCATCAAATTTGACCATAAGCATCTCCAGTCTGTCAAGCAAACTTATCCTCAGATTTCTATGATCCGACTCCCACTCCCAGTTGTTACTCCTCCATCTTATCATCAAGCTGAACTGGACATACTTGCTACAGCAGACCCAACAGATCCACTTATCTCTTTCCGGGATACCTTCCCCGATATTATCAAGTGGTATCAACCAGATGCTCGATCAGTTGTCTTTGAAACTGATCCGTTCTCCAATCATTATTATTGGGGTGGATGTACTTCTTGTGAATCATGTCAGACTGTCTTTGTCTTGAATGTGGTCTTGATCCGAAAGACCGCACTGCAATCAATCCCTGCAGACGAAGAAGGAAGAAGAAACAACCTCCTTCTCCGATGCTCTAACAAAGCACTGACATAGATCCAGATTACCGGCAAAGGGAGCTCAAGTAGTCCGACCCGCAGCGAGTATGATCCTTCTATAGCGAAGTCCCTTCTACATGGTTACCTCCTAAACCAACACCACCACTTCATCCCTACTACTGAAATGTCTCAAAATCCTTGCCAAAGAAAAACACGTAACACCAAGTTGAAAACCCATCAACCCTTTCTATAAACCACCTAAACCATCAACTCCTATTCCCAGGCCATTTGCATGTTCCAACTCGCAGAATTTCCTCCACTCAATTCTCCCTTTCCTCAAACTACACCTTTTACCAAAGACAATGCCGGACATTCTCACAAAATTCGGAATTCATCCGCAACCATACTTCCCGGTGGACAAACCGCACTCAGCCAATCCTGTTGAAAGCTGCTCTCAATCGGCATATCGAAAATGCTGTTGCTCGTAACAAGATCTTATCTCGGATAGATCGAAAAGTTACCCAGTTAATTCCCGTCTTACTATCGTTGAAATTAAAGTTGATTCTCAAGTACAAGATCCGGGAAGCCACCAAGAGGCTAATCGTCAATATGGAGAAAAGATTGAAACAAGTTCCTTATGACTTGCCTATGCCCGGAGTTAATCTCGCCGAGGTCATTCGACAAAAAGCAGAAGAGGTAGCCGATCTTGAAGGATACATTGCTTATCTCAAATCACAGAGTTGAGTCTACTCCTTACTCTCCTCCTCCACCAGCCACTACCTTACCTTCAGTATCTTCCGGTTTCTTTCCACCTTTCACAAATCCTTTTCAACCACCACCTAAAACTCAGTACTCTGCTTTCGGAACCATGGGATATGAAAGGTCCAAACCATCTCCAAGTACTTTCAATGCTGCTCAATGGTTAAAAGCCAAACAAGCACAGATAACAACCACCATCATCTACTCCTTCTCCGTGAAGTCCACAAGCAAGCTATGATTCAGAATCCACCGACTACACTTCTTCAAAGCAGTGCCACATCTCGTACTATCCCTCATATTGCTGTTGTTCAAGAAACAGTACTCCATCTCAAACTTCGGTATTCTTCCCCAACAGAATCCGATTCAACATCTGCCTCGAATACTGACCTCTCGAACCGAGACTCTTCTACACAATCTTCTTCGGATGAATTTGAGATCCCACAAATAAATATGGCTCATGAAGAAGAAGAACCGAAGTGACATCGAAGCTACTCCCATAGTTGATGAACCGGGAATCATCTCACACATCCAAGAAACTCACTAGCTCGAGAACCTTCACATTTCAAATTTGGATGACATTCCTCCAAATAAATGGGCGATGAAGGCTTCAAGAGTTCCATGCTTGGATGACCACAAGAGAACTCACTCGGAATCACAGCAGAAAGTATTCTTACTGAGTTCACCTCCAGATTCACCAGCACATTGAAGCATCGTTTACAACTCTCAATTATGTTGAGAGAACTCAATTCCTAAATTCTTCAATTGATCAAGTCTGCTTCATTACTATATTATTTAGTTTTCTTGGTGAACCAGATTCTGATCTTGAATTAAAACGAAAAGAATTCTTTCAAATGAAGTGTTATTCTTTTCAAAGGTCAGATTTAGATAAACATTTGCAACGCATGACTCAATTATTCTATCTTCTTGGTGCAGATGTTAGTTTGAAACAAGCCTTCCTCAGCTCAATCCCTCAGGCCTTAGCTCAAGGAGCTGATGTTTACATAAGACAGAAATACCAATCCATCCTTGGTATGACTCTTGGCCAAATCCGACAAGCCATCCTCCAAAGCCTTGAAGATCACGTACACAAAGCGACAAGTTATCAAGCAGTATCTCAAGGGTGATAAAGAAATTGACCAAGTATGCAGACGTTCAGATCTGATCATTAAATCATGATGCAATAAGTCGTCCTGCAAGAAATCATCCAAGAGAAAGAAGTTCTCCAAAATCCATACTACAGACAGAAGATCTTCAAAGAAAAAGTGGAGATACTTTAGAAGAAAACACACATCTTCCAGAAGCTCCAGAAGCAAGTCAGACTATTGCTATGTCTGCAAACAAAAAGGACATTATGCCAAACAATGTCCTCAGAAGAAGAAAAGACAGAACCTCATATCTCAGATCGAACAGGTTAGCACTGTCTATGATGACAATGATCTTGAATCTCTCTTTTCTGAACAAGATGAATTGGATGAACATACTCTCTTTGCCATTGAAGAAGAAGAAATTCCTCAGTCATATCACATTGCAGAACCAGTTGAACCAACTCCTTCAAACATTGTTCTCCCAGAACCTGATCCAACACTTCTAGAAAAACCTTCTGTTCCGATTCTTGCTATTCAACCTCCTAAAACACATCCTCAAGCCCCTGTTCAAATCCGAACCTCTAAGTATGATAAACCCATTCCTGCCATAGCCTTTTTTGATATAGGAGCTGCAGTATCCATGATGAATCCATCTGTTCTACCCCCTGAAAACTGGACACAACACAAGAAGGAATTCATAACTGCTGATGGTAAAGCATTCTACACATCCTTGATCACTAAACATGACCCATTACCATCCGGCTTCTTCCCAAATGTGAAGTTCGTTTGCATTTGATTGGTTGTCTTTAAACCCGACAAAGATCTTCTTGTCGGTTTTGACATATACAGTAAACTTCACAGGTTCCAAATTCTTCCCAATGGTATTCGTTTTGGTAAACAATTCAAAGAATACGGTACCATCCCAAGACTTTATACCAGTTGAACCAACTCCTTCAAACACTGTTGAACCAACTCTTTCAGACATTGTTCCCCCAGAACCTGATCCAACACTTCTAGAAAAACCTTCTATTTCGATTCTTGCTATTCAACCTCCTAAAACACATCCTCAAGCCCCTGTTCAAATCCGAACCTCTAAGTATGATAAACCCATTCCTGCCATAGCCTTTTTTGATACAGGAGTTGCAGTATCCATGATGAATTCATCCATTCTACCCTCGACTGGACACAACACAAGAAAGGAATTCATAACTGCCGATGGTAAAACATTCTACACATCCTTGATCACTAAACACCCCATTACCATCCAGTTCTTCCCAAAATATGAAGTTCGTTTGCATTTGATTGGTTGTGCTAAAACTGACAAAGATCTTCTTGTAGGTTTTGACATATACAATAAACTTCACAGGTTCCAAATTCTTCCCAATGGTATTCGTTTTGGTAAAATGCTCTTTATATATAGCTCTCAGAAAAGTCTAGAAGGCCACTGATAGTGATGTCTCCTCACCGACTACTTCAGAGGAATACAGCTGTGAAGACTTTTATATTTAGTACTCTGTATTATGTATACAGGTGTCGTTGTCTGCATTTCTAGCTGATTAAAGCTAATAGTATGGTATGTGACCTAAGCAATGACTTCATTTGCTACCCTTATGTAAGCAGTGATGTCATAGCTCAATAATTTGGCCTTCTAGACTTTTCTGAGAGCTCTATATAAAGAGCATTTTACCAAAACGAATACCATTGGGAAGAATTTGGAACCTGTGAAGTTTACTGTATATGTCAAAACCGACAAGAAGATCTTTGTCAGTTTCAGCACAACCAATCAAATGCAAACGAACTTCACATTTTGGGAAGAACTGGATGGTAATGGGGTGTTTAGTGATCAAGGATGTGTAGAATGTTTTACCATCGGCAGCTATGAATTCCTTCTGTGTTGTGTCCAGCTTTTCGAGGGGTAGAACATATGGATTCATCATGGATACTGCAGCTCCTGTATCAAAAAAGGCTATGGCAGGAACGGGTTTATCATACTTAGAGGTTCGGATTTGAACAGGGGCTTGAGGATGTGTTTTAGGAGGTTGAATAGCAAGAATCGGAACAGAAGGTTTTTCTAGAAGTAATGTCCGGGAACTTCTGCAATTCTTCAGAGATGTGATGTCCGGGAGAGTATGTACCTGCACTAAAATGCATTCCTAGGAAAGTAATTTCCTGTGCAGCCAAGATCATTTTCTTTTCAGAAAGCATTACGCCATAGTTTTTAACAATTTGAGCAAATTGGCGTAACAGGTTTATATGTTCATCCTTTGAAGAACTGAAAAGTAGGATGTCATCAATATAAACCAAAGGCAAGAGTGCAATAAAGTGGTTCAAAAAATCTTGACCATGGCTTTTTGAAATAAAGATGGCGCTGGTTTTAATCCAAAAGGCATTACTTTTCCACCGGAAATGCTCGGTTAGGTATGCAAAAGCCTGCTTTTAGGACGTTCATCGGGATGAATGCCTAATTGCCAAAAACCAGATTTTAAATCAAATTTGGAAAACCATTTTGCACCAGAAAGTTGTGACAACAGTGTGTGCTTATGTGGTAATGGAAATTTGTCATCTTGTAAAAAATGATTGAGAGGCTGATAATTAATTACCAGTCTCATTTTCCCACGAGCTTGTTCAGCCCGTTTATCAACATAGAATGCTTCACAAGACCATTGGGAATCTGTTGGTTCAATGAGATCGATCAAGGAGGTCAAGGCATTCTTTTGTGGCTAATCTGGGAGGTGGTCGTGGTTCATGCCGAATGACTAGCTTTGGTGGGATTGATATCCTCATTTTTCTTGAATGGGAGTTTAATGAAGAACCGAGGATTTTGCCACAATGGATGAGAACATTTGGTGAGGAATTCTCAGATGGGATTCGCACAAGATTGGGAAACAAGAAGTTTATGAATCTCAAAGGATGTGGATTAGGAGTGATTTGGTAAAGTCTTGGGATAAGTGCCGTATTCTCCGAATCGTTTACCAAAACGAATACCATTGGGAAGGATTTGGAACCCGTGAAGTTTATCGTATATGTCAAAACCAACTAGAAGGTCTTTGTCGGGCTCAAAGACAACCAATCAAATGTAAACGAACTTCACATTTTGGGAAGAACTGGATGGTAATGGGGTGTTTAGTTATCAAGGATGTATAAAATGTTTTACCATCAGCAGTTATGAATTCCTTCTTGTGTTGTATCCAGCTTTTGGGGTAGAACAGATGGGTTCATCATGGATACCGCAGCTCCCGTATCAAAAAAAGGCTATGGCAGGGAATAGGGCTTATCATACTTGGAGGTTCGGATTTGAACAGGGGGCTTGAGGATGTGTTTTAGGAGGTTGAATAGCAAGAATCGGAATGAAGGTTTTTTCTCGGGAAGTATTGGATCGAGTTCTGAGGAATAGTTTCGAACAAGTTTGTTCAACCGATTCTCGCAATGTGATATGACAGAGGAATTTCTTCTTCTTCAATTGCAAAGAGAGTATGTTCATCCAATTCATCTTGTTCAGAAAAGAGAGATTCAAGATCATTGTCATCATAGACAGGGCTGACCTGTTCAATCTGAGAAATGAGGTTCTGTCTCTTTTTCTTCTGAGGACATTGTTTGGCATAATGGCCCTTTTGTTTGCAGACATAGCAATAGTCTGACTTGCTTCTGGAGCTTCTGGAAGATGAGTGTTTTCTTCTAAAGTATCTCCACTTTTTCTTTGAAGATCTTCTGTCTGTAGTATGGATCTTGGAGAACTTCTTTTTCTTGGATGATTTCTTGCGAGACTGACTTATTGCAAAGATGATTTAATGATCGATCCGAACGTCTCGCATACTTGGTCAATCTCTTTATCACCTTTGAGATACTCGCTTGATAACTTGTCGCTTTGTGGCACGCATCTTCAAGGCTTTGGAGAATGGCTTGTCTGATTTGGCCAGTGAGTCATACCAAGGATGGATTGGTATTTCGCCTTATGTAAACATCAGCTCCTTGAGCTAAGGCCTGAGGGATTGAACTGAGGAAGGCTTGCTTCAAACTTACATCTGCACCAAGTAGATAGAATAATTGAGTCATGCGTTGCAAATGTTTATCTAAATCTGACCTTTGGAAAGAATAACACTTCATTTGGAAGAATTCTTTTCGTTTTAATTCAAGATCGTAATCGAGTTCACCAAGAAAACAAGAATATAGTAATGAAGCTGACTTGATCAATTGAAGAGTTTAAGAATTGAGTTCTCTCAACATAATTGAGAGTTGTAAACCCAAAGTGCTTCAATGTGCCGGTGAATCTGGGAGGTGAATTCTCGTAAGAATATTCTCTCGCTGTGATTCCAAATGAGTTCTCTTGTGGTCATCCAAGCATGGAACTCTTGAAGCCTTACCGCCCATTTGTTTGGAGGTATGTCATCCAATTGGAATGTGAAGGTTCCTGAACTTGTGAGCTTCTTGGATGTGTGAGATGATTCTGGTTCATCAACTATGGGAGTAGCTTCTGATGTCACTTCAGGCTCTTCTTCTTCACGAGCCATGTTTATCTCGTGGAATCTCAAATTCATCTCGAGGAAGATTGTGTAGAAGAGTCTCGATTCTGTAGGCCGTGTCTAAAGCGTAAGTGATTCGGATTCTGTTGGGGAAGAGTACCGAGTCTCGGACGGAGTTTGTTCTTGGACAACACACAATATGAGGGACAAAGCCGAGATATGGTAGCCTTCCAAGAAGAGTAGTCAACGGGTTCTCGAATCATAGCTTGCTTGTGGACTTCCTGGAGGGAGGAGCAGATGACGATGGTTGTCTTTGTGCTTGTTTGGCTTTTAGCCATTGAGCAGCATTGAAAGTACTTGGAGATGGTTTGGACCTTTCATATCCCATGGTTCCGAAAGCAGAGTACTGAGTTTTAGATGGTGGTTGAAAAGGGTTTGTGAAAGGTGGAAAGAAACCGGGAAGAGGCCGAGGGTAATGTAGTAGCTGGTAGTGGAGGAGAGTAAGGAGTTGACTCAACCTGTGATTTGAGATAAGCAATGTATCCTTCAAGATCAGCTACCTCTTTCTGTTTTTGACGAATGACCTCAGCAGGATTTACTCCAGGCATAGGCAAGTCATAAGGAACTTGTTTTAATCTTTGCTCCATATTGACGATTAGCCTCTTGGTGGCTTCCAGATCTTGCACTTGAGAATCCACTTTAATTTCAACAGTAGCAAGACGGGAGTTTACCTGGGTAACTTTCTGATCTATCTGAGATAAGATCTTGTTCCGAGCAACAAAGATTTTCTGCATTGCCGCTGAGAACAGCTTCAACAGATTGGTCGTGTGGTTTGTCCACTGGGAAGTATGGTTGTGGATGAATTCTGGATTTTGTGAGAATGTCTGGCATTGTCTTTGGTAAAAGGTGTAGTTTGAGGAAAGGGAGAATTAAGTGGAGGAAATTCTGCAGGTTGGAACATGCAAATGGCCGGAATAGGAGTTGGTGGTTCGGGTGGTTTATAAAAAAGTGGTTGACAGTTTGTAACTTGGTGTTACAGTGTTTTTCTTTGGCAAGGATTTTGAGACATTTCGGTAGTAGGGATGAAGTGGTGGTTTTGGTTTAGGAGGTAACCATGTAGAAGTGGACTTCCGCTATAGAAGGATCATACCCGCCGCGGGTCCGGACTACTCGAGCTCCTTGCCGATAACTGGATCTATGTCAGTGCTTTGTTGGAGCACCTGAGAAGCGAGGTCGCTTTCTTCTTCCTTCTTCGCTCATGGGGATTGATTGCAGTGCAGCTTTCTGGATCAAGACCACATTCAAGACAAGCAATTCTGCATGATTCACAAGAAGTACATCCACCCCAATAACAATGATTGGAGAACGGATCGGCCTCAAAGACAACCGGTCTAGCATCCGGTTGGTACCACTTGATAATATCCGGGAAGGTATCCCTGAAAGATATAAGTGGGTCCAAGGATTCGCTGTAGCAAGCTTGTCAAGTTCAGACTTTGATGATAGGATGGAGGATTAGCAACCGGGAGTCGGATCATGGAAATCCGAGGATAAGTTTGCTTGACAGATCGGGAGATGCTTATGGTCGAATTTGATGGACACAGAGCCATCGTGATTCTCGGGAGATTCGAGAGGAGGAAGATTCCGGAGGTTGATTTGCAGCCTCATGGATCTTTTTCATATTCTCGTGATCCAAGCATCGAGCGTAAGACGAAGGAGTTCATTTTTTAGGGATTTGTCCGGGGACATGAGTGCAAACCGCCGACTCGCTTTATCATCTACCTTGATGAGCAAAGCATCCTCTCCACCAGAAGCGGAGAGATCTATGGCATGGTTTTGGACTCGGTAGATCATTTGATAATGTAAAGTAGCAGCAAGAGCGCCATGTACCCGGGAGGCTCCCGCTATCCGGACTTGTACCTTGAGGGCATCTAGCGGATGGGGATCCCGCTAATGACATGTTGAAATTTGGGTACAGCATGATGAATACCGTGCCCGCATTTAACGTTGCTTCGATCGTGGCTATGCAAGCATGTTGATATTCGAGAAATCGAGTATCCAAGAGGGCAACTCGAGTTACCATAGGGAGACCTTTTCGCCATGGAGAGTAAGGGCAATTCTGACAAAGACCGAAGTGGAGGTGAGTGTAGCCATGTTGCTTCCATTGACGATGAAAGTCTTCCGGGAATGTAAAGAGTGACAAATTGCTCTTTACCAGTAGCTATAATAGGATGTTGATCCATTTTAGAGCACTGAACATATTCACGAACAGAGGAAGGTGTGTGGCGGATGAGAGATTTAAAAGTCTTCCAAGGAGAGACTATGGACTTGGCATAATTAGTATAAGGGTTCATTAAAGGATGATTCTCAGGGGCAAATTGAGATGAGGAATCTATAGTAACTTCATACAAATAATCTAGTTTTTTGGATGCGCTTTGACGGAAGGAAGGAGTAGTATCTAAGGATACAGAAGAACGGGATGTTTCTGGATACATGATAGATGAGGGTCTCTTCAACTCTAGCCTTATTTTTGATACACCAATGGCTCTGATACCATATATAGTGATTACCTAGAAACTGAAAGTATTCGAAAGAGAATAACTTCAAAATCCAAACCTGGACTGTCTAAGAAGGTATGACTTGGATCAACACAACGGCCAACTCTTGGGCTCTCAAAGGATCCTGTCCTCTTATCTTTCAACAATCCAAGCAAGAATGAAATCCATCATTCAAGAAGGAATACTAACAATTTCTAAGTATCACCAAACAAGGATCTAAGCTAAAGCCATATCAGAAATAGAAGCAGAGAAGAAGAGTATAGGAAACTTAGAGAGACATGTTTGTAAAACACAAAGGATATTATTACTCGGGAAACTTAGTCTGCCTTCTCAATACAAAGGAGGGCTCTTTATATAGAGCTCTAAGAAAAGTCTAGAAGGCTCAATTATTGAATCGTGACATCACCGCTACATAAGGATAGCAGATGAAGTCATGGCTTACGTCACACCACACTATTAGCTTTAATCGCCTAGAAACAAACAACAAGACACTCGGACAATAAAGACAACAACAAAGACAGAGCACTTAAATATAAAGGTCTTCACACCGTATTCCTCTCAAGTAGTCTGCGTGGAAACATCACTATCAGTGGAGCCAGTGGTCGTGATATTGCGCTCAATAATGATGTCCTCGATGCAGAGCATGTGCCTTTGCTTTTTTTCCTCTTTCCTTTTGAGAGCATCTTTTCTCGACAGAGGTGTCCAAGTGGTCCAGCAATATTACTAGAGACCGTGACGTGGAAAGTTAAATCCATGTGATGGCCGAGAAGAGCTGGTCGGGTCAAGGTTAAAGTAGTCAAAAGGTGTTTCAGAATCGGGCCGAGAATCGGGCAGTGTCGGAGGTACTGTGCATGTGCTATCTTGATGTTTATCTCATGAGGATGGTTGGTAGAGTAGTTCCAAGAACCATAATCACTGTGCCAAATTTCTTGAGGCATTATCTTATTTTCAACAAAGATGTATTTTTTGGGCCTCGTAATATTTGTGGGGGAGATCAAGAATAGTAATGGAATTAACTCCGATACGTATGAGAGTATGGATGGACCGTGAAGTCTGAAGTGATGGGTCGATGAATATCAAAAAGAAGGAAATGTTTTGGGAAGGTGAGAAAGATATTCTTCCATTCTTCTAAAGGTTTAAACCCAAAGTTAAAAATTCAAAGAGACTTGGGGTAAAACCTTTAAGAAATGCTGCCGAATTGATTTCAATGAGAATATGATATTCTTGGCAGATATACCAAAAGAACCATTTTACTGGAGTAGGGAAATCATCAGGTCGAAGAATGAAAACCTGACTAAAAGGGAAGTATGGATTGACTCCGCATGGTTTAAGGATGGATCCTCCAAATTCTCTAAAGATTTGTAACTCATAAAAATTTCTCTTTTGGATCATTGAGTCAACATAACATGGAACCGGATAACTGGAGGAAAATCGGAGAGGACAATCGATGGTCCAGATGATCGTGATTAGCGGGTCTGATCATAGCTATCATGGGTTTGGTGGCAAAGGATTCAGTGCCCGGGAAAGGAAATCAGCCCACTACATTAGATTTACCTTTGATATGTTTGACCTCAAAGGAATATTGCGCAAACCACGTTGACCATCCGAGCAGCTGAGGATTTGGGACTTGCTTCCGCTTGAACCGCAACATCTTAGGAAATGAACTCATATCGCTTTCAACTAAGAACTTTGACCCTATGAGATAAAAACCGAATTTCTTTATCCCATTTTTTGACAAAGCAAGGATTTCTTTGAAGGTGGAATGATAATGTATTTCGCTGGTTTGAATCTTCCACTTGCAAATCCACATAAATGTCCTGGATCCATTGATGTCTTCAAGTAAAACAAAGACTCCAATATTTGTCGCTGCATCCGTCCCAAGTATCTTCTGACCCAGTAGTTGGTAGATGCACTTTTCGTATCTCGTGATACTTGTTCTTTGAGAGCAAACTCACGGCTTGAGTCTCAGTACAGTGTCCAAGAGGATGGATTCTTTCTGAGCATCTTAGTGAGAGGATGAATATGTTCTGAGGCTCTGGGAAGAAAGTCTCGAACATAGTTGACAACACCAAGAAACTGTTGGACTTGTTTCTGTGTAAGATTAGACTCAGGGAACTTCTGCAATTCTTCGTAGATGTGATGTCCTGGGAGAGTATGTACCGCACTAAAATGCATTCCTAGGAAAGTAATTTCCTGTGCAGCCAAGATCATTTTCTTTTCAGAAAGCATTACGCCATAGTTTTTAACAATTTGAGCAAATTGGCGTAACAGGTTTATATGTTCATCCTTTGAAGAACTGAAAAGTAGGATGTCATCAATATAAACCAAAGGCAGAGTGCAATAGTGGTTCAAAAATCTTGACCATGGCTTTTTGAAATAAAGATGGTGCTGGGTTTTAATCCAAAAGGCATTACTTTCCACCGGAAATGCCGGGTTAGGTATGCAAAAGCCTGCTTTTTAGGACGTTCATCGTGATGAATGCCTAATTGCCAAAAACCGGATTTTCAAATCAAATTTGGAAAACCATTTTGCACCGTAAAGTCGTGATAACAATGTGTGCTTAGCGTGGTAATGGAAATTTGTCATCTTGTAAAAAATGATTGAGAGGCCGATAATTAATTACCAGCCTCATTTTCCCACGAGCTTGTTCAGCCCGTTTATCAACATAGAATGCTTCACAAGACCATTGGGAATCATGGTTCAATGAGATCGATCGAAGGAGGTCAAGGCATTCTTTTGTGGCTAACCGGGAGGTGGTCGTGGTTCATGCCGTAATGACTAGCTTTAGTGGGATTGATATCCTCATTTTTCTTGAATGGGAGTTTAATGAAGAACTCGAGGATTTTGCCACAATGGATGAGAACATTTGGTGAGGAATTCTCAGATGGGATTCGGCACAAGATTGGGAAACAAGAAGTTTATGAATCTCAAATGGGATGGATTAGGAGTGATTTGGTAAAGTCTTGGGATAAGTGCCGTATTCTCCGAACCGCTTTACCAAAACGAATACCATTGGGAAGAATTTGGAACCCGTGAAGTTTACCGTATATGTCAAAACCAACTAGAAGGTCTTTGTCGAGCTCAAAGACAACCAATCAAATGTAAACGAACTTCACATTTTGGGAAGAACTGGATGGTAATTGGGTGTTTAGTTATCAAGGATGTATAGAAATGTTTTACCATCAGCAGCTATGAATTCCTTCTTGTGTTGTATCCAGCTGTGGGGTAGAACAGATGGGTTCATCATGGATACCGCAGCCTCCCGTATCAAAAAAGGCTATGGCAGAATGGGCTTATCATACTTGGAGGTTCGGATTTGAACAGGGGGCTTGAGGATGTGTTTTAGGAGGTTGAATAGCAAGAATCGAATGTAAGGTTTTTTTCCCGGAAGTATTGGATCGAGTTCTGAGGAATAGTTTCGAACGAGTTTGTTCAACCGATTCTCGCAATGTGATATGACAGAGGAATTTCTTCTTCTTCAATTGCAAAGAGAGTATGTTCATCCAATTCATCTTGTTCGTAAAAGAGAGATTCAAGATCATTGTCATCATAGACAGTGGCCGACCTGCTCAACTGAGAAATGAGGTTCTGTCTCTTTTTTCTTCTCGAGGACATTGTTTGGCATAATGGCCCTTTGTTTGCGCGACATAGCAATAGTCCCGACTTGCTTCCGGAGCTTCGGGAAGATGAGTGTTTTCTTCTAAAGTATCTCCACTTTTTTCTTTGAAGATCTTCTCGTCCGTAGTATGGATCTTGGAGAACTTCTTTTTCTTGGATGATTTCTTGCATGACGACTTATTGCAAAGATGATTTAATGATCGATCCGAACGTCTCGCATACTTGGTCAATCTCTTTATCACCTTTGAGATACCGCTTGATAACTTGTCGCTTGTGGCACGTGATCTTCAAGGCTTTGGAGAATGGCTTGTCTGATTTGGCCATGAGTCATACCAAGGATGGATTGGTATTTCGCCTTATGTAAACATCACTCCTCGAGCTAAGGCCCGAGGGATTGAATCGAGGGAAGGCTTGCTTCAAACTTACATCTCGCACCAAGTAGATAGAATAATTGAGTCATGCGTTGCAAATGTTTATCTAAATCGACCTTTGGAAAGAATAACACTTCATTTGGAAGAATTCTTTTCGCTTTTAATTCAAGATCGTAATCAAAGTTCACCAAGAAAACAAGAATATAGTAATGAAGCAGCTTGATCAATTGAAGAGTTTAAGAATTGAGTTCTCTCAACATAATTGAGAGTTGTAAACCAAAGGCTTCAACGTGCTGTGAATCTGGAGGTGAATTCTGTAAGAATATTCTCTCGCTGTAATTCCAAAGTGAGTTCTCTTGTGGTCATCCAAGCATGGAACTCTTGAAGCCTTACCGCCCATTTGTTTGGAGGTATGTCATCCAATTGGAATGTGAAGGTTCCCGAACTTGTGAGCTTCTTGGACGTGTGAGATGATTCTCGGGTTCATCAACTATGGGAGTAGCTTCGATGTCACTTCGTGCTCTTCTTCTTCACGAGCCATGTTTATCTCGTGGAATCTCAAATTCATCTCGAGGAAGATTGTGGTAGAAGAGTCCGATTCGTAGGCCGTGTCTCAAAGCGTAAGTGATTCGGATTCTCGCTGGGGAAGAGTACCGAGTCTCGGACGGAGTTTGTTCTTGGACAACAAACCAATATGAGGGACAAAGCCGAGATATGGTAGCCTTCCAAGAAGAGTAGTCAATGGGTTCTCAATCATAGCTTGCTTGTGGACTTCCTGGAGTAGGGAGCAGATGACGATGGTTGTCTTTGTGCTTGTTTGGCTTTTTAGCCATTGAGCAAAGATTGAAAGTACTTGGAGATGGTTTGGACCTTTCATATCCCATGGTTCCGAAAGCAGAGTACCGAGTTTTAGATGGTGGTTGAAAAGGGTTTGTGAAAGGTGGAAAGAAACCGGAAGAGGGTCGAGGGTAATGTAGTAGACTGGGCAGTGAGGAGAGTAAGGAGTTGACTCAACCTCGTGATTTGAGATAAGCAATGTATCCTTCAAGATCGCCTACCTCTTTCTGCTTTTTGACGAATGACCTCAGCAGGATTTACTCCCGTGCATAGGCAAGTCATAAGGAACTTGTTTTAATCTTTGCTCCATATTGACGATTAGCCTCTTGGTGGCTTCCGTATCTTGCACTTGAGAATCTACTTTAATTTCAACAAAGAGCAAGACGGGAGTTTACCTGGGTAACTTTCTCGATCTATCCGAGATAAGATCTTGTTCCGAGCAACAAAGATTTTCGCATTGCCGCTGAGAACAGCTTTCAACAGATTGGTCGTGTGGTTTGTCCACTCGGGAAGTATGGTCATGGATGAATTCTGGATTTTGTGAGAATGTCCCGGCATTGTCTTTGGTAAAAGGTGTAGTTTGAGGAAAGGGAGAATTAAGTGGAGGAAATTCTCGCAGTTGGAACATGCAAATGGCCTGAATAGGAGTTGGTGGTTCAGTGGTTTATAAAAAGTGGTTGACAGGTTTGTAACTTGGTGTTACAGTGTTTTTTCTTTGGCAAGGATTTTGAGACATTTCTGGTAGTAGGGATGAAGTGGTGGTTTTGGTTTAGGAGGTAACCATGTAGAAGTGACTTCCGCTATAGTAAGGATCATACCCGCCGCGGGTCCGGACTACTTGAGCTCCTTGCCGATAACTGGATCTATGTCGGGTGCTTTGTTGGAGCACCTGAGAAGCGAGGTCTGTTTCTTCTTCCTTCTTCGTCTCAGGGATTGATTGCAGTGCAGCTTCTCGGATCAAGACCACATTCAAGACAAAGCAATTCGACATGATTCACAAGAAGTACATCCACCCCAATAACAATGATTGGAGAACGGATCGGCTCTCAAAGACAACCGGTCTAGCATCCGGTTGGTACCACTTGATAATATCTCGGGAAGGTATCCCTGAAAGATATAAGTGGGTCCAAGGATTCGCCGTAGCAAGCTTGTCAAGTTCAGCTTGATGATAGGATGGAGGATTAGCAACCGGGAGTCTGATCATGGAAATCCGAGGATAAGTTTGCTTGACAGACCGGGAGATGCTTATGGTCGAATTTGATGGACACAGAGCCATCGGGATTCTCGGGAGATCTCGAGAGGAGGAAGATTCCGTGAGGTTGATTTGCAGCCTCATGGATCTTTTCATATTCTCGTGATCCAAGCATCGAGCGTAAGACGAAGGAGTTCATTTTTTAGGGATTTGTCCGGGGACATGAGTGCAAACCGCCGATCGCTTTATCATCTACCTTGATGAGCAAAGCATCCTCTCCACCAGAAGGGAGAGATCTATGGCATGGTTTTGGACTCGGTAGATCATTTGATAATGTAAAGTAGCAAGTAAGAGCGCCATGTACCCGGGAGGCTCCTCGCTATCCTGGACTTGTACCTTGAGGGCATCTAGCGGACGGGGATCCGCTAATGACATGTTGAAATTTGGGTACAGCAGTGATGAATACCGTGCCTGCATTTAACGTTGCTTCGACTGTGGCTATGCAAGCATGTTGATATTCGAGAAATCGAGTATCCAAGAGGGCAACTCGGGTTACCATAGGGAGACCTTTTCTGCCATGGAGAGTAAGGGCAATTCTGACAAAGACCGAGTGGAGCGTGAGTGTAGCCATGTTGCTTCCATTGACGATGAAAGTCTTCCTGGAATGTAAAGAGTGACAAATTGCTCTTTACCAAAGCAGCTATAATAGGATGTTGATCCATTTTAGAGCACCGAACATATTCACGAACGTAGAGGAAGGCGTGTGGCGGATGAGAGATTTAAAAGTCTTCCAAGGAGAGACTATGGACTTGGCATAATTAGTATAAGGGTTCATTAAAGGATGATTCTCAGGGGCAAATTGAGATGAGGAATCTATAGTAACTTCATACAAATAATCTAGTTTTTTGGATGCGCTTTGACGGAACGAAGGAGTAGTATCTAAAGATACAGAAGAACGGGATGTTTCTGGATACATGATAGATGAGGGTCTCTTCAACTCTAGCCTTATTTCGATACACCAATGGCTCGATACCATATATAGTGATGCTGCAGCTCCCCGTATCAAAAAAGGCTATGGCAGAATAGGCTTATCATACTTGGAGGTTCTGGATTTGAACAGGGGGCTTGAGGATGTGTTTTAGGAGGTTGAATAGCAAGAATCGGGAATGAAGGTTTTTTCCGGAAGTATTGGATCGGGGTTCTGAGGAATAGTTTCTAACAAGTTTGTATAGTGATGACCTAGAAACCGAAAGTATTCGAAAGAGAATAACTTCAAAATCCAAACCTCGGACTTGTCTAAGAAGGTATGACTTGGATCAACACAACGGCCAACTCTGGGCTCTCAAAGGATCCCTCGTCCTCTTATCTTTCAACAATCCAAGCAAGAATGAAATCCATCATTCAAGAAGGAATACTAACAATTTCTAAGTATCACCGAAACAAGGATCTAAGCTAAAGCCATATCGTAAATAGAAGCAGAGAAGAAGAGTATAGGAAACTTAGAGAGACATGTTTGTAAAACACAAAGGATATTATTACTCGGGAAACTTAGTCCGCCTTTCTCAATACAAAGGAGGGCTCTTTATATAGAGCTCTAAGAAAAGTCTAGAAGGCTCAATTATTGAACCGTGACATCACCGCTACATAAGGATAGCAGATGAAGTCATGGCTTACGTCACACCACACTATTAGCTTTAATCGCCTAGAAACAAACAACAAGACACTCGGACAATAAAGACAACAACAAAGACAGAGCACTTAAATATAAAGGTCTTCACAAACCGTATTCCTCTCAAGTAGTCGGTGTGGAAACATCACTATCAAATGGAGCCAGTGGTCGATGATATTGCGCTCAATAATGATGTCCCGATGCAGAGCATGTGCCTTTTGCTTTTTTTCCTCTTTCTTTTGAGAGCATCTTTTCTCGACTGTAGGTGTCCAAGTGGTCCAGTGCAATATTACTAGAGACCGTGACGTGGAAAGTTAAATCCATGTGATGGCCGAGAAGAGTCGGGCCGGGTCAAGGTTAAAGTAGTCAAAAGGTGTTTCAGAATCGGGCCGAGAATCGGGCAGTGTGTCGGAGGTACTGTGCATGTGCTATCTTGATGTTTATCTCATGAGGATGGTTGGTAGAGTAGTTCCAAGAACCATAATCACTGTGCCAAATTTCTTGAGGCATTATCTTATTTTCAACAAAGATGTATTTTTTGGGCCTCGTAATATTTGTGGGGGAGATCAAGAATAGTAATGGAATTAACTCCGATACGTATGAGAGTATGGGATGGACCGTGAAGTCTCAAGTGATGGGTCGATGAATATCAAAAAGAAGGAAATGTTTTGGGAAGGTGAGAAAGATATTCTTCCATTCTTCTAAAGGTTTAAACCAAAGTTAAAAATTCAAAGAGACTTGGGGTAAAACCTTTAAGAAATGCCGTCGAATTGATTTTCAATGAGAATATGATATTCTTGGCAGAGATACCAAAAGAACCATTTTACTCGGAGTAGGGAAATCATCGTGTCGAAGAATGAAAACCCGACTGAAAAGTGGAAGTATGGATTGACTCCGTATGGTTTAAGGATGGATCCTCCAAATTCTCTAAAGATTTGTAACTCATAAAAATTTCTCTTTTGGATCATTGAGTCAACATAACATGGAACCGGATAACTGGAGGAAAATCGAGAGGGACAATCGATGGTCCATGATGATCGGGATTAGCTGGGTCTGATCATAGCTATCATGGGTTTGGTGGCAAAGGATTCAGTGCCTGGGAAAGGAAATCAGCCCACTACATTAGATTTACCTTTGATATGTTTGACCTCAAAGGAATATTGCGCAAACCACGTTGACCATCCGAGCAGCTGAGGATTTGGGACTTGCTTCGCTTGAACCGCAACATCTTAGGAAATGAACTCATATCAGCTTTCAACTAAGAACTTTGACCCTATGAGATAAAAACCGAATTTCTTTATCCCATTTTTTGACAAAGCAAGGATTTCTTTGAAGCGTGGGAATGATAATGTATTTCGCTGGTTTGAATCTTCCACTTGCAAATCCACATAAATGTCCTGGATCCATTGATGTCTTCAAGTAAAACAAAGACTCCAATATTTGTCGCCGGCATCCGTCCCAAGTATCTTTTCGACCAAGTAGTTGGTAGATGCACTTTTCGTATCTCGTGATACTTGTTCTTTGAGAGCAAATGCTACGGCTTGAGTCTCAGACAGTGTCCAAGAGGATGGATTCTTTTCCGAGCATCTTAGTGAGAGGATGAATATGTTCTGAGGCTCGGGAAGAAAGTCTCGAACATAGTTGACAACACCAAGAAACCGTTGACTTGTTTCGTGTAAGATTAGACTCAGTGAAACTTCGCAATTCTTCGTAGATGTGATGTCCTGGGAGAGTATGTACTCGCACTAAAATGCATTCCTAGGAAAGTAATTTCTCGTGCAGCCAAGATCATTTTCTTTTCGTAAAGCATTACGCCATAGTTTTTTAACAATTTGAGCAAATTGGCATAACAGTTTATATGTTCATCCTTTGAAGAACCGAAAAGTAGGATGTCATCAATATAAACCAAAGGCAGAGTGCAATAAAGTGGTTCAAAAATCTTGACCATGGCTTTTTGAAATAAAGATGGCGTGGTTTTAATCCAAAAGGCATTACTTTCCACCGGAAATGCCGGGTTAGGTATGCAAAAGCCTCGTTTTTAGGACGTTCATCATGATGAATGCCTAATTGCCAAAAAACCGGATTTTCAAATCAAATTTGGAAAACCATTTTGCACCGTAAAGTCGTGATAACAAAGTGTGCTTGCGTGGTAATGGAAATTTGTCATCTTGTAAAAAATGATTGAGAGGCTCGATAATTAATTACCAGCCTCATTTTCCCACGAGCTTGTTCAACCCGTTTATCAACATAGAATGCTTCACAAGACCATTGGGAATCTGTTGGTTCAATGAGATCGATCAAGCGAGGTCAAGGCATTCTTTTGTGGCTAACCTGGAGGTGGTCGTGGTTCATGCCGTAATGACTAGCTTTGTGGGATTGATATCCTCATTTTTTCTTGAATGGGAGTTTAATGAAGAACTCGAGGATTTTGCCACAATGGATGAGAACATTTGGTGAGGAATTTCAGATGGGATTCGGCACAAGATTGGGAAACAAGAAGTTTATGAATCTCAAATGACAGGATTAGGAGTGATTTGGTAAAGTCTTGGGATAAGTGCCGTATTCTCTCGAACCGCTTTACCAAAACGAATACCATTGGGAAGAATTTGGAACCCGTGAAGTTTACCGTATATGTCAAAACCAACTAGAAGGTCTTTGTCAGCTCAAAGACAACCAATCAAATGTAAACGAACTTCACATTTTGGGAAAGAACTGGATGGTAATGGGTGTTTAGTTATCAAGGATGTGTAGAAATGTTTTACCATCAGCAGCTATGAATTCCTTCTTGTGTTGTATCCAGCTGTGGGGTAGAACAGATGGGTTCATCATGGATACCGCAGCCTCCCGTATCAAAAAAAGGCTATGGCAGGAATGGGCTTATCATACTTGGAGGTTCTGGATTTGAACAGGGGCTTGAGGATGTGTTTTAGGAGGTTGAATAGCAAGAATCGAAATGTAAGGTTTTTTCCGGGAAGTATTGGATCAGTTCTGAGGAATAGTTTCGAACGAGTTTGTTCAACCGATTCTCGCAATGTGATATGACAGAGGAATTTCTTCTTCTTCAATTGCAAAGAGAGTATGTTCATCCAATTCATCTTGTTCGAAAAAGAGAGATTCAAGATCATTGTCATCATAGACATGTGATCAATCTGCTCAATCTGAGAAATGAGGTTCTGTCTCTTTTTTCTTCTCGAGGACATTGTTTGGCATAATGGCCCTTTGTTTGCGCGACATAGCAATAGTCTGACTTGCTTCTGGAGCTTCTGGAAGATGAGTGTTTTCTTCTAAAGTATCTCCACTTTTTCTTTGAAGATCTTCTCGTCCGTAGTATGGATCTTGGAGAACTTCTTTTTTCTTGGATGATTTCTGCATGACTGACTTATTGCAAAGATGATTTAATGATCGATCTCGAACGTCTCGCATACTTGGTCAATCTCTTTATCACCTTTGAGATACCGCTTGATAACTTGTCGCTTGTGGCACTGATCTTCAAGGCTTTGGAGAATGGCTTGTCTGATTTGGCCAGAGTCATACCAAGGATGGATTGGTATTTCGCCTTATGTAAACATCACCTCCTTGAGCTAAGGCCCGAGGGATTGAACCGAGGGAAGGCTTGCTTCAAACTTACATCTCGCACCAAGTAGATAGAATAATTGAGTCATGCGTTGCAAATGTTTATCTAAATCGACCTTTGGAAAGAATAACACTTCATTTGGAAGAATTCTTTTCGCTTTTAATTCAAGATCGTAATCGAGTTCACCAAGAAAACAAGAATATAGTAATGAAGCAGCTTGATCAATTGAAGAGTTTAAGAATTGAGTTCTCTCAACATAATTGAGAGTTGTAAACCAAAGGCTTCAATGTGCCGTGAATCTGGAGGTGAATTCTCGTAAGAATATTCTCTCGCTGTGATTCCAAAGTGAGTTCTCTTGTGGTCATCCAAGCATGGAACTCTTGAAGCCTTACCGCCCATTTGTTTGGAGGTATGTCATCCAATCGGAATGTGAAGGTTCCCGAACTTGTGAGCTTCTTGGACGTGTGAGATGATTCTCGGGTTCATCAACTATGGGAGTAGCTTCGATGTCACTTCGTGCTCATCTTCTTCACGAGCCATGTTTATCTCGTGGAATCTCAAATTCTTCTAAGGAAGATTGTGGTAGAAGAGTCTCGATTCGCAGGCCGTGTCTCAAAGCGTAAGTGATTCGCATTCTCGTTGGGGAAGAGTACCGAGTCTCGCGACGGAGTTTGTTCTTGGACAACAACAATATGAGGGACAAAGCCGAGATATGGTAGCCTTCCAAGAAGAGTAGTCAATGGGTTCTCAATCATAGCTTGCTTGTGGACTTCCTGAGTGAGGAGCAGATGACGATGGTTGTCTTTGTGCTTGTTTGGCTTTTTAGCCATTGAGCAAAGCATTGAAAGTACTTGGAGATGGTTTGGACCTTTCATATCCCATGGTTCCGAAAGCAGAGTACCGAGTTTTAGATGGTGGTTGAAAAGTGGTTTGTGAAAGGTGGAAAGAAACCGGAAGAGGCCGAGGGTAATGTAAGAAAGTTGTGCATGGAGGAGAGTAAGGAGTTGACTCAACCTCGTGATTTGAGATAAGCAATGTATCCTTCAAGATCGCCTACCTCTTTCTGTTTTTGACGAATGACCTCAGCAGGATTTACTCCATGCATAGGCAAGTCATAAGGAACTTGTTTTAATCTTTGCTCCATATTGACGATTAGCCTCTTGGTGGCTTCCAGATCTTGCACTTGAGAATCTACTTTAATTTCAACAAAGAGCAAGACTGGGAGTTTACTCTGGGTAACTTTCTCGATCTATCTCGAGATAAGATCTTGTTCCGAGCAACAAAGATTTTCGCATTGCCGCTGAGAACAGCTTTCAACAGATTGGTCAGTGTGGTTTGTCCACCGGGAAGTATGGTCGTGGATGAATTCTGGATTTTGTGAGAATGTCTCGGCATTGTCTTTGGTAAAAGGTGTAGTTTGAGGAAAGGGAGAATTGAGTGGAGGAAATTCTCGCAGTTGGAACATGCAAATGGCCGGAATAGGAGTTGGTGGTTCAGGTGGTTTATAAAAAGGGTTGACAGGTTTGTAACTTGGTGTTACAGGTTTTTCTTTGGCAAGGATTTTGAGACATTTCTGGTAGTAGGGATGAAGTGGTGGTTTTGGTTTAGGAGGTAACCATGTAGAAGGGACTTCCGCTATAGAAGGATCATACCTGCTGCGGGTCTGGACTACTTGAGCTCCTTGCCGATAACTGGATCTATGTCAGTGCTTTGTTGGAGCACCTGAGAAGCGAGGTCGTTTCTTCTTCCTTCTTCGCTCATGGGATTGATTGCAGTGCAGCTTCTCGGATCAAGACCACATTCAAGACAAAGCAATCTCGACATGATTCACAAGAAGTACATCCACCCCAATAACAATGATTGGAGAACTGGGATCGCCTCAAAGACAACCGGTCTAGCATCTCGGGTTGGTACCACTTGATAATATCTCGGGAAGGTATCCCTGAAAGATATAAGTGGGTCCAAGGATTCGCCGTAGCAAGCTTGTCAAGTTCAACTTTGATGATAGGATGGAGGATTAGCAACCGGGAGTCTGATCATGGAAATCCGAGGATAAGTTTGCTTGACATGACCGGAGATGCTTATGGTCGAATTTGATGGACACAGAGCCATCGTGATTCTCGGGAGATCTCGAGAGGAGGAAGATTCCGTGAGGTTGATTTGCAGCCTCATGGATCTTTTTCATATTCTCGTGATCCAAGCATCAAAGTGTAAGACGAAGGAGTTCATTTTTTAGGGATTTGTCTCGGGGACATGAGTGCAAACCGCCGATCGCTTTATCATCTACCTTGATGAGCAAAGCATCCTCTCCACCAGAAGGGGAGAGATCTATGGCATGGTTTTGGACTCGTGAGATCATTTGATAATGTAAAGTAGCAAGAAGAGCGCCATGTACCCGGGAGGCTCCCCGCTATCCTGGACTTGTACCTTGAGGGCATCTAGCGACGGGGATCCGCTAATGACATGTTGAAATTTGGGTACAGCAGTGATGAATACCGTGCCCGCATTTAACGTTGTTTCGACCGTGGCTATGCAAGCATGTTGATATTCGAGAAATCGAGTATCCAAGAGGGCAACTCGGTTACCATAGGGAGACCTTTTCCGCCATGGAGAGTAAGCGGCAATTCTGGACAAAGACCGAGTGGAGTGCTGAGTGTAGCCATGTTGCTTCCATTGACGATGAAAGTCTTCTCGGAATGTAAAGAGTGACAAATTGCTCTTTACCCAAAGAGCTATAATAGGATGTTGATCCATTTTAGAGCACCGAACATATTCACGAACGTAGGAAGGCGTGTGGCGGATGAGAGATTTAAAAGTCTTCCAAGCGAGAGACTATGGACTTGGCATAATTAGTATAAGGGTTCATTAAAGGATGATTCTCAGGGGCAAATTGAGATGAGGAATCTATAGTAACTTCATACAAATAATCTAGTTTTTTGGATGCGCTTTGACGGAAGGAAGGAGTAGTATCTAAGGATACAGAAGAACGGGATGTTTCTGGATACATGATAGATGAGGGTCTCTTCAACTCTAGCCTTATTTCTGATACACCAATGGCTCTGATACCATATATAGTGATGTTGCAGCTCCTGTATCAAAAAAGGCTATGGCAGGAATAGGCTTATCATACTTGGAGGTTCGGATTTGAACAGGGGCTTGAGGATGTGTTTTAGGAGGTTGAATAGCAAGAATCGGAACAGAAGGTTTTTCTGGAAGTATTGGATCAGGTTCTGGAGGAATAGTTTCTGAACAAGTTTGTATAGTGATGACCTAGAAACTGAAAGTATTCGAAAGAGAATAACTTCAAAATCCAAACCTGGACTGTCTAAGAAGGTATGACTTGGATCAACACAACGGCCAACTCTTGGGCTCTCAAAGGATCCCTCGTCCTCTTATCTTTCAACAATCCAAGCAAGAATGAAATCCATCATTCAAGAAGGAATACTAACAATTTCTAAGTATCACCGAAACAAGGATCTAAGCTAAAGCCATATCGTAAATAGAAGCAGAGAAGAAGAGTATAGGAAACTTAGAGAGACATGTTTGTAAAACACAAAGGATATTATTACTCGGGAAACTTAGTCTCGCCTTCTCAATACAAAGGAGGGCTCTTTATATAGAGCTCTAAGAAAAGTCTAGAAGGCTCAATTATTGAGCCGTGACATCACCGCTACATAAGGATAGCAGTATGAAGTCATGGCTTACGTCACACCACACTATTAGCTTTAATCGCCTAGAAACAAACAACAAGACACTCGGACAATAAAGACAACAACAAGACAGAGCACTTAAATATAAAGGTCTTCACAAACCGTATTCCTCTCAAGTAGTCGCGTGGAAACATCACTATCAAATGGAGCCGTGGTCGTGATATTGCGCTCAATAATGATGTCCCGATGCAGAGCATGTGCCTTTTGCTTTTTTTCCTCTTTCTTTTGAGAGCATCTTTTCTCGACAGAGGTGTCCAAGTGGTCCGTGCAATATTACTAGAGACCGGACGTGGAAAGTTAAATCCATGTGATGGCCGAGAAGAGTCGGGTCAGGGTCAAGGTTAAAGTAGTCAAAAGGTGTTTCAGAATCGGGCCGAGAATCGGGCAGAGTGTTGGAGGTACTGTGCACGTGCTATCTTGATGTTTATCTCATGAGGATGGTTGGTAGAGTAGTTCCAAGAACCATAATCACTGTGCCAAATTTCTTGAGGCATTATCTTATTTTCAACAAAGATGTATTTTTTGGGCCTCGTAATATTTGTGGGGGAGATCAAGAATAGTAATGGAATTAACCCGATACGTATGAGAGTATGGGATGGACCGTGAAGCTCGAAGTGATGGGTCGATGAATATCAAAAAGAAGGAAATGTTTTGGGAAGGTGAGAAAGATATTCTTCCATTCTTCTAAAGGTTTAAACCAAAGTTAAAAATTCAAAGAGACTTGGGGTAAAACCTTTAAGAAATGCCGTCGAATTGATTTTCAATGAGAATATGATATTCTTGGCAGAGATACCAAAAGAACCATTTTACTCGAGTAGGGAAATCATCGTGTCGAAGAATGAAAACCTCGACTAAAAGTGGAAGTATGGATTGACTCCGCATGGTTTAAGGATGGATCCTCCAAATTCTCTAAAGATTTGTAACTCATAAAAATTTCTTTTTGGATCATTGAGTCAACATAACATGGAACCGGATAACTGGAGGAAAATCAGTGAGGGACAATCGATGGTCCAGATGATCGTGATTAGCGGGTCTGATCATAGCTATCATGGGTTTGGTGGCAAAGGATTCAGTGCCCGGGAAAGGAAATCAGCCACTACATTAGATTTACCTTTGATATGTTTGACCTCAAAGGAATATTGCGCAAACCACGTTGACCATCCGAGCAGCTGAGGATTTGGGACTTGCTTCGCTTGAACCGCAACATCTTAGGAAATGAACTCATATCGCTTCAACTAAGAACTTTGACCCTATGAGATAAAAACTGAATTTCTTTATCCCATTTTTTGACAAAGAAGGATTTCTTTGAAGTGTGGAATGATAATGTATTTCGCTGGTTTGAATCTTCCACTTGCAAATCCACATAAATGTCCTGGATCCATTGATGTCTTCAAGTAAAACAAAGACTCCAATATTTGTCGCCGCATCCGTCTCAAGTATCTTCTCGACCAAGTAGTTGGTAGATGCACTTTTCGTATCTCGTGATACTTGTTCTTTGAGAGCAAATCTACGGCTTGAGTCTCAGTACAGTGTCCAAGAGGATGGATTCTTTCGAGCATCTTAGTGAGAGGATGAATATGTTCTGAGGCTCGGGAAGAAAGTCTCGAACATAGTTGACAACACCAAGAAACCGTTGGACTTGTTTCGTGTAAGATTAGACTCAGGGAAACTTCGCAATTCTTCGTAGATGTGATGTCCTGGGAGAGTATGTACTCGCACTAAAATGCATTCCTAGGAAAGTAATTTCTCGTGTCGCCAAGATCATTTTCTTTTCGTAAAGCATTACGCCATAGTTTTTTAACAATTTGAGCAAATTGGCGTAACAGTTTATATGTTCATCCTTTGAAGAACCGAAAAGTAGGATGTCATCAATATAAACCAAAGGCAGAGTGCAATAAAGGGGTTCAAAAATCTTGACCATGGCTTTTTGAAATAAAGATGGTGCGGGTTTTAATCCAAAAGGCATTACTTTCCACCGGAAATGCCGGGTTAGGTATGCAAAAGCCTCGTTTTAGGACGCTCATCAGATGAATGCCTAATTGCCAAAAACCGATTTTCAAATCAAATTTGGAAAACCATTTTGCACCGTAAAGTCGTGATAACAAAGGTGTGCTTGCGTGGTAATGGAAATTTGTCATCTTGTAAAAATGATTGAGAGGCCGATAATTAATTACCAGCCTCATTTTCCCACGAGCTTGTTCAACCCGCTTTATCAACATAGAATGCTTCACAAGACCATTGGGAATCTGTTGGTTCAATGAGATCGATCAAGCGAGGTCAAGGCATTCTTTTGTGGCTAACCGGAGGTGGTCGTGGTTCATGCCGTAATGACTAGCTTTGTGGGATTGATATCCTCATTTTTTCTTGAATGGGAGTTTAATGAAGAACCGAGGATTTTGCCACAATGGATGAGAACATTTGGTGAGGAATTTCAGATGGGATTCGGCACAAGATTGGGAAACAAGAAGTTTATGAATCTCAAATGACATGGATTAGGGAGTGATTTGGTAAAGTCTTGGGATAAGTGCCGTATTCTCTCGAACCGCTTTACCAAAACGAATACCATTGGGAAGAATTTGGAACCCGTGAAGTTTATCGTATATGTCAAAACCAACTAGAAGGTCTTTGTCAGCTCAAAGACAACCAATCAAATGTAAACGAACTTCACATTTTGGGAAAGAAACCGGATGGTAATGGGTGTTTAGTTATCAAGGATGTGTAGAAATGTTTTACCATCAGCAGCTATGAATTCCTTCTTGTGTTGTATCCAGCTGTGGGGTAGAACAGATGGGTTCATCATGGATACCGCAGCCTCCCGTATCAAAAAAAGGCTATGGCAGGAATGGGCTTATCATACTTGGAGGTTCTGGATTTGAACAGGGGGCTTGAGGATGTGTTTTAGGAGGTTGAATAGCAAGAATCGAACGTAAGGTTTTTTCCGGGAAGTATTGGATCGTGTTCTGAGGAATAGTTTCGAACGAGTTTGTTCAACCGATTCTCGCAATGTGATATGACAGAGGAATTTCTTCTTCTTCAATTGCAAAGAGAGTATGTTCATCCAATTCATCTTGTTCGTAAAAGAGAGATTCAAGATCATTGTCATCATAGACATGTAATGACTCTGCTCAATCTGAGAAATGAGGTTCTCGTCTCTTTTTTCTTCCGAGGACATTGTTTGGCATAATGGCCCTTTTGTTTGCGACATAGCAATAGTCCGACTTGCTTCGGAGCTTCGGAAGATGAGTGTTTTCTTCTAAAGTATCTCCACTTTTTTCTTTGAAGATCTTCTCGTCCGTAGTATGGATCTTGGAGAACTTCTTTTTCTTGGATGATTTCTTGCATGACTGACTTATTGCAAAGATGATTTAATGATCGATCTCGAACGTCTCGCATACTTGGTCAATCTCTTTATCACCTTTGAGATACCGCTTGATAACTTGTCGCTTGTGGCACATGATCTTCAAGGCTTTGGAGAATGGCTTGTCGGATTTGGCCAGAGTCATACCAAGGATGGATTGGTATTTCGCCTTATGTAAACATCACCTCCTTGAGCTAAGGCCCGAGGGATTGAATCGAGGAAGGCTTGCTTCAAACTTACATCTCGCACTCAAGTAGATAGAATAATTGAGTCATGCGTTGCAAATGTTTATCTAAATCGACCTTTGGAAAGAATAACACTTCATTTGGAAGAATTCTTTTCGCTTTTAATTCAAGATCGTAATCAAAGTTCACCAAGAAAACAAGAATATAGTAATGAAGCAGCTTTGATCAATTGAAGAGTTTAAGAATTGAGTTCTCTCAACATAATTGAGAGTTGTAAACCAAAGGCTTCAATGTGCCTGTGAATCTGGAGGTGAATTCCGTAAGAATATTCTCTCGCCGTGATTCCAAAGTGAGTTCTCTTGTGGTCATCCAAGCATGGAACTCTTGAAGCCTTACCGCCCATTTGTTTGGAGGTATGTCATCCAATTGGAATGTGAAGGTTCCCGAACTTGTGAGCTTCTTGACGTGTGAGATGATTCTCGGGTTCATCAACTATGGGAGTAGCTTCGATGTCACTTCGTGCTCATCTTCTTCACGAGCCATGTTTATCTCGTGGAATCTCAAATTCTTCTAAGGAAGATTGTGTAGAAGAGTCCGATTCGTAGGTCGTGTCTCAAAGCGTAAGTGATTCGGATTCTCGCTGGGGAAGAGTACCGAGTCTCGGACGGAGTTTGTTCTTGGACAACAAAGCAATATGAGGGACAAAGCCGAGATATGGTAGCCTTCAAGAAGAGTAGTCAATGGGTTCTCGAATCATAGCTTGCTTGTGGACTTCCTGGAGGATGAGCAGATGACGATGGTTGTCTTTGTGCTTGTTTGGCTTTTTAGCCATCGAGCAAAGCATTGAAAGTACTTGGAGATGGTTTGGACCTTTCATATCCCATGGTTCCGAAAGCAGAGTACCGAGTTTTAGATGGTGGTTGAAAAGGGTTTGTGAAAGGTGGAAAGAAACCGGAAGAGGCCGAGGGTAATGTAGTAGCTGTGCATGGAGGAGAGTAAGGAGTTGACTCAACCCGTGATTTGAGATAAGCAATGTATCCTTCAAGATCAGCCTACCTCTTTCTGTTTTTGACGAATGACCTCAGCAGATTTACCTGCATAGGCAAGTCATAAGGAACTTGTTTTAATCTTTGCTCCATATTGACGATTAGCCTCTTGGTGGCTTCCAGATCTTGCACTTGAGAATCTACTTTAATTTCAACAAAGAGCAAGACTGGGAGTTTACCTGGGTAACTTTCTCGATCTATCTCGAGATAAGATCTTGTTCCGAGCAACAAAGATTTTCAGATTGCCGCTGAGAACAAGCTTTCAACAGGATTGGTCAGGGTGTGGTTTGTCCACCGGGAAGTATGGTTGTGGATGAATTCTGGATTTTGTGAGAATGTCCGGCATTGTCTTTGGTAAAAGGTGTAGTTTGAGGAAAGGGAGAATTGAGTGGAGGAAATTCTCGCAGTTGGAACATGCAAATGGCCTGAATAGGAGTTGGTGGTTCTGTGGTTTATAAAAAGTGGTTGACAGGTTTGTAACTTGGTGTTACAGTGTTTTTTCTTTGGCAAGGATTTTGAGACATTTCTGGTAGTAGGGATGAAGTGGTGGTTTTGGTTTAGGAGGTAACCATGTAGAAGTGGACTTCCGCTATAGAAGGATCATACCCGCCGCGGGTCCGGACTACTTGAGCTCCTTGCCGATAACTGGATCTATGTCAGTGCTTTGTTGGAGCACTGAGAAGCGAGGTCGTTTCTTCTTCCTTCTTCGCCTCATGGGATTGATTGCAAAGTGCAGCTTCTCGGATCAAGACCACATTCAAGACAAAGCAATTCCGACATGATTCACAAGAAGTACATCCACCCCAATAACAATGATTGGAGAACTGATCGGGCCTCAAAGACAACCGGTCTAGCATCTCGGTTGGTACCACTTGATAATATCTCGGGAAGGTATCCCTGAAAGATATAAGTGGGTCTCAAGGATTCGCCGAGCAAGCTTGTCAAGTTCAAACTTGATGATAGGATGGAGGATTAGCAACCGGGAGTCGGATCATGGAAAACCGAGGATAAGTTTGCTTGACATGATCGGGAGATGCTTATGGTCGAATTTGATGGACACAGAGCCATCGGGATTCTCGGGAGATCTCGAGAGGAGGAAGATTCCGTGAGGTTGATTTGCAGCCTCATGGATCTTTTTCATATTCTCGTGATCCAAGCATCAAAGTGTAAGACTGAAGGAGTTCATTTTTAGGGATTTGTCTCGGGGACATGAGTGCAAATCGCCGACCGCTTTATCATCTACCTTGATGAGCAAAGCATCCTCTCCACCAGAAGGGGAGAGATCTATGGCATGGTTTTGGACTCGTGAGATCATTTGATAATGTAAAGTAGCAAAGAAGAGCGCCATGTACTCGGGAGGCTCCCCGCTATCCTGGACTTGTACCTTGAGGGCATCTAGCAGACGGGGATCCGCTAATGACATGTTGAAATTTGGGTACAAAGCAGTGATGAATACCGTGCCTCGCATTTAACGTTGTTTCGACCGTGGCTATGCAAGCATGTTGATATTCGAGAAATCGAGTATCCAAGAGGGCAACTCGGTTACCATAGGGAGACCTTTTCCGCCACTGGAGAGTAAGGGGCAATTCTGGACAAAGACCGAAGTGGAGCGTGAGTGTAGCCATGTTGCTTCCATTGACGAGGAAAGTCTTCTCGAATGTAAAGAGTGACAAATTGCTCTTTACCAAAGAGCTATAATAGGATGTTGATCCATTTTAGAGCACCGAACATATTCACGAACGTATGAGGAAGCGTGTGGCGGATGAGAGATTTAAAAGTCTTCCAAGCGGAGACTATGGACTTTGGCATAATTAGTATAAGGGTTCATTAAAGGATGATTCTCAGGGGCAAATTGAGATGAGGAATCTATAGTAACTTCATACAAATAATCTAGTTTTTTGGATGCGCTTTGACGGAAGGAAGGAGTAGTATCTAAGGATACAGAAGAACGGGATGTTTCTGGATACATGATAGATGAGGGTCTCTTCAACTCTAGCCTTATTTCTGATACACCAATGGCTCTGATACCATATATAGTGATGTTGCAGCTCCTGTATCAAAAAAGGCTATGGCAGGAATAGGCTTATCATACTTGGAGGTTCGGATTTGAACAGGGGCTTGAGGATGTGTTTTAGGAGGTTGAATAGCAAGAATCTAATGTAAGGTTTTTTCCCGAAGTATTGGATCGCTCTGAGGAATAGTTTCAACAAGTTTGTATAGTGATGACCTAGAAACCGAAAGTATTCGAAAGAGAATAACTTCAAAATCCAAACCTCGGACCTGCTCTAAGAAGGTATGACTTGGATCAACACAACGGCCAACTCTGGGCTCTCAAAGGATCCCTCGTCCTCTTATCTTTCAACAATCCAAGCAAGAATGAAATCCATCATTCAAGAAGGAATACTAACAATTTCTAAGTATCACCGAACAAGGATCTAAGCTAAAGCCATATCGTAAATAGAAGCAGTAGAAGAAGAGTATAGGAAACTTAGAGAGACATGTTTGTAAAACACAAAGGATATTATTACTCGGGAAACTTAGTCTCGCTCTTCTCAATACAAAGGAGGGCTCTTTATATAGAGCTCTAAGAAAAGTCTAGAAGGCTCAATTATTGAGCCGTGACATCACCGCTACATAAGGATAGCAGTATGAAGTCATGGCTTACGTCACACCACACTATTAGCTTTAATCGCCTAGAAACAAACAACAAGACACCGGACAATAAAGACAACAACAAGACAGAGCACTTAAATATAAAGGTCTTCACAAACCGTATTCCTCTCAAGTAGTCTGCGTGGAAACATCACTATCAGCTGGAGCCGTGGTCGTTGATATTGCGCTCAATAATGATGTCCCGATGCAGAGCATGTGCCTTTGCTTTTTTTCCTCTTTCTTTTGAGAGCATCTTTTCTCGACAGAGGTGTCCAAGTGGGTCCGTGCAATATTACTAGAGACCAGACGTGGAAAGTTAAATCCATGTGATGGCCGAGAAGAGCTGGTCGGGTCAAGGTTAAAGTAGTCAAAAGCGTGTTTCAGAATCGGGCCGAGAATCGGGCAAAGTGTTGGAGGTACTGTGCATGTGCTATCTTGATGTTTATCTCATGAGGATGGTTGGTAGAGTAGTTCCAAGAACCATAATCACTGTGCCAAATTTCTTGAGGCATTATCTTATTTTCAACAAAGATGTATTTTTGGGCCTCGTAATATTTGTGGGGGAGATCAAGAATAGTAATGGAATTAACCCGATACATGTATGAGAGTATGGGATGGACCGTGAAGCTCGAAGTGATGGGTCGATGAATATCAAAAAGAAGGAAATGTTTTGGGAAGGTGAGAAAGATATTCTTCCATTCTTCTAAAGGTTTAAACCAAAGTTAAAAAATTCAAAGAGACTTGGGGTAAAACCTTTAAGAAATGCTGTCGAATTGATTTCAATGAGAATATGATATTCTTGGCAGAGATACCAAAAGAACCATTTTACTGGAGTAGGGAAATCATCAGGTCGAAGAATGAAAACCTGACTGAAAAGTGGAAGTATGGATTGACTCCGCATGGTTTAAGGATGGATCCTCCAAATTCTCTAAAGATTTGTAACTCATAAAAATTTCTTTTTGGATCATTGAGTCAACATAACATGGAACCGGATAACTGGAGGAAAATCGTGAGGGACAATCGATGGTCCAGATGATCGGGATTAGCGGGTCGGATCATAGCTATCATGGGTTTGGTGGCAAAGGATTCAGTGCCCGGGAAAGGAAATCAGCCCACTACATTAGATTTACCTTTGATATGTTTGACCTCAAAGGAATATTGCGCAAACCACGCTGACCATCTCGAGCAGCTTGAGGATTTGGGACTTGCTTCGCTTGAACCGCAACATCTTAGGAAATGAACTCATATCAGCTTCAACTAAGAACTTTGACCCCTATGAGATAAAAAAACCGAATTTCTTTATCCCATTTTTTGACAAAGAAGGGATTTCTTTGAAGTGTGGAATGATAATGTATTTCGCTGGTTTGAATCTTCCACTTGCAAATCCACATAAATGTCTCGGATCCATTGATGTCTTCAAGTAAAACAAAGACTCCAATATTTGTCGCCGGCATCCGTCTCAAGTATCTTCTGACCAAAGTAGTTGGTAGATGCACTTTTCGTATCTCGTGATACTTGTTCTTTGAGAGCAAAGCTACGGCTTGAGTCTCAGACAGTGTCCAAGAGGATGGATTCTTTCCGAGCATCTTAGTGAGAGGATGAATATGTTCTGAGGCTCGGGAAGAAAGTCTCGAACATAGTTGACAACACCAAGAAACCGCTGGACTTGTTTCGTGTAAGATTAGACTCATGGGAAACTTCTGCAATTCTTCGTAGATGTGATGTCCTGGGAGAGTATGTACTCGCACTAAAATGCATTCCTAGGAAAGTAATTTCTCGTGCAGCCAAGATCATTTTCTTTTCGTAAAGCATTACGCCATAGTTTTTTAACAATTTGAGCAAATTGGCGTAACAGTTTATATGTTCATCCTTTGAAGAACCGAAAAGTAGGATGTCATCAATATAAACCAAAGGCAGAGTGCAATAAAGGGTTCAAAAATCTTGACCATGGCTTTTTGAAATAAAGATGGTGCGGGTTTTAATCCAAAAGGCATTACTTTCCACCGGAAATGCCGGGTTAGGTATGCAAAAGCTCTGTTTTAGGACGCTCATCATGATGAATGCCTAATTGCCAAAAACCGTATTTTCAAATCAAATTTGGAAAACCATTTTGCACCGTAAAGTCGTGATAACAAAGTGTGCTTGCGTGGTAATGGAAATTTGTCATCTTGTAAAAAATGATTGAGAGGCCGATAATTAATTACCAGCCTCATTTTCCCACGAGCTTGTTCAACCCGCTTTATCAACATAGAATGCTTCACAAGACCATTGGGAATCTGCTGGTTCAATGAGATCGATCGAAGCGAGGTCAAGGCATTCTTTGTGGCTAACCGGAGGTGGTCGTGGTTCATGCCGTAATGACTAGCTTTGTGGGGATTGATATCCTCATTTTTCTTGAACGGGAGTTTAATGAAGAACCGAGGATTTTGCCACAATGGATGAGAACATTTGGTGAGGAATTTCAGATGGGATTCGCACAAGATTGGGAAACAAGAAGTTTATGAATCTCAAGATGATGGATTAGGAGTGATTTGGTAAAGTCTTGGGATAAGTGCCGTATTCTCTCGAACCGCTTACCAAAACGAATACCATTGGGAAGAATTTGGAACCCGTGAAGTTTATCGTATATGTCAAAACCAACTAGAAGGTCTTTGTCGGGCCAAAGACAACCAATCAAATGTAAACGAACTTCACATTTTGGGAAAAACTCGGATGGTAATGGGTGTTTAGTTATCAAGGATGTGTAGAAATGTTTTACCATCAGCAGTTATGAATTCCTTCTTGTGTTGTATCCAGTTTTCAGGGGGTAGAACAGATGGGTTCATCATGGATACTGCAGCTCCTGTATCAAAAAAGGCTATGGCAGGAATGGGCTTATCATACTTGGAGGTTCGGATTTGAACAGGGGCTTGAGGATGTGTTTTAGGAGGTTGAATAGCAAGAATCGGAACAGAAGGTTTTTCTGGAAGTATTGGATCAGGTTCTGAGGAATAGTTTCGAACGAGTTTGTTCAACCGATTCTTGCAATGTGATATGACAGAGGAATTTCTTCTTCTTCAATTGCAAAGAGAGTATGTTCATCCAATTCATCTTGTTCAGAAAAGAGAGATTCAAGATCATTGTCATCATAGACATGTGATCGACTCTGCTCAACTGAGAAATGAGGTTCTGTCTCTTTTTCTTCTGAGGACATTGTTTGGCATAATGGCCCTTTTGTTTGCAGACATAGCAATAGTCTGACTTGCTTCTGGAGCTTCTGGAAGATGAGTGTTTTCTTCTAAAGTATCTCCACTTTTTCTTTGAAGATCTTCTGTCTGTAGTATGGATCTTGGAGAACTTCTTTTTCTTGGATGATTTCTTGCAGGACGACTTATTGCAAAGCATGATTTAATGATCGATTCGAACGTCTCGCATACTTGGTCAATCTCTTTATCACCTTTGAGATACCGCTTGATAACTTGTCGCTTTGTGGCACGTATCTTCAAGGCTTTGGAGAATGGCTTGTCGGATTTGGCCAGGAGTCATACCAAGGATGGATTGGTATTTCTGTCTTATGTAAACATCAGCTCCTTGAGCTAAGGCCTGAGGGATTGAACTGAGGAAGGCTTGCTTCAAACTTACATCTCGCACTCAAGTAGATAGAATAATTGAGTCATGCGTTGCAAATGTTTATCTAAATCGACCTTTGGAAAGAATAACACTTCATTTGGAAGAATTCTTTTCGCTTTTAATTCAAGATCGTAATCAAAGTTCACCAAGAAAACAAGAATATAGTAATGAAGCAGCTTTGATCAATTGAAGAGTTTAAGAATTGAGTTCTCTCAACATAATTGAGAGTTGTAAACCAAAGGCTTCAATGTGCCTGTGAATCTGGGAGGTGAATTCTCGTAAGAATATTCTCTCGCCGTGATTCCCAAAGTGAGTTCTCTTGTGGTCATCCAAGCATGGAACTCTTGAAGCCTTACCGCCCATTTGTTTGGAGGTATGTCATCCAATTGGAATGTGAAGGTTCCCGAACTTGTGAGCTTCTTGGACGTGTGAGATGATTCTCGGTTCATCAACTATGGGAGTAGCTTCGATGTCACTTCGTGCTCATCTTCTTCACGAGCCATGTTTATCTCGTGGAATCTCAAATTCTTCTAAGGAAGATTGTGTAGAAGAGTCCCGATCTCGTGAGGTCGTGTCCAAAGCGTAAGTGATTCGCATTCTGCTGGGGAAGAGTACCGAGTCTCGATCTGAGTTTGTTCTTGGACAACAAAGCAATATGAGGGACAAAGCCGAGATATGGTAGCCTTCCAAGAAGAGTAGTCAATGGGTTCTCGAATCATAGCTTGCTTGTGGACTTCCTGGAGGATGAGCAGATGACGATGGTTGTCTTTGTGCTTGTTTGGCTTTTAGCCATCGAGCAAAGCATTGAAAGTACTTTGGAGATGGTTTGGACCTTTCATATCCCATGGTTCCGAAAGCAGAGTACCGAGTTTTAGATGGTGGTTGAAAAGGGTTTGTGAAAGGTGGAAAGAAACCCGGAAGAGGCCGAGGGTAATGTAAGAGCTGGTGCATGGAGGAGAGTAAGGAGTTGACTCAACCTCGTGATTTGAGATAAGCAATGTATCCTTCAAGATCAGCCTACCTCTTTCTGTTTTTGACGAATGACCTCAAGCAGATTTACCTGCATAGGCAAGTCATAAGGAACTTGTTTTAATCTTTGCTCCATATTGACGATTAGCCTCTTGGTGGCTTCCCAGATCTTGCACTTGAGAATCTACTTTAATTTCAACAAAGAGCAAGACTGGGAGTTTACCCTGGTAACTTTCTCGATCTATCTCGAGATAAGATCTTGTTCTGAGCAACAAAGATTTTCAGATTGCCGCTGAGAACAAGCCAACAGGATTGGTCGGGTGTGGTTTGTCCACCGGGAAGTATGGTTGTGGATGAATTCTGGATTTTGTGAGAATGTCCGGCATTGTCTTTGGTAAAAGGTGTAGTTTGAGGAAAGGGAGAATTAAGTGGAGGAAATTCTGCAGTTGGAACATGCAAATGGCCTGAATAGGAGTTGGTGGTTCTGTGGTTTATAAAAAGTGGTTGACAGGTTTGTAACTTGGTGTTACAGTGTTTTTCTTTTGGCAAGGATTTTGAGACATTTCTGGGTAGTAGGGATGAAGTGGTGGTTTTGGTTTAGGAGGTAACCATGTAGAAGTGGACTTCCGCTATAGAAGGATCATACCCGCCGCGGGTCCGGACTACTTGAGCTCCTTGCCGATAACTGGATCTATGTCAGTGCTTTGTCGAGCACTGAGAAGCGAGGTCGTTTCTTCTTCCTTCTTCGCCTCATGGATTGATTGCAGTGCAGTCTCTGATCAAGACCACATTCAAGACAAAGCAATTCTCGACATGATTCACAAGAAGTACATCCACCCCAATAACAATGATTGGAGAACTGATCGGGCCTCAAAGACAACCGGTCTAGCATCCGGTTGGTACCACTTGATAATATCTCGGGAAAGGTATCCCTGAAAGATATAAGTGGGTCTCAAGGATCTCGCAGTAGCAAGCTTGTCAAGTTCAACTTTGATGATAGGATGGAGGATTAGCAATCGGGAGTCGGATCATGGAAAACTGAGGATAAGTTTGCTTGACATGATCGGAGATGCTTATGGTCGAATTTGATGGACACAGAGCCATCGTGATTCTCGGGAGATCTCGAGAGGAGGAAGATTCCGTAGGTTGATTTGCAGCCTCATGGATCTTTTCATATTCTCGTGATCCAAGCATCAAAGTGTAAGACTGAAGGAGTTCATTTTTAGGGATTTGTCTCGGGGACATGAGTGCAAACCGCCGATCGCTTATCATCTACCTTGATGTAGCAAAGCATCCTCTCCACCAGAAGTGAGAGATCTATGGCATGGTTTTTGGACTCTGAGATCATTTGATAATGTAAAGTAGCAAAGAAGAGCGCCATGTACCGGGAGGCTCCCCGCTATCCGGACTTGTACCTTGAGGGCATCTAGCGGACGGGGATCCGCTAATGACATGTTGAAATTTGGGTACAGCAGGTGATGAATACCGTGCCTCGCATTTAACGTTGTTTCGACCGTGGCTATGCAAGCATGTTGATATTCGAGAAATCGAGTATCCAAGAGGGCAACTCTGGGTTACCATAGGGAGACCTTTTCTGCACATGGAGAGTAAGGGCAATTCTGACAAAGACCGAAGTGGAGAGCGAGTGTAGCCATGTTGCTTCCATTGACGAGGAAAGTCTTCCTGAATGTAAAGAGTGACAAATTGCTCTTTACCAAAGAGCTATAATAGGATGTTGATCCATTTTAGAGCACCGAACATATTCACGCAACGTATGAAGGTGCATGGCGGATGAGAGATTTAAAAGTCTTCCAAGCGAGAGACTATGGACTTGGCATAATTAGTATAAGGGTTCATTAAAGGATGATTCTCGTAGGGCAAATTGAGATGAGGAATCTATAGTAACTTCATACAAATAATCTAGTTTTTTGGATGCGCTTTGACGGAACGAATGAGTAGTATCTAAAGGATACGTAAGAACGGGATGTTTCTGGATACATGATAGACTGAGGGATCTCTTCAACTCTAGCCTTATTTCTGATACACCAATGGCTCGATACCATATAGTGATGTTGCAGCTCCCGATCAAAAAAGGCTATGCAGAATAGCTTATCATACTTGGAGGTTCGGATTTGAACAGGGGCTTTGAGGATGTGTTTTAGGAGCTGAATAGCAAGAATCAATGCAGGTTTTTCCGAAGTATTGGATCGCCCTGAGGAATAGTTTCAACAAGTTTGTATAGTGATGACCTAGAAACCGAAAGTATTCGAAAGAGAATAACTTCAAAATCCAAACCTCGGACCTGCCTAAGAAGGTATGACTTGGATCAACACAACGGCCAACTCTGGGCTCTCAAAGGATCCCCGTCCCTCTTATCTTTCAACAATCCAAGCAAGAATGAAATCCATCATTCAAGAAGGAATACTAACAATTTCTAAGTATCACCGAAACAAGGATCTAAGCTAAAGCCATATCGTAAATAGAAGCAGTAGAAGAAGAGTATAGGAAACTTAGAGAGACATGTTTGTAAAACACAAAGGATATTATTACTCGGGAAACTTAGTCTCGCTCTTCTCAATACAAAGGAGGGCTCTTATATAGAGCTCTAAGAAAAGTCTAGAAGGCTCAATTATTGAACCGTGACATCACCGCTACATAAGGATAGCAGATGAAGTCATGGCTTACGTCACACCACACTATTAGCTTTAATCACCTAGAAACAAACAACAAGACACCGGACAATAAAGACAACAACAAGACAGAGCACTTAAATATAAAGGTCTTCACAAACCGTATTCCTCTCAAGTAGTCGCGTGGAAACATCACTATCAGCGGAGCCGTGGTCGTTGATATTGCGCCAATAATGATGTCCCGATGCAGAGCATGTGCCTTTGCTTTTTTTCCTCTTTCCTTTTGAGAGCATCTTTTCTCGACTGTAGGTGTCCAAGTGGTCCGGCAATATTACTAGAGACCGTACGTGAAAGTTAAATCCATGTGATGGCCGAGAAGAGTCGGGTCAGTCAAGGTTAAAGTAGTCAAAAGGTGTTTCAGAATCGGGCCGAGAATCGGGCAGAGTGTTGGAGGTACTGTGCACGTGCTATCTTGATGTTTATCTCATGAGGATGGTTGGTAGAGTAGTTCCAAGAACCATAATCACTGTGCCAAATTTCTTGAGGCATTATCTTATTTTCAACAAAGATGTATTTTTGGGCCTCGTAATATTTGTGGGGGAGATCAAGAATAGTAATGGAATTAACCCGATACAGTATGAGAGTATGGGATGGACCGTGAAGTCGAAGTGATGGGTCGATGAATATCAAAAAGAAGGAAATGTTTTGGGAAGGTGAGAAAGATATTCTTCCATTCTTCTAAAGGTTTAAACCAAAGTTAAAAAATTCAAAGAGACTTGGGGTAAAAACCTTTAAGAAATGCCATCGAATTGATTTCAATGAGAATATGATATTCTTGGCAGAGATACCAAAAGAACCATTTTACTCGAGTAGGGAAATCATCATGTCGAAGAATGAAAACCTCGACTCGAAAAGTGGAAGTATGGATTGACTCCGTATGGTTTAAGGATGGATCCTCCAAATTCTCTAAAGATTTGTAACTCATAAAAATTTCTCTTTGGATCATTGAGTCAACATAACACTGGAACCGGATAACTGGAGGAAAATCGTGAGGGACAATCGATGGTCCAGATGATCGGGATTAGCGGGTCTGGATCATAGCTATCATGGGTTTGCATGGCAAAGGATTCAGTCTGGGAAAGGAAATCAGCCACTACATTAGATTTACCTTTGATATGTTTGACCTCAAAGGAATATTGCGCAAACCACGCTGGACCATCCGAAAGCAGCTGAGGATTTGGGACTTGCTTCGCTTGAACCGCAACATCTTAGGAAATGAACTCATATCGCTTCAACTAAGAACTTTGACCCCTATGAGATAAAAACTGAATTTCTTTATCCCATTTTTTGACAAAGAAGGATTTCTTTGAAGGTGGAATGATAATGTATTTCACGGTTTGAATCTTCCACTTGCAAATCCACATAAATGTCCTGGATCCATTGATGTCTTCAAGTAAAACAAAGACTCCAATATTTGTCGCCGGCATCGTCTCAAGTATCTTCTGACCCAAAGAGTTGGCAGATGCACTTTTCGTATCCGTGATACTTGTTCTTTGAGAGCAGCTACGGCTTGAGTCTCAGACAGTGTCCAAGAGGATGGATTCTTTCGAGCATCTTAGTGAGAGGATGAATATGTTCTGAGGCCTCGGGAAGAAAGTCTCGAACATAGTTGACAACACCAAGAAACCGCTGGACTTGTTTCGTGTAAGATTAGACTCAGGAAACTTCTGCAATTCTTCGTAGATGTGATGTCCTGGAGAGTATGTACTCGCACTAAAATGCATTCCTAGGAAAGTAATTTCTCGTGCCGCCAAGATCATTTTCTTTTCGTAAAGCATTACGCCATAGTTTTTAACAATTTGAGCAAATTGGCGTAACAGGTTTATATGTTCATCCTTTGAAGAACCGAAAAGTAGGATGTCATCAATATAAACCAAAGGCAGTAGTGCATAAAGGGTTCAAAAATCTTGACCATGGCTTTTTGAAATAAAGATGGCGTGGGTTTTAATCCAAAAGGCATTACTTTCCACCGGAAATGCCGGGTTAGGTATGCAAAAGCTCTGCTTTTAGGACGCTCATCGATGAATGCCTAATTGCCAAAAACCGTATTTTCAAATCAAATTTGGAAAACCATTTTGCACCGTAAAGTCGTGATAACAAAGGTGTGCTTTACGTGGTAATGGAAATTTGTCATCTTGTAAAAAATGATTGAGAGGATCGATAATTAATTATCAGCCTCATTTTTCCCACGAGCTTGTTCAACCCGCTTATCAACATAGAATGCTTCACAAGACCATTGGGAATCTGCTGGTTCAATGAGATCGATCGAAGCGAGGTCAAGGCATTCTTTGTGGCTAACCTGGGAGGTGGTCGTGGTTCATGCCGTAATGACTAGCTTTAGTGGGGATTGATATCCTCATTTTTTCTTGAACGGGAGTTTAATGAAGAACCGAGGATTTTGCCATAATGGATGAGAACATTTGGTGAGGAATTTCAGATGGGATTCGCACAAGATTGGGAAACAAGAAGTTTATGAATCTCAAGTGATGTGATTAGGGAGTGATTTGGTAAAGCCTCTGGGATAAAGTGCCGTATTCTCTCGAACCGCTTACCAAAACGAATACCATTGGGAAGAATTTGGAACCTCGTGAAGTTTATCGTATATGTCAAAACCAACTAGAAGGTCTTTGTCGGGCTCAAAGACAACCAATCAAATGTAAACGAACTTCACATTTTG